>OZ024883.1:40618137-41218137 GCA_964017185.1 Rugalucina vietnamica | reverse complement strand
GGTGACCTTGAGGTCAAGGTCACAGACTTAGAAATTTTGTATTAAAGTTTTTGGTTAAAGTTTTTAAAAGTCTATATCTCTTGAACATGTTGATGGATCAAGTTGATACTTTGCATGATGGTAGATATTGGTCTGAAGTTTTATGCGGTACCATCACAACCCACCTGGGTGATCATGAGGTCAAGCCTTGACCTCATGATCACCCAGGTGGGTTGTGATGGTACCTTGACCGTCAAGGTCACGGACTTAGAAATTATTCATGTTGTGTCCTTGAACAGGACACATTAGGGGGACACTCTAGTACTGGAAGCACCCTAGCCTAGGAAGAGTTGGCTGCACCTCAACATGACTGAAAAATTGTTGCCTGGGAAGTTAAACCTCCATATCTATAATCAGTTTTTTTGTTTTGTTTTCAGTCCTGAGTCTGCAGGTGTGATATGCGGAGCTGTGTTTCTGGTGATCATGTTCCTGTTTATACCGGTACCATTCTACAAGCACCTGGCAGACAATGACAATAAAGCTTTTCCACACCATGAGGTAAAGCACAGCTTTTTCTTTAATACAAAACTGGGTCCGGTTCTAGGTAACAAATTTTTCCCAGTTAGCCTGAAACCTCCCCAATTAGCTGTAAAAACCCAATTTAAAATGTAAACTTTCCCAATCGCTTTAAAATTCATGCTTACAGAAAAAAATTGCCTGTTTTCCCATTTCTCCTGTACCAAAAATTTCCCAAAATGGTGAGAAAAAGCAGGGTAGGGTGCATGATCAGTACACCATTGGTGTATCTCTTTAAAAAAAAGTGACCCAAAGTTTTCACTTATGGTCCATGTATCAGGGGAAATCTGGGATTTTGAGTTAACTAAAGAAAATAATTTTTAGTTTTTCAAAGATTAATGATTACTTTTGTGAGGAATTTTTATTTTCTGGAATGTGTATTTTACTCATAATGATTGGATAATATATCAAATTATGTATTTATTATACATGTACCAGTCTCCATATGACCTTAGCTGTTGATGAGATGTTAACATGCTAATCAGCAAAACTTTTATTTAAAATAGCCATTTCTTTTACTTTATTCCAGTATATAGAGTACGTAGCAGCCTTGCTGTCTATCTGTTGTATGATTTTCCTGGGGTTTGCCGACGATGTGTTGAACCTGAAGTGGCGACACAAACTCTGGCTCCCGACAGTGGCTTCACTTCCTCTGCTGATGGTGTACTTCGTGAACTATAACTTCACTGTAATCATTGTACCCAAACCTTTCAGAGGGCTTCTGGGATTTGACCTTGACATAGGTAAAGTATTGTACATGTACACATGAAAACACACCCATGTAGTATACAGATTAATCAGAAGCTGTAAAAATTGAAAAAAATTCATTTGAAAAAAAAATAAGAAGATATTTTTCTTTAATTTTAAAACTCAACACATACTGGTAGATTGTGGTTACATGTTAGAACCAACTCTCCAAAGCCGTTCTATCAACAAAAACAACACAAATCAGCTTTGCAATAGCCATACAACTGATCAGCAACATCGTTCATTTATCATTTATTCCATTTTGGCTATTATATTTTTGAGGAATTCGAAATTTACGCTCATATGTCCGTGAAGCATGAAATACTTGATTGTTCACATGACCAGGCTTTGTTGACAAAAAGTTTATAATATTTTTTGTCAAACTTGTTCTAGGTATCTTGTACTATGTGTACATGGGGATGCTGGCTGTGTTTTGTACCAATGCTATCAACATTTTATCTGGAATCAATGGGCTAGAGGCAGGACAGAGCTTTGTGATAGGTGTATCAGTATTAATATTCAACTTTATTGAGCTGTCGGGTAAGTTTTTTCAGTTTTCTATAATTTTTCTGCCATACTAGTTGTGATCATGTAATTTACTGACTGGGTACATCTACATAGAATTGTATGTGCCAAACAGAAAATTGTATTATCTCCCTTTAGTTATAAAATTATTAATAAAATCTTGGAGGTCATGGTTGGCATTCCTATTTGTGGAAAGAATTGATTAATGCAATATGTTTTCATGACTTTAGCTTGGTTTCATAACAGTTTTATGCCAAACACTATCAAAGTTTGATGATAACCAGATAACTGGTTGACCACTTTGCTTTTTGTCTACCTATGCACTGCACTCAGACCTCAAAACAGACCATTGGGAACATGATTGCATAGTAGTAGAGTATAGGACTCCAGAGCGAGAGGACCAGTGTTTGATACCTACACTTGTAGCTTCCCATAGTACTGATTAATACCCAGGAAGTGATTGACCAAACAATGAGATTGTAAATTTCTGTTATCGAGCCTGACTTGTTAGACTCATTACGAAATCATGCCTACTCTCATGTACATATTTTTCTTAAGTTGTAAAATTGACAATTTTTTGAGACACATATTCCTGTTTATGTATACATGTTTCATTGTATTTTATCACTTTCAGGTGAGCATAGACAGGCCCATGTGTTCAGTATTTACTTCATTCTGCCATATACAGCCATATGTTTAGCATTATGCTACCATAATTGGTGAGTTTTGTATTACATGTATATGAACTGTGATGTGAAAAAGAATTGCGTTTTCCAATGGGGTCTGACACAAACCGGCATATATAGTCACAGAAAGTTAGGAGGCTGTAAATTATGAAGAAGAGAAATTGTACTGTCAATGAAGTTACTGCACAGCTGGTCAGTGTCTTTGTTTTTCCGTATGCAGAAACAGGTGTTGGTATGACTTGTGTATGAAATGAATTATGAAAAAATATCTGAATTTTTGACAATTTTGTAGCTTGAACTGTAGCTTGTCTGATTTATTCAGACCTGTGCATAGATTTATAGTTACTGTTATGAGGTGAAGCGAAGTTCACGACCCTCCCTCAAGGTTGGCTCATACTTTTCATTGAGACTTTAGCCATAAAAATATTTCTGTTGCAATGCTTCCACTTGCACTGATTCAAGAAGTGCATCATGACAGATCACACTTTCTAAACAGTTCTGTCACAAACTATTCTTAATAGACCATAACTCATCGAAACAATCAATTTTCTATCTTTATCACAGGTATCCATCCAGCTGGTTTGTCGGCGACACATTCTGTTATTTCTCCGGGATGACGTTTGCTGTTGTCGCCATACTGGGGCATTTTAGTAAAACCATGTTGCTGTTCTTTATACCACAAGTTGCCAATTTTCTGTACTCAGTACCACAGATATTCAGATTTGTTCCATGTCCTAGACATAGGTTACCAAGGTAAGAGTGTTACACATCAGGAAAACATGTCCGTGCAATGTATACCCCCTTATACCCCACTTTTATGTAGCAAAACTGGGGTATGCAGGGGTATACCTATTTTTAGCTCACCTGAGCCGAAGGCTCACAGGTGAGCTTATAGGATAGGCAGGCATCCGTCGTCGTCGTCGTCCGTCGTCGTCGTCGTCCATCCACAATTTCAAAGAAGAATATTTCTGAAGCTGGAAGGCCGATCTTGATCAAATTTAATGTGAACCATAATTGGGTTGGGGGATTGATGGCATTAGGTTTTGGAGCAGATTGTATCAAAATTGTGGTTTCCATGGCAACAGATAGGTCCCATAGACTTACAATGGGAAAAACTAAAAAAATCTTCTTCTCTGAAACCACTAGGCCCACAGCTTTGATATTTGGTATGTAGCAATGGCTAATGGTCCTCTACATAAATTGTGCCATTCATGCCCCTGGGGTCAAATTTGGCCACGCCCCAGGGGTTGATAGTCTCCATAGACTTACTATGGGAAAAAAATTCAAAAATCTTCTTCTCTGAAACCACAGGGCCCACAGCTTTGATATTTTGTATGTGGCAATGGCTAATGGTCCTCTACATAAATTGTGCCAGCCATGCCCCTGGGGTCAAATTTGGCCACGCCCCGGGGGTCGATAGTCTCCATAGACTTACAATTGGAAAAACTAAAAAAATCTTCTTCTCTGAAACCACTAGGCCCACAGCTTTGATATTTGGTATGTAGCAATGGCTAATGGTCCTCTACATAAATTGTGCCATTCATGCCCCTGGGGTCATATTTGGCCACGCCCCGGGGGTTGATAGTCTCCATAGACTTACTATGGGAAAAAAATTCAAAAATCTTCTTCTCTGAAACCACAGGGCCCACAGCTTTGATATTTTGTAGGTGGCAATGGCTATTGGTCCTCTACATAAATTGTGCCAATCAATCCCCTGGGGTCAAATTTGGCCACCCCCGGGGGGTCGATAGTCTCCATAGACCTACAATAGGAAAAAAAATTAAAAAAAATCTTCTTCTCTGAAACCACTAGGCCAACAGCTTTGATATTTGGTATGTAGCAATGGCTAATGGTCCTCTACATAAATTGTGCCATTCATGCCCCTGGGGTCAAATTTGGCCACGCCCCGGGGGTTGATAGTCTCCATAGACTTACTATGGGAAAAAAATTCAAAAATCTTCTTCTCTGAAACCACAGGGCCCACAGCTTTGATATTTTGTATGTGGCAGTGGCTAATGGTCCTCTACATAAATTGTGCCAATCATGTCCCCGGGGTCAAATTTGGCCACGCCCCGGGGGTCGATAGTCTACATAGACCTACAATAGGAAAAACTAAAAAAATCTTCTTCTCTGAAACCACTAGGCCCACAGCTTTGATATTTGGTATGTAGCAATGGCTAATGGTCCTCTGCATAAATTGTGCCATTCATGCCCCTGGGGTCAAATTTGGCCACGCCCCGGGGGTTGATAGTCTCCATAGACTTACTATGGGAAAAAAATTAAAAAATCTTCTTCTCTGAAACCACTAGGCCCACAGCTTTGATAGTTGGCATGTAGCAATGGCTAATGGTCCTCTACATAAATTGTGCCATTCATGCCCCTGGGGTCAAATTTGGCCAGGCCCCGGAGGTTGATAGTCTCAATAGACTTGCTATGGGAAAAAAATTCAAAAACCTTCTTCTCTGAAACCACAGGGCCCACAGCTTTGATATTTTGTATGTGGCAATGGCTAATGGTCCTCTACATAAATTGTGCCAGCCATGCCCCTGGGGTCAAATTTGGCCACGCCCCGGGGGTAGATAGTCTCCATAGACTTACAATGGGAAAAACTAACAAAAATCTTCTTCTCTGAAACCAAAAGGCCCAGAGCTTCTATATTTTGTATGTAGCAATGTTTGGTAGTCCCCATTATATATTGTGCCAGTCATGCCCCTGGGTCAAATTTGGCCATGCCCCGGGGGTCAATAGTGTCCATGCATAGACTTTCATTGGTCGATTCTCAATTAATTTAAATCTCATGAGCTTACAATGTGATAATCTCTCAGGTGAGCTACAGGACCAATGGTCCTCTAGTTAGCTCACCTGAGCCGAAGGCTCACAGGTGAGCTTATAGGATAGGCAGGCATCCGTCGTCGTCGTCGTCCGTCGTCGTCGTCGTCCATCCACAATTTTAAAGAACAATATTTCTGAAGCTGGAAGGCCGATCTTGATCAAATTTAATGTGAACCATAATTGGGTTGGGGGATTGATGGCATTAGGTTTTGGAGCAGATTGTATCAAAATTGTGGTTTCCATGGCAACAGATAGGTCCCATAGACTTACAATGGGAAAAACTAAAAAAATCTTCTTCTCTGAAACCACTAGGCCCACAGCTTTGATATTTGGTATGTAGCAATGGCTAATGGTCCTCTACATAAATTGTGCCATTCATGCCCCTGGGGTCAAATTTGGCCACGCCCCGGGGGTCGATAGTCTCCATAGACTTACTATGGGAAAAAAATTCAAAAATCTTCTTCTCTGAAACCACAGGGCCCACAGCTTTGATATTTTGTATGTGGCAATGGCTAATGGTCCTCTACATAAATTGTGCCAGCCATGCCCCTGGGGTCAAATTTGGCCACACCCTGGGGGTCAATAGTCTCCATAGACCTACAATAGGAAAAACTAAAAAAAATCTTCTTCTCTGAAACCACTAGGCCCACAGCTTTGATATTTGGTATGTAGCAATGGCTAATGGTCCTCTACATAAATTGTGCCATTCATGCCCCTGGGGTCAAATTTGGCCACGCCCCGGGGTTTGATAGTCTCCATAGACTTACTATGGGAAAAAAATTAAAAAATCTTCTTCTCTGAAACCACTAGGCCCACAGCTTTGATATTTGGTATGTAGCAATGGCTAATGGTCCTCTACATAAATTGTGCCAATCATGCCCCTGGGGTCAAATTTGGCCAGGCCCTGGAGGTTGATAGTCTCAATAGACTTGCTATGGGGAAAAAAATTCAAAAATCTTCTTCTCTGAAACCACAGAGCACACAGCTTTGATATTTTGTATGTGGCAATGGCTAATGGTCCTCTACATAAATTGTGCCAGCCATGCCCCTGGGGTCAAATTTGGCCACGCCCACGGGGGGAGATAGTCTCCATAGACCTACAATGGGAAAAACTAACAAAAATCTTCTTCTCTGAAACCAAAAGGCCCAGAGCTTCTATATTTTGTATGTAGCAATGTTTGGTAGTCCCCATTATAAATTGTGCCAGTCATGCCTCTGGGTCAAATTTGGCCATGCCCCGGGGGTCAATAGTGTCCATGCATAGACTTTCATTGGTCGATTCTCAATTAATTTAAATCTCATGAGCTTACAATGTGATAATCTCTCAGGTGAGCTACAGGACCAATGGTCCTCTAGTTCTTATTTTTGCTCCAAAACATAGATTGTGGGTACTCGTTAGCCGAGGTGGTTCTAACGTGTACCCACAATCTATGTTTTGAGCAAAAATAAGAAAAATATCAAAATTTTTCAGCTGAAAATTTTCAATTTATAAAGCTAAAAAAAATCTCAGCATATTGCATGGGCAAGTTTTCGTAATGTTACACAAAACTTGCCCAAGCAATATACAAAGATTTTAAGAAATGAAAAATTTCATATGGAAAAAATTTGATATTTTCAATATTTTTGCTCAAAATATTGATTGTGGATACACCGATAATTGCGACCTGAGGGGCAGATTTGTCTATCAGTATCAAAAACATATGATTGATTTTTCTTTCTTGTACTCCAGATAGAGAAATCCTTAATGTTATGAAAATCATCAGGATAATATGTCTGTGATTTGTTTACCCCCTTGAAACCCACTTTTATAAAGTAAAACTGGGGTACTCAGGGGTATAACTATTTTTCTTTTCTTTGATCCAAAACATAGATTGTGAGAACTGGTTAGAACCGCCTTGATGAGGAGGTTCCAACTGTACCCACAATCAATGTATTGTGCAAACACATTAAAACATCAAATTTTTTTCCAATAAAATTTTCAATTCTTACAGCTGAAAAAATGTATAGTGCATGGGCAAGTTTTCGTAATGCAAGTGTCGCCACATTAAGGCATGCAAGAAAAAGAATCTATCATGCATGTAAGGTATGGATAGACAAATCTGCCCCTCGTGTCACAGTTTGGCATCACGAGGCTCAGCCTCGTGATGTCGTGATGCCAAAACTACCCACAGGACAGATTTGTCTATTCATCCCTGACACACATGTAAGATTCTTATATTCTTACACTCCATTGGAAGTAAATGGTTAATTTTAATAAATTTTGCCATAGAAATATGCCTGAAGTTATTGGACATACTATACTACCAGTGTGTGTTTATTGACATATGTGCGACAGTAAAGTTTTCAAAATTTATCCCCAGGGAGTACAGTGGCGTAGTGGTAGAGCGTCGGACTCCGAATCTAGAGGTCCTGGGTTCGATACCCACAGGGGTCATCATGTTGTGTCCTTGAGCAAGACACATTAACTCCCTACAGTACTGGTTAAACCCAGGAAGCATTGACTCCGTCCCAACATAACCGAATAATTGTTGACTGGGATGTTAAGCCTCAACAAAAACAAACAAAATTGACCCTCATCAACAAAATACAGGTCAACCCTATTTAAAAGGCTTTTTATAACACTATCTTTGGGGTCCGTGGAAACAGACTGTCTTATAAGTGAAACTGCATTATAATGAGTTTATTTATGATAGACATGTTATAGCAAAATAATCATTTGGGAAGCCATAACACGGCTGTGTTATATTGAAAACTGCCGATAGTGAGGTGCATCATAATGAGGTTGAACTTTACATATGTGAGAATAGAGTTGACCTTATTTGAGCCGCCCCATTAGAAAACCAACAATCTGGCATAAGCGAAAACAAAGGCGCAGATCAGCTTCGCGGTAACCTCGAAGCTGATCAGCGCCTTTGTTTTCACTACATGGATAGTACAATTCCTCTACTTTCTAAATCCAAAATTTCCAGTGATGGTACAGGCCGGACTGTGTCAGACCTGTTCGGAAACCACATTGTTGGTTTTCCCACGAGGCGGCTCATTTCCATCAATCTGACTGTATTTTGCTCTCTTTTCCAGATATGATGAAAAATCAGACACAGTCGGGATGAGCTTCACCAAATATAAACCACAAAAATTAAATCCACTAGGAAAATTATGTATTTATGTGTTTAAAACTTTACGTGTAATTCACACACAAGAAAAGAAGGGAGAGGATGGTCTATACACGGAGTGTAATAATATGACATTAATAAATCTAGTTTTAAAATTTTTCGGGCCAATGCATGAAAGGAAGCTAGTCATGGTGTTGTTAGGTATACAGGTATGTAACTTTCACTTTATTGCGCCTGTGCGCAGGGCTGGGGTAGATTACATTGCAATGTAATCGATTAAATTACAGATTACTTTGTCCAAAAATTGTAATCGATTACAACTGATTACTTTGTGTTTTGAATGTAATCGATTAAATTACAATTACTTTGACAATGTAATCAGATTACTTTTGATTACTTTGGTAAGATGACAATTAACGTCTTTTCTTATCTGGTTTCTTTAATAGAAGTAGTTGTTTGCCTCTCACTGGTGTTTTGGGTGGAAACAATAGCAACTCACTAAAAGTGTCATTTGAACTAAATTCTATGAGAATTATCATATCCTTTTCCTGGAAGCCGAAGCAGACATGATTCAGTGAACCAGACATTGATATTAAACCAATGTCCCATCGCCATGACCTTATTTGTTGGATAAACCATCACACAGCATACTGTTCAACAAATTAAAACGTTTTGCCTTTCATTGAGTTTTTGTTATTTTGCTGAATTTTATCAAGCAGACAAGTATGATAAATTGCTTAATTCATGAAAGTCCTGCAAAATATAACCCTGCATTTAATGATTTTTTTTTCTAAAACACAGTCAGAAGGAAGACTTTTCAATAAGCAGTGACCGGGAACAGACACAATTATAAACATGCCTTGATCCTTGAAAACCAAACTGGAAAAAGCTAAAATTTTGGTTAACTTCACTAACTTAATGATCTTTCAAATTGGTTAACTTAACATGCCCAATTTGTAAAGAAAATAAAGTTGAAATGACTATTAATGCATATCTTGATTGTTCACAGTTTGTACAGGTGTAGTCACAGGTAAATCTCAAATTTGTTTGACTCAAATGTATAACCAAATTAATTCATCAGCATACAACAAAAGAAACTGTTCACACCTTGAACAACCTTTGTTTTCAAGACCAACAAACCAATTAAAGTGACACAGCCATTTAACCTAAGTGGTGCATTAGACTGAGCTTTAGAAGAATCACTAAGCTGAAGGCTGTTGAAATGCTTGGATATTGCTGCCTGTGATTGCTGTAATATGATTTGTAGCTTAGGGTGTTAGATAATATGAATTTTCAGGGAATATACAATTTCCATATCAGATTGCAAAAGGCATCAAAATGTATATCAAATAAGTTTCATTTATGACTGTAAATTACAAGAACATCTTTTGCCTGTGCAATTGCAAACAAGAAGACAAGTTTCATGAATTATGTTGTTTTGGGGGTGGGGTGGATTTTGCCCATGTTCATGTATTCACATTAACATTTAATTATATAAAACCAGCCAAAGTTTATCTAATTGTAATCAGATGTTATCAGAATGTAATCATGATTACAAGCCATTTTTCCAATGTAATTGATTAAATTAAATTACTTGTAATCAGAAAAATGGTTGATTACTGATTACAACTGATTACTTCAAACTTTGTAATCGATTACAGCTGATTACGATTACAGATTACGATTACCCCAGCCCTGCCTGTGCGTGATAAAACCAAAAATTTTGGTTTCGGACCAGGTCCGACACAAACCAGCCTGTACAGTCATAGATGCAGTTACTGCACAGCTGATCTGTGTCTATGTTTTCGCATAGACAAAAAGGCACTTTTTTCGCATCGTGGCTCATTTTACTGAAGAGAACTAGAAACTTATGTTTTTAATTTCCCATATCTTGTGTTTACCCCATAAAATTGGTTTAAGCCCTGTAGTAGTTTCTTCTTTGCAATATAAACACGAATCACAGCAGAACCACCTAGAACGGTCAGTAACTGGAGGGCTTAAAATGATACCCAAACCATGGGAAGTTTAAAACTTTAGTTTCTAGTTCCTCTACCTATATACATCACTATCTTTAAGATAAGATAAGATAAGATTTATTTTGAGTCGGCAAGTATCATAATAGTATAACATAAGCTCTGATGAGCTTGGGATGTTTTCACCATGTGGTTTTCTGTCTTTTTTTTTTTCTACAAAATTAAAGTGACACAGGCAGCCAGTTCTATGACAAGCCTAAAAAAGACAGAGTTTGTTTACCAGTTCAATTGCACATCTTTTAGTAAGAAACTCATTGTGCTCTCTACAATCTTTTTTAAGATTAATTAAGCTATGATTAGTTGCTTACATGTTTGGATGAGTATACCTTTTCTATAAAGCATTTGCTTGTCCTATGATATAGAATTTAATAGTAAAGTATCATTTCTATTTTTCAGATATTCTGTAGTTGCATTGCATTTGGAATTCGCTATCAACTAGCCAAGTTGTTCTATGATGTTTAACGTCACCACAGCATCTCAACAACATTAGGGTCAACTAACTGGAGGACAAAGGATTGTCTCATCATTGTTGGAATGATAATGTGGGACATTTTATCAAGTGCTGTTTGATATATTGATGATCTTAGGAGTGTCACAAAATCATTTTTGGTTAGTAACATTTGTACCATTTACATCAATGGCATTACCGTGTTCCTGATTTGCACCAATTTCTTTGCCAGTCGTGCCATTAGAACTGAAATTGGCAATAATGGTACAAATGTTACCAACGAATGGTACCATTGGAAGAACCTCAAGCAAATTCCAGGTCAGTTTGAACTTCAGATTGAAAAATAGTAAATCAATTTGTGGATTTCATCATGGATGGGTACATAGTGTAGCTCAAACCATACATACTTTGAATTATTTTTATTTTCATGGACGATTCTAAAACTTCACAAATGACAAAAAAGTTGGACTATTATTTGAGTGCAATTCACAGATTAGATGTTGTTAAGATTACTATTTTAGCTTTGAAGGCATTTGTTTCCATGTTATGTTGTCAGATTAGCTTTTACATATTCATATATTGACATTTAGTATTCATTAATGAATTTCACTTAATTTATATTTATGAATATTTTAGTCACAAATGAGCCTCGACACGAGAAAACCGGTCTTCGGGGTTTCCGACCAGGTCTGACACAAACCGGCCTGTACAGACACAGGAGCAGGCTAGCAGCTTCAAATTTCGGATTTAAGAAGAAGAGAAGTTGTAGTATCCGTGTAGCGAAAACAAAAGCGCTGATCAGCTTCGCAGTTACTGCGAAGCTGATCTGCGCCTTTGTTTTCGCATAGGCAAAAATCCGTTTTTCTCACGATGCGGCTCAAATAGTTTATGTCTACCTTTTTGGTGCATGTACACTTTGTTGTGAACTCATTTGTTAGGAATGGACTAACTCATCATTATCATTTGGGTGAATCCACTTTCATTTTGAAGGGCATCAAGAGTGATTTTTAGATTCAGATTTATACCTAATTTTATTATTTTTGATCCAGAACATACATTGTTGATGTTAGAGCTGCATCGGTGATGCAGTTTTAACGTGTACCTTCAATGTATGTTTTGAGCAAAAATATTGAAAAAAAAAAATTCCAGTGAAATTTTCACATTTTTCTTCTCTTTGTATATTGCATGGGCAAGTTTTCATAATGCTGATTGTCAGTGTTCCGCAAATTGTACACTTGACTTATGTGGTTTAAAAGGTCTATATTTTTAATATACTGTATTTCTTCTAATTAGCGCAGTGCGCTTAACTTTTCAGAATAACTGAAAATTAAGGTATCAAAATCATTCTAATTAGTGCACACTATGTACGAAAACAACACAAATTTTGCAGAATCCATCTTGTCAATAGATATCAATGATAATGTAATTTAAGTACATGTATTCCAAGCCATGTAAACTATTGTTTGATCATCTAAGGTTAAGTTTTAATGCGTCAAATACGGTATTGATGTATAAAATTTGTGCCATATACCAATATGCTAGTCGAGCAGTGTGTGCTTATGCTCATGTTTTTCAGAAACCACCAGGGTGTGCTCTTATTGGAGCATGTGCGCTAATTAGAATGAAAACAGTAGATTTTCTTGTTTGATGTGTACGCCTGATGACAACATTACGAAAACACGCCCATGCAGTATACAGAGTTTTTTAAAATTGTAAAAAATGAAAATTTTCAGTGGAATTTTTTTTATATTTTTCTTATTTTTGCTCAAAACATAGATTGTGGGTACACGTTAGAACCGCCTCGCCGACGCGGTTCTAACGAGTACCCACAATCTATGTTTTGGAGCAAAAATGAGAAAAATAGGTGTACCCCTGCATACCCCAGTTTTGCTATATAAAATGGGGTATAAGGGGGTATATATTTCTCGGGCATGTTTTCCTGATGACAACAGCAGCAGTTTTAAGGTTCTTGTGACTAGATTATGTAGTTAATCAAATCTTTTCCAATTTATATAGTTTGCTCAGCTCGTAAACAGATATTTTGTTCTTAAATTATATGAGCCACGACACAAGAAAACCGGTTTTCAGGGTTTCCAAACAGGTCTGACACAAACTGGCCTGTGCAGTTACAGAAGATGGCTAGAAGCTTGAAATTTTGGATTTCAGAAGAAAAGGAATTATACTATCTGAGCCGCAAAAACAAAGGAGCTGATCAGCTGTGCAGTGACTGCACAGCTGATCTGTGCCTTTGTTTTTGCATAGGTAAAATTCGTTTTTCTCACCGCGCGGCTCATATCTTATATTTATTATTGTTGTTTTGAAATCCATTAAACAGATTACCAAAAGAATATTTATTTTTTCAACTGGTCATGACAGCTCATTGTGTAGGATGGCGGGCCCCCATGGCCGAGCGGTTAAGAGCGCTGTTTCTTAATCACTCGATCATCTCACTGCTGTGTCTGGTGTGGGTTCGAGCCCTGCTCTGGCCACGTGAGACAAGTCAGTTTCTGCTTGTGGGTGTGCCAGGTGGTTTTTCTCGGGGTTCTCCCGTTTTTGCCCCACCTACTGATTGGCCCATCTCATATGAGCTGAAATAATCTTGAAAGGGACGTAAAACTGAATTTAAAAAAAAATTTTAGGATACCCAATTCTATTGAGGTAGATATTCTTTTTGAAGATTTTTGTCATGAAAATATAAGATCATTTAAGCCGCATCATGAGAACACCAGATTTTTAGCCTGTGAGCCTTCGGCTCAGGTGAGCTTATAGTATACCCATGCTCCGGCGTCCGTCGTCTGTCATCGTCCGTCGTTCCGTTTTCAAAGATCTTCTCCTCTGAAACCACTTGGCCAATCAAAGCCAAACTTCATGTGGAGCATCCTTAGGAAGGGGGAACGAAAATTTATATAAATGGTCCAGGTCACATGACCAAGATGGCCGCCATGGCTATAAATAGCAAAAACATTCAAAAATCTTCTTCTCCAGAACCAGAAGGCCTATGATTTTGAAACTTGGCATGAAGCATCAGGCAATAAAGCTCTACAAAGTTTATATAAATCATGACCCTGGAATGACCTTGACCTTTTTTACGGCAAGGTCAATTTAGGTCATCCATGCATTTGAATGGGAAAAAATAGGAAAATGCAATTAAATGGCAGAAAACTTGCTAGAAATGAGCAAATGGACAGAATATTTATGTTTATGAAAATATTTTGGGCCTAGGGGGTTGTCTGCCCCTGCCCCGGGGCTATATGCATGTATATGACCGTAATATTCAAACATCTTCTTCTCTGAAACTGCTAGGCCAATCAAAGCCAAACTTCATGTGGAGCATTGTTAGGAAGAGGGAATGAAAGTTTGTATACATGGTCCAGGTCACATGACCAAGATGGCCGCCATGGCTATAAATAGCAAAAACATTTAAAAATCTTCTTCTTCAGAACCAGAAGGCCTATGATTTTGAAACTTGGTATGAAGCATCTGGGAATGGAGCTCTACAAAGTTTGTGTAAATCATGACCCTGGGATGACCTTGATCTATTTTACGGCAAGGTCAACTTAGGTCTCCCATGCATTGGAATGGGGAAAAAATAGGAAAATGTAATTAAATGGCAGAAAACTTGCTAGAAATGAGCAAATGGACATAAGATTTATGTTTAAGAAAATATTTTGGGCCCAGGGGGTTGTCTGCCCCTGCCCCTGGGCTATATACATGTATATGACCATAATATTGAAACATCTTCTTCTCTGAAACCGCTAGGCCAATCAAAGCTAAACTTTATGTGGAGCATCCTTAGGAAGAGGGAATTAAAGTTTGTATAAATGGTCGAGGTCATATGACCAAGATGGCCGCCATGGCTATAAATTGCAAAAACGTTTAAAAATCTTCTTCTTTAGAACCAGAAGGCGTATGATTTTGAAACTTGGTATGAAGCATCTGGGAATGGAGCTCTACAAAGTTTATATAAATCATGACCCTTGGATGACCTTGACCTATTTTACGGCAAGGTCAACTTAGATGCATTTGAATGGGAAAAAATTGGAAAATGTCATGTAATGGCAGAAAACTTGCTAGGAATGAGCAAATGGACAGAAGATTTATGCTTATGAAAATATTTTAGGCCCAGGGGTTGTCTGCCCCTGCCCCGGAGCTATATACATGTATATGACCATAATATTCAAACAGCTTTTTCTTAGAAACTGCTTAGCCAATCAAAGCCAAACTTTATGAGGAGCATCCTTAGGAAGAGGAAATGAAAGTTTGTATAAATGGTCAAGGTCACATGACCAACATGGCCACCATGGCTATAAATAGCAAAAAAATTAAAAAATCTTCTCCTTCAGAACCAGAAGGCCTATGATTTTGAAACTTGGCATGAAGCATTAAGGAACGGAGATCTACAAAATTTGTATAAATCATGACACTGGGATGACCTTGACCTATTTCACGGCAAGGTCAACTTAGATGGCCCATGCATTTGAATGGAGAAAATTGTTAAGTTGTTTGAAGGACAAAACTTGCAGTTAATCGGCAAATGGACTGAATTTTTATGATTTGAAAAAGACATTGACTCCAGGAGTTATTTAGACTCTGCCCTAGGGTTATATATCTCAGGTCTCAGGTGAGCGTTTACAGGACCATTGGTCCTCTGGTTGGTAAATCTGGTAGTAACTGAACAGCTGATCAGCGCCTTTGTTTTCGCTATACAGATCTATAGTACTACATTTCAACCTCTTTATAACACTATTGTTTGGGTCAATGACAATTTCCATGTTAGCTATCCAATCCGTGTTATAACGAGAGTAAAATATATAGATGTGTAGCAAAATTAGACCATTTGGGGTCCATGAATGGTCCGTGTTGTATACAAAACCGTGCTGTAATGAACCATGTTATAAAGAGGTCCAGGTGTATTCCTCTTCTTTCTAAATCTGAAATTTCAAGCCTCTAACCATCTTCTGTGATGCATAGGCCAGTTTGTGTCAGACCTAGTCAGAAACACCGAAGACCGATTCTCTTGCACCGCGGCTCATTATGTCTCCCCCCGACAGGGTCGGGAGACATTTTGTTTTTCCCCGTGCGTCTGTCTGTCTGTCTGTCTGTCTGTCTGTCCGTCACAAATCGTGTCCGCTCTATAACTTGAAAACCGTTAAAGATTTTTCAATGAAACTTGGTACACTTGTAAACCATGATGAGACGATGTGTCATGCACAAGAACCATAACTCTAGCTTGAGTATTTTTGGAGTTATTTCCCTTTGATTATTTTCGATACAATTTCGTGTCCGCTGTATAACTTGAAAACCGTTAAAGATTTTTCAATGAAACTTGGTTCACTTGTAGACCACGACGAGACGATGTGTCATGCACAAGAGCCATAACTCTAGCTTGAGTTTTTTGGAGTTATTTCCCTTTGATTATTTTCGATACAATTTCGTGTCCGCTGTATAACTTGAAAACCGTTAAAGATTTTTCAATGAAACTTGGTACACTTATTTAGCATGATCAGACGATGTGTCATGCACAAGAACCATAACTCTGGCTTGAGTATTTTATGAGTTATTTCCCTTTGATTATTTTCCATACAATTTCGTGTCCGCTTTATAACTCGAAAATCGTAAGAGTTATTCCAATGAAACTTGGTACACTTATAAAGCACGATGAGATTATGTGTCGTGCTAAAGAACCATAACTCTTGCTTGCATATCTTTGGAGTAATTTCCCTTTGATTATTTTCCATACAATTTCGTGTCCACCCTATAACTTGAAAACCGTAAGAGAAATTTCAGTGAAACTTGGTACACTTATAAAGCATGATGAGACGATGTGTCATGCACAAGAATTATAACTCTTGCTTTCATATCTTTGGAGTTATTTCCCTTTGATTATTTTTCATTCAATTTCTTGTCTGCTCTATAACTCAAAAACCATTAGAGATTTTTCAATGTAACATGGTACACTTATAAAGCATGATGCACAAGAATCATTACTCTTGCTTTCATATCTTTGGAGTTATTTCTCTTTGATTATTTTCCAAACACTTTCGTGCCCCCTCTATAACTTGAAAACCGTAAGAGATATTTCAATGAAACTTGGTACACTTATAAAACAGAATGACAGGATATGTGATGCACAAGAACTATAACTCTTGCTTGCATATTTTGGACATGCACGTAGAAAGGGGGGAGACATCAGTTTTCACATAGAAAACAAATTCTAGTTTTTTTTTTTTTGTTTTTTTTTTTTCTTGACTCAAGAAGAATACATCGGGATAACATGTCCATGTAAACCCCACTTTTACACATTAAAACTGGGGTGTGGAGGGGTATACCTCTTTTCCTTAATTTTGACCCAAAACATAGATTGTGGATACTCGTTAGAACTGCCTTGGCGAGGCGGTTCTAACATGTACACAAAATCAATGTTTTGAACAAAAATAAAAATATCTAATTTTTCCAGTGAAGTTTTCAATTTTTTACAGCTAACAAAATATCCATATATATTGCATGGACAAATTTTTGTAATGGTAGCAGTAAGTGATGAAAGAATGTGCAGTTATTACTGAGAATCTGCTCCAGGGAGGCGTGTCCTGAACTAGTATGACTAGTTCAACTCAGCTTCTCTAGAATCCCCTATTAGCACAAAAACTGTGACATTTTGGCCAAAATATTATAGGATGGCAATGCTCCATTGTCCGTCCGTCCACAATTTCAAAGATCTTCTCCTCTAAAACCGCTTGGCCAGTCAAAGCCAAACTTCATGTGAGCATCCTTAGAAAGGAGAAATGAAAGTTTATATAAATGGTCCAGGACACATGACCAAGATGGCTGCCATGGCTATTAAAAGCAAAAAACTTTAAAAAACCTTCTCCAGAACCAGAGGAGCTCTACAGAGATATTATAAATCATGACCCTGGGATGACCTTGACCTATATTACAGCAAGATCAACTTAGGTCGCCCACATTTGAATGGGGAAAATTGTTGAAATGTCATTTGAAGGGAAAAACTTGAGGGAAATGGGCAAATGGATTGAAGATTTATGATTTTGATAAAAAATTGGTCCCCGATGGCTGGTCTGTCCCCTCTGGTTCACCATATAAGGGCAAGATGGCCATATAAGATAGCTTATATTAACTTTCATTACCCCAAGCCAAGGAGGTTCCACATTAAATTTGGCTTTGATTGCCCATGCGGCTTTTAGAAAATGAAGTTTTAATTTTGATGTTATTTAATTTTAATGTAAATGATTTTTGGCGAACTTCAAGAAATAACCATGACAGTGAATACTCCTATCACTTTATTAACTAAATAAGTCTGTATCTATCAATTTTTCAAGTCAAAGTCTACAAAACTTCTGAAACTTTTCGCGGAGATTTCCAGCTTAACAGAAACATGGATCTACAGTTCAATATACGATGGTTGGGATTTAAGTTCGTAGACTTTGTCTACTGATTGAATACTAGTATTACAACATTTATCCGATGTTTGATGCATTATTATAAAGAAACAACGTCGTCTTGTTTCGTGTTTACAATATTATTCAAGACACTTTGCGCACTGCTCATATAATGGTCTCCATAGCAACTTAGGTTTCGCTACCTAGGGCAGGTCGAATTTTTAACAATTCTGTAGTTATGTGGCGTTGAAGAACACACCAATAATGGCAAGATGGCCATATCCTTTGTCGTTTAAAACCGGAATATTGACGCCTGTAATAAAGAAAGACAAAGATCCATGTCTTGTTAACAGCTATAGAGGAATCACTGTGACGGCAATTATGGGGAAACTGTTTGAATATTGTTTACTTGAAAAAATGAATCTCAAAAATCAGTCTGAGTTACAGTTTGGATTCACCAAAGGTCTATCGCCTATCATGTCAAGCCTAATCATTTCTGAAGTAAGAGCTGAAGCTAAACGCACCAGGTCCACCCTGTTCTTCGCCACTCTGGATGTCCAGTCCGCTTTCGACGTTGTCCAGCATACAATTCTCTTCGACAAGCTTCTGGATAGAAATATAAGCCCAACCTACTGGTTAATCATCAAGGAATTATATAATGGTCTAACTACAAAAGTTAAATGGCTTGGTTCACTCAGTGACAGTTTCGCCCTCAAAATGGGCGTCCGCCAAGGAGGAGTGCTATCTACACATCTTTATAAAATCTTTGTTGAGGACCAGATTCTTGAGCTCGAAGACAAAGCATTGGGATTTGTGCTGGGGAACATATATGTTGGAGCTACGGCGGTGGCGGATGACATGGCGTATCTGTCCTCGACTCCTGAGATGCTACAGTTAATGCTAGGCGTTGGATATAGATACTCACGGCAACATCATTTTAAAATCCATCCAACTAAGACCAAAATAGTTGAGCATAACTTTGGAAAGAAACAGTCAGACTATACATGGACACTGGGTGATACTCAGATCATGTCTTCAGAAGAAACCACACATTTAGGGTTGAAACGGACCACTTCAAATGAATGATTCAACAACCACCAGAGAAAGATAAATGGAAGGACATGGTCAGTGAGTCTGTTGCGGAACACTGGAGGGAGTCATTGGTTCGTGATGCTCGATGTAAAACAACGCTGAGATTCCTTGCATATGAAAACATTTCCATTGGTGAAGCTCATCCAGTCTGGAGTTCCACGGACAACTCCATCATCGATGTCAGGAAGGCGATAGTTAAAGCCAGAATCTTATCTGGGACGTGTCTCCTACAGTCGAACCTACACAGATTTAGCCAATACCGAGAGGATCCCATGTTTAAACTGTGTAAACAACAGGAGGAAGACATTTTCCACGTGCTGCTGTACTGTCCTTTACTGGCTGAGGTGAGAGGAGTCGAATACAAAGTGCTCAGAGACTATGTAAAAACAAAGTGGGGCCCGATGTCTGGTGTAATGTCTTCACCACAAAAGAGAGTATTGTCCAGTTAATAATTGACTGCCGCGAGTTCTCCAATCTGTTCTTGGACATTCATAACATATTAGAGGTTGAGAAACTATCCAGAAATTTGTGCTACGAGGATGATCCAATAATGAATGAGACTTTTTGAATTAATCCTATGTAAATAAACTTGGCTTATTGTAAATATATCATTAACATTGCTCAACATAACGCGCACACAAGACACTGGTTAAAAGTCACATGTAGACAACTACATTTTGTTGCTTAGCAACGGGAGAATGCGAGTCAAAGGTCCTTGGCCACGTATCAATTATGCACATAAAATGGGTTGCCATGGCAACTGGTGATTAAAATTCCTTTCATGGCATACTGTTATTTATAGTTATCATTACTAGCTTTATGTTCTGCAAATATCACTTACATACAGCTGATAATTCCAGTAGGCTGAGTGATTTTGTGACAAAAGATGGGTTTTGTTTGCGAAAGAATTCAATGATTTTGGGGGGTAGGGGTGAGAAATACCTTATACCCTGAGTATACATGACACGATTAAATGTTTTTAATGTTGAAATGATCAATTATGGAGTAAATATTACAAATAAAGTACAAAAGTGACACTTGACCTTTTCTTTTTATGTTGCCTAGCAACTACAGAATTTGGAAAATGCTATTAGCCAGAATTCATATAGTAAAATGGTTGCTAGGCAACCTCCTCTTAATCACGAGCGCAAGATTCGATTTGACCAAAGCAAAATATTTCAGAGATAAATGTTAACACAGGCAATACTCAATTATGATAAGAAACCGTATTTAAATTTTGTGACATAGACAGATATCTACAGGCTATGTTTGTTCAAAGGGCAAATGGTGGCCATAGGTGCTGCACGAGTAGTTCTTAAATAACCATAGCAACCAAAGTTATCTGCCAAATTTGATAAAACTTGCTCCAAAGAGAGATCACATGTGTATCTTGTAAACAAAAGTAGTAAACTTGAGCCAGTCAATAAGGTTTATAAAATAAGAGAAAAGTCTCAATCATTATTGGATCATCCTCGTATAAACTTTACAATAAGAGACTATCACTTCTTCGAAGTATTGAAGATGGTGGCCCGGGAGATAACACCTAATCTGATGTACCGATAAGTTTTTCCCCAGAAATAGCCCAGAGACACTCAATAACAATCAACGTAAACCTACCCTGAGTACAGGGGTGCTCCTACATAGAGGAGGCTTATACGATTCAGAAGAAATTATCATATTGTAAACCAAAACTTGAGCTAAATCAGTTTAAGGCATTGCAGTATCATGCTGTTATCCCAGTTTAAATTTTTAAGAATTATGTCGACGACTTGATTTGTTATTGGAGAAAATGTATTTCCAGTCGCGCTGCTTGGAAAACAAAAATGGCGTTAACAGGCAACGTCGAAACAACAGCATTGATTAAATCTTATGGTTGATTAGCCAAAATACCCACAGAAACATTCAAAATGATAGGCGATTAGCCAAAATACCCACAGAAACATTCAAAATGATAGGCATGTGTTGTACAGTTGTGGAACAGATGGTGCAGTGGTATTTCAAAATGGTATGAGAGATTTCAGATGGAGGTATTTGAATTTTAACGATGAGAAATGCACTCGTCTTCAAATGCTACTGCCAAAATTCTTGATTTAAAGCACTGATAATAATACGCATAGAAAGTTATGTATAAGAACTATATCTGATGATTGCAGTATTTCCACAATAATAATTCCGAAAACCCTGAAGGAAATCTTGCAAATAAGTAAAGGCATGGCTTGTTTGGTTACAAACAAGGCGTTTTAATGCTGTCACTTATTACAAATACAAATAAGTTTATTTCTCTCAGTCCATACAAATACATGGCAATATGGGGAATAAACAATAAATAGACATGATTGAGGCTTGAGCGTTGACGTACATGCAATGCAAGTTTTAACACGTAGTAATTTATTCACCCGATAGTACAGCTAGTTATAATCGTAGAATACAATTATCATCTCAGACGTGCTTTCACGGATGAAATTTGACGTAGTTTTGACGTCAGAATTTTCACGACTTGGCCCGGGTGATGAAATTCATTGTTGTGCTAATACCATTTTGAGTAGAACAATGCTTTATATCTTATATGAAAGGTAAGAGAATGTACTTTCAGATTATAACATTTTAATTTCTGTGTGACAGACATCTGAGCTTTTACAAAGAAAGTCTACGAACTTGAATCCCAACCCACCTACATTATCATGACGATATAATATTACGTCACATGGGGATGCTAGCAAATTCTACAGCAAATTGGAACAACCAGGCTCCGAGGTTATAAAACTTTTTTCATGCTCAGCTCAGCTGAGACTAAATTTATCTTGCTCATAAATTAGTAGGATAAATTAAGCCCTCAATTTGATAACTAGAATGAATGAATAATTTATTTATTAAAGTGTCACCACTGTATACAGATATAGTATTCAAGGAAACATGCTTATTTTAAACAGTGCCAGCCTTTGAAGGCTTACGAGACACTGATGAAACATTGAATATATCATCAAGAATATATAGGTTATCTTAAAGTAATTCAGTCTAATTGTAGTTTTGGTGCTTCGAGCTGAAATGTTCTTTATCAACGAAATATCACAAAGAAATATTATAGTCCATCAAATCATACTGTTAAAGTGTCCGAATCACTCAACATCACAGGACGGATGGTTTCCATCCCGCTCAGTCACATAATCAACACAAATCAACACAAGATATCGCAAGCAGTGAACAATGCCACTGGTGAACGTAGCGAAAAACAATGGCGCATTTCAGTATACGTATACTCGTATCTGAAACATGTCCTTGTTGTTCGCCTTTACTTTTTCATTTACGGAGCAGTTTATACTTTTTTTCTGTTGCAAGAATGGTAAAGTTTGCGATATGTTTAGCCACATGAACATTTGAGAGCATCACAATAAGTTTGTCTGCCAGTGATAATGTACGAAAAGAAATTCCATCATGTTGTAATACACTACTTATATCAGAGATCATTTGACGTCTGATATCGTCAGTTTTGACACATTTAAGCAAGAAGTGTTCCTCAGTTTCAGCTTCACTTTTGCAAAGTTTACATGTACGATTTTCCGCACTTAGTCCACGGTAACGCCCAAGTTCTATCTCCAGGGGATAAGTTCCGTTTCTCATTTTGGCAATAACTGATCGCTGACGCTTATTTAGAACATTTGTCTTAACGTAAGCTTCTGTTTTAAACTCACTTTTGAAAGTTTTGTACATTCTCAATTTTGGCATATCTATAACTGATGTTTTCCAAGATTCGGTGTAAGCTAGCAAAAGATTTGCTTCAATAGTTTGAAGAACTACAGACAATGCTAGACCCGATGAGTTCTTTGAATCATAGACCTGATTGAGATTACATTTATAGAACAAATTTTTCGCATCCTTACACCAATTTTTCTTTCCTTGTGCACATAAATTATATTCCCAGTTAAACACTGTTTTCTCAAGCCTTTCATCAGGGAGTTTACACAACCGTATAAAGTATCGTACGATTTCTTTCTGTTGACGTATATGGGCCAGGATCCAGCCCATGTCTCCATCGATGGCCGGGAGAGGTGATTTCTTGCCTGTGCCCAGGAATGTTCTGATAGCTCGATGTTGAACGTTTTCACAACAGGCATTTTCTGATAGCTCGATGTTGAACGTTTTCACAACAGGCATATGTCTTGGATGCCCATACGGCTGCCGCATAATCAACGACAGGCACAACGGTGGAATTAAACAATTTCGTGTAGGTATCAAAATGAAGTCCCTGGCTTCTAATATATTTGAATTAAAGTTAATGCGCCCAATGCACGACTTCCAGCATCACTAAGAATTTGAGCACTATATGTATAGTCTAACGTTTCGTTAAGTTCCAGGCCTAAGTATCTGTATGAGTTTACGATGTCGATGGTGTTATCACCGAGATGAAAGTTAAACGTTGAACATGGATCAGAGGCCTTTCTAAAATGGATAACCTTGGTTTTGTCAACGTTAATAGATAGACTCCACTTTGTCGACCATTTATTCAGTGTATCAAGCTGTTTTTGTAAACCCTCTTGGGAGTCGGAAATTAAAATAATGTCGTCGGCGTACATGAGTAGGCTTATCATTTGTTCGGAAACACTAACACCACACTGGGTCATATTAATTTCATTGGCTAGGTCATTTATGAACACTGCGAACAAGGTTGGCGCTAAGTTATCTCCCTGTCGAACACCCGATGAGATCGAAAACCAGTCCGTAAAATTGTCATTTACCCGAACACAGCTTTGTAATTGTGAGTATAGTGTTTGAATAACTTTGAGAATCTTGCCATGTATTCCATGATTAATCAGTTTATACCACAATAAGTCATGATCAACGGAGTCGAATGCTTTGGCAAAGTCCACAAAGCATATATACTTAAACGCAAAAGTTTCGCAACACTTATAAAATGCAACTTTCTTCTTATTGACTCACAAATTCCTTTCGATGATATTACGACTGACAAATCCAGTCCTTTGCCTTGCAAACAACATGAAAATCAAACCGCTGCGGCTTATGGTTGCCGAGAAAACGTCAAAATTTCAAGGTAACCCGTTTTTCAAAAGTCACAGAGGTACAAGACCTTACATTGTACGCGTAAATGAAATTTCAAACCAATGTTTGTTTTCAAAAACAAAAAGGACAACAAACGCAAATATGGAAATTTTATGCCTTGGTCGACGTTTATTACGTGTGTGTGACGTTTTTAAGTTTTGACGTAATCGGCTGTTAATAGGCAAACAATTATCAATAATCGAAATCTTTTAATGGCATTATGTAACCCTCAATACATTGCTCAAATGACAGAAAAATCGCATTCTAGCCGAGCATAATGCGTATGTAATAGCTGTTTGAAAAAATAAGCTAACGTCAACAAAGAAACGCATCAACCAAGATTGCTGCTAAACAATTTTTTCCAAACATGTTCGTTGTTTTCTACTTGTACAGACAGCAGGTTATCGATTGAGGCTGCTTGCTTTCAAATCGAAATAAACATCCATATTTTAGACGCAAATTCTTAAAAAAAAACACAAACGTCACAATAACGTAAGAACGAAAACATGCAATCAAATTCCGTTTATTGCAAATCATGACACATTGTGTAGGGACATAAAATATACTTTCAAAAATATCCTTACATGGGCAATGTAGAAGAAAACGAGGATATAAATTGTTGCGTTTCTTTTGCGTTTAAGTATATATGTTGGTAGCTTCTGAAGTTTACGATTGCGCACTATCGAAGTTAATGTATATATATGATCTAAACATGAACGTAGCTTTCGAAACCCATTTTGTTCATTGCACAATAATCCATTTTCATACAAATGTTTTGTGATTCTATTGTTCAGAACAGTGCTAAATATTTTCGCCACTGTCGACATAAGGCTAATACCTCGGAAAAGGGTCCTTGCCACGCTTGTGGATCGGTTGAATAATCGATTTATACCAACAATCTGGAACAACACTGTTTTCAAAACAATATTGGTACAGTTTATGCAAGGGGTCCAGAAGCTTGGGATTTTTGAGAATCTCGTTCGGAATATTGTCTATGCCCGTCGACTTGCCGTTTAAGTATAACTATAACTATACATCAACTTCCAATGCAAACACACTGTTATTTTTTGTTGGTAAAATGTGAGAATTCTTTTCTCACATTTTTTCAGCAAAAAATAACTATTTGTAATACAGTTTGTCACCCTTTGAAATTTTAACTAATCATTAACTAACGACATCGGTAATTTGAACAACTGGCCCCTGAAGTTTCAGTTAATTGGGTTATTTTGTCATTAATGAGCAGTTTAAGTCGCTTGCAAGCTGAGTTGAGTATGAAAAAAGTTTTATAACCTCGGGGCCTGGCAATGACGAATCATAATTTGAGGAACTTCAAAAACTCATTTACTTTTTCTCTGTATCGCATTTATGTCAAAATTAGATGTATGTACAAACTATATACTGACGAGATTAAAAAAACGCTACAACATAGGTAATTTTTAGCTCACCTGAGCCGAAGGCTCAAAAGGTGAGCTTATAGGATGGCCATGCTCCGTCGTCCGTCGTCGTCGTTGTCCACTCTTTACAAAGATCTTCTCTGAAAATCCTGATCCAATCAATGCCAAACTTCATTTGGAGCATCCTTAGGAAGGGGGAACTTAAGTTTATATAAATGGTCCAGGTCACATGACCAAGATGGCCGCCATGCTCATATATGGTAAAACCTTCTTCTCCGGAACCAGTGGACCGATTTCAATGAAACTTTGTATGTAGCATCAGGGACTCTGGCCCATCATAGTAATATAAATCATGACATTGGGTTGACCTTGGTCTATTTTACGGCAAGGTCAACTTTGGTCACTTTTCAATGGAAAACAAAAGTGAAAACATTGGATTTTTCAGGAAGTTTTGTGGCCTGTGACCTGAAAGTTGGTAGATACATATCACGTATTGATTTAATTAAGTCATAGGAGTATTCAAGGTCAAGGTCATCTCTTGATCTTGGCCAAAGGTCATTTACATATTAAATTTAAAACTAAATTTTCTCAGGAACCACTTAACCAATCAAAGCCAAATTTTATATGTGGTATCCTTAGGAAGGGGAAATTAAAATTTGTATAAATGGTTTATGTCACATGACCAAGATGGCTGCCATGTCCATATATGGTAAAAACCTTAAAATATCTTCTTCTCTGGAACTGCTGGAGCGATTTCAATAAAACTTGGTAAGTAGCACCAGGGACTCTGGCCCATCATAGTTTATATAAATCATGACCTATGGTTGACCTTGACCTATTAAACTGTAAATTTAAACAGAAAAGGTCAAATATTGCCAGAAAGATCTGAAAGTTGGTAGATACAGACAGTTTATAGTGTTAATAATTATGTGAGTATTTGAGGTCAAGTTTACATTTTAAGTTGGCTAACATGGCCTTAGACAAAGGTCATTCATCAAAGACAAAATCTCAGGTGAGCGATATCAGGACCATTGGTCCTCTGGTATATTTATCCGATTATTTTGTTTAAAATCAAGTCACGCACCACGGTAGTGTCAGCGGCCCTTAGTATCATAGTAGTCCGCGTGATCCCTTTCATTGGTGTAAGGACTTTTCATTGGTGTCTCGGTTACCAATAAAATGCTTGATTTCACTTACAGAAACATGTCGCGACGATGACGTTGACAGATGACGTTATCCTGCCTCATGGTAGGTAGACGTGGCGCAGCGAGACGTAACGTATCGGTACATGTACCTGTCACCCAAACACGTTGAAAATATTGAGCTTGCCTCTTTTAAACGTAAAGCTACGTCACATTCATTTCACCCATACTCGAGCATCGCTAAAACCCTGTTTTCATTATTTTGCCTTTGCATTGCTCCTGACATTTTTGGCAAAGGAAATTTGTTTTTCAACTGACACATGTATTTAAGGATGTTCGCTGCCAATGAAAAAGTATTCAAACTTTTTTTCTAACCACTCTTTTTTGATTCCAAAATACAACACAAGTCATTTGAAAACAAAATAAATATAGGGTAGTGTGCATTTTTTCAAGCTACAGGCCTCTGAATGAGACCTCTGAGCACCATGTTTTAAATCTGGTAAAATTAATTTGATTTTTAATTCTTTGAAACATACCGGTTTTGAACAAAAATACACCTAGAATGCTTTCAAAAGTCATAATATTTACCTAGCGCAGACAATTTTGGACCAAAAGCATAGAAACATTTGCATCTTGGAGTGGATGACAAAATTTTACGATTACTTTTCCAACCCTACCCCCATACTTGAAAAGTCGGGAAAAATCAATATTTTGAAATGTACCAAACCCATATTTGTTGATTCAAACTTTTTCTTGTATTTTCACACAACATAGAGCTTGGTAATATTGTTCGAATAAAAGAAAGAAATATATAGGGTAGTGAGCATATAAGAGAGAACCAACAACTTGAAAATCGCCATGTTCAGCCTTTTTTCGGCTGTTTTGTTTCTAAAAGCCCATTTCATAAAACCGCCTTAAATTTTAAAACCAGCACAACAAAGACACAAAGAATGACTCAGAAGACCATGTACACATATACTGCTGCTAAAATAAACATCGAACTAGTGCAATTAATTTGAAGATTTGTAATATTCAAGTATAATCTACCCTCCCCCCTAAATTTTACTGACAACTAAAATTTTCTGAAAAGTTGCAGAAAATGGGGTGAAAAAATGAAGTTTCTTTGACTGACAATTTTCATGGCTCATTCAATGCATATTATCAATATGTATTCAAATACAAAATATTAGGAAAATATCTGCAACCGTTTACGACATATTCAAGAAAAGAAAAACCGGAAGTTCCGAAATGTCAAATGTTAGCAGCGAACATCCTTAAGTGATTTAATCGAGTCAATGATGTGTGGACAGCGTGCACGAGATGCACGGAACTTTTGGTGTGTTGACGTCGGTTTTTTTACTTGCGTGAAATGCTTTCTATCAGGTTTTTGTGTGTCTATGAGGCAGTCATAATAAACATGTTTGTGAAAGTTTTGCCGACTTCAGCCGCACAATTTTCGAGATAAACACAAAATTATGGTGTAGCGTTTTAAAATGAGGTATGAAACATTGATGCTCTTTTAGAAAATATTTCCATCAGAATATCATGTCCGTGTAATATATAGCCTACCCCCGTATACACCACTTATATATAGCAAAACTTGGGTATGCAGGGTTATACATATTTTCCTTATTTTTGCCCCAAAACATAGATTGTGGGTGCTCGATAGAACCGCTCAGGCGGTTATTACGTGTACCCACAATCAATTGTTTGCGCAAATATATTTAGAATATCAAAATTCTTCTGATGAAATTTTTAAGTTTTCGTAATGCAACACTGCAACCCTCAGTGTAAAACGTGTAAATATCTGTTATTTTGCATTTAAATCTATTTAATCACTTGGTCTGTTTAACTTGCACTTTAACTAAAGGTGAAACGTCAGATAATAATTTTGGAAACGGTCGCATTGCACCTGATAGCACATTTTTAACGTCCAGCTCACATACGTTTACTTCTCCGGAAACTTCAAATTTGCTACCAAACGTTTTACCGTAGACGTTTGCGTTTACTCCAAATTTTGCTTTGCCTTTAGCACTGGCTTTACCGATTGTAAGATTCGCATTAGGAATGCCCATTTTGGTGATCTCCGCATTTCCTTTTGCCAAACAATGCTCTGTCTCTCCTTCTATCCCTGTTTCAAAACCAATACGAACCTTTCCCAAATACGCATTGCCATCAGCACTTGCCTTGCCTTCCGCTTTACCATCAATTAAACGAAAGGCCAGCGTTGCTTTTTGTCCCTTTTCGTATGACATGTTTGCCTCCGCCAAAGTAAAGTTTGCCCTTGTATCACCTTTCATGCTTACACCAGTTCCAAGTTTGGTTTCACATTTCGAAATTTCCATTTCAGCATCTGCACTACCTTTAACTTTACCCTCAATTATGGCAGTACAAACTGCAATCTTTTTCTCATAGCTTGTCGCATTACTGATTTCTACGTTTTCATATCCTTTAAATTCTGTCATTCCGTCACTTTCCAATTTAGCCTTGTATTCCACCTCTGCAGGAGGCTGCAGCTGCAGCTGGCGACATCTGACCATCGAACGTAGGTTTGTGACTCATTTGTGGGTCCCGCGCCGCCAAGCCAGTAGCTGTCATCATTGATAACCGGAAAATGAAAGTGTAAAACAACAACAAACCTGCACATGTGTATCATTGTCCGCCATTTTCTTTCTTAGCCATAGCGTTGAAATTGCCTTAGCCAATACGTTCGTGCCTTAGCCACTGCGTTTACGTTTACCAGTGTGATAAGTACCTGACTGTTAGTTTGGTTTTTTCCCACCTCGGTTTTTGGAGTGGGAATCTTTTTCTGATTGCGCCTTTTCCTGATCTTTGCCTACTTGTACCTTTCCATGGACTTAAAACCTAACGTTACTTCAGCACCACATGGTTTCAGCTTAATTTGACACACTCAAGCCATTGTCAGAAGAACTTCCCTAATGTCTACAAAACATATGGAGTCACTGTTCAAAGTAAAAGTTGTTCATTTTTTTTTTTTGCATAGTATATTTAAGGACTTATGGGTGGTCACTGTATATACATAATTGAAGATTTACCTGTATAAAAAAGCATTGTGTATTTTGTCAACAATGCTACATTCTTTAGCATGCTTTATCATGGGACTATTGAATATGTAGCAAATACATGGATTTGTGTATACATGATTGTGGAATGAGTCTTCAGCTCAGAGCAAGTGAGTCATTTTTCAGTTACTTCCGGGTTGAAATCGTCGGACCCATTTTCTTAGCTTTTTGAAAAAAATAAGACAGATTTTTGGATGTAGTCATTGACTTCAGTCATATAAGAACCTGAAACAAAAGGCATGTAATCTTTCAGCAAACAATAAGCGCACACGAGCCGCCCCAAGTTACCCACTTTCAGAATTTTCCAGAAAAATATGTTTACACTAACTTTTCCCAGAGAAATACATTTCCATGACCCCAAAATAACCCATAATTTGTCAGATTATATATCCTAGACATTTAGGCTTTGCGTAATTTTTATTCAAATGCATTCCATTTTCCAGGAAATGGTCCCACGAAAACCAGTTACATTTCCAATTTTACACCAAGCTATTTAAAATTTTAAAATAATAACTATATTGAGTCATTCCTAGTATCAGTGACGTCTATTATCAATAAATACACATCATCATTTGATTGACAGATTCAAGAAAACAGTAGATTTCTGTTTTACATACCCCACCCACTCATGTCAATATTGATAAATCCTTAAGGTACAGATTTTTGCAAAAGTGATGGACAGTGTTATTTAGAATTACAAGTCTGATAAAAATGATGTATCTGTTATTCGTGTATAAATAGTTTCTACCCAAAATTTTAGGTTGCAATAAGCATGTTGTAGTATTTTCTTTATAATCTAATAATTGCAAAAAATTGTTTTCTGACAAAATAATTTTTAGAAAAAATCTGACCCCCTCCCCCTTTGATACAGATTTATTCTGCAGGTATGTAACATCAAGAGGTTTGCACCATGTTGTTGCATTTATCAAACCTTTAATTTAATGGAGAATGCAACAAATATTCTATAAAATTAACACAGAAGCTGCCAGAAACACTCAAACTTTGGGCGCAAATCCTGTGTAGTCTTCCGAGATCCTTTCCAACTTATGCCGACCTTCGTTGCATATGTTCGGCATAAGTTTTGCAGAACTAACGGGTACATGTATGCTACAATACGCTGGCATACGTTTTCATACTTCGAGTACGCCTAGAATTTGGTGCGTGCACAAAATTTCCAACTTATGCCGACCTTCGTTTATACGTTACTCATAGGTTAGGCGTACGCAACGAATACATTATGCACAAGTTCATGAACGTTACCTGTAAGTAACTCATACGTTCGCATACGTTGTCATCCGCCAAAGCCCTCCTGGATGTTTTCAGCGTATGAAAAGCGTGTGCATAATGCATTGTCAACCTAGGAGTACTCGGAACGTATGCAGCGTATGTTGAACGTGCGAAGAACGTACTCAGCATATGTGCAACTTACGCGTAGCGCATTAGTCAGCGCCAGAGCGCCGCGAGAACGCCAAGAAAAAAACTACTTTATTTGTGAAAAGGCCAGCCATGACGTCTTCACCGCGTCCTCATTTGTTGCTACGGAGATCACACTGATTTCTACCGCGTTTCTACGGAGTTCTAGCCTGCGAATTAAAACGCTTGCACGATCTTAAAATTTTAACTGTGCTTGCGCGGCGCTTTTATATAGATCTATAGTGTTTCCTCGGCGTTCGTATCGCGCTTCCATGGCGTTCTGGCACTGCGCTGATGGATTACATGTATAGGCAAAATGGAAACGAAGTCTCTGTCATTTGTACTTTTTGCTGTCAAGAATATCCTCGTATCTCAGCTCTGGCATCAGTCTGTTAAAATGACAAGGTGAAAACTTCTGGCTGCCTTCAACCATGGCCAGACCAAAAGCATTCTTTGCTCCCTGCTCTGTGTCTTTACAGAAGTATGCTGGCAGCATCAACAGCAATTTTTATCAGCTGCGCCTCCAAATGTACTCGTGATAAACCAGCGTGTTGTTCGATAGACATTGTAAAAGATTCCTTATACATGTATGTGCATTTGAAATAGTGTTTGCTTTTGTCATTTTTAAAATTTGCGTATCTTTTTTTATCTATTTTCATCAGGAAAACACCATTGGACGCGGTAAGTGAAAGCTCAACACGAGCGCAATAAATGCCGTGACAGCGCCTCGCGAACGCCTTGACAGCGCCTAGCAAACGCCACAGGAAAACAGTAAAATAAATGACACGCCGTGAAACGCCGAATCGACGCGGTGTTGACGTAGAGACATTGTGATTGACGCCGTGCCATCTCTGTACAACCGCCATATGCCACGGTGTTTCACGGTACTATGATCTCGCTGCGTAGCCGCGCAGCTCATGGCGCGTTGATGAAGTTCTCACCGCGTTGCCGCGGCGTCCTCAGGGCGTTCATACGGCGTCCTTATTATAACGCAAAACGACGGCAACTGTTTTGAGTATGTCCAAACGAAACGCCGACCCTTGGCATTCTAGGATTTTCCACGGCGTTTGCTGGCGATGCCACCGCATTGCAACGGCGTTGGTGGCGTTCGTACCGCGCTCACCTCGGCGTTCTGTATTTTTCTAGAACGCATTGAAAGCGCCGCCCTGGTGTGACAGGATATAGTTAGGATAACTGACAGGTCGGACATGATCTTGGCTGTACGCCTTCGTCGTAAAGCAAGAAAACAAACAAACATACAAACAAACGAACCGTGCGCACAGAAAAACATTTAATTTACAAATGAATATTTGGATAAACGAAAGTGTTCTAAAAGTGCGTCAATGCAATGAAATATCTTGAGATAATCCCTGACTTTTTGACAATGTATGGTGTATTTACATCTCAGAGTACATCTCAGGTTAGGCAAGAAATGTCTAGTAATAGAATTGAAACCGTGTCGGTTCAGTAACTTGGATAAACATACAGGCTTGAAACGACACTCGGATGTCATCATGACCAAGCAACGTAATAATTTATGTGTTATGTAAGTGCTTCCCGGCAAAACTTACTGACCGACCGCCCGATTACTGGTTAATCACTTAAAAGATCTGAGTCCAAGGACAATAATACGCATATCGATCAAAAAGCGACAAATAGATAAATTTTAATTCCGATTTTCGAGTTTCTTAAAAAACAGTCGGAGTTTAGTCGTTAACCAACAATGTAATGGTCTTTAAACGGTATTTAAAAATCGGTTTAAGCAACGACGACAGCCAGTTTTCCATAAAATAAGACCAGAATTTGATTTTTATGATAAGTGTTCGTTGCACCTGCTGGTGGTATGTAGCACCATATCAAATGAGAGTGCCGGATTACTTCTTATTCTCTTTCTATAACTATGCACGAGTTCTTCTTAAGGGTACACAGATAGCGACCAAATCTCCTACGGAAAATAGAAAATTTGACCACGATATTGTGCTTTGTAAATGATTAATAGACACTCTGACTGAGTTTGTTTTCTTTTCATGCTTTAAATTCAGTTTCTCTAATATACACATGGAAATAAGTTACGGAACACTTTTAGCTCTTGGGAAAAGTTTGAAAAAATCCATTTTCCTATTTTCTGGCGATACTGAAATTTCTATCACATGTATTTCATACCTTGGCCTAGCTACAGGCCAATTTATGGACATTCACAAGATTTTTTCCACGAACTACGGAGGACACAATGTGTCATGTTTGAAAAACTCCACTTTTGCTGAATTAGAGTTTGCCTTTTTCCTTCTGCACTCCGCAAAACTCAACTTTTAAATGCGAAATTGGAATAAAATGTTGCATCTGATTGTTCTCAATGAATAAACGATTTCGGATCTAAAGATTCATGTTTCATCTCCAAACCAACTGAGCATACAAAATCTTCAGTTTGCATTGATTTCTATGGAAATCAAAATTTGTGGAATTTTTGCAAATAAAGTCTTTAAAGAATAATTCCGCTATGGCGCTGTGACCAGATCGTGCATGTTTAAATTCCTAAATGGTCATATCGAATATCTGGCACAACGTTTACAACCTGCAAAATGTATAGCCAAAGAACAAAACGTGATCATAAAACCTACCCCCGGAAAAGTATGGATCTACCGCCGACAGTCGGTCAGAAAATAAAGAATTAATGATAACCAATCCACAAGCAATGTCTCAGCTTGATGCTTAAGAAAAATGATCACAATGCGAGTTTACAGAATGAAGTTATCGCAAAAAATATCAGCGCGTTTCGTAAATTTAGCGAAAAATTTCTGAATCAAAGATGGCCGCTCTCCGCCTCAGTTTATGTTTGATGCTTACCATTTTCACATAGAAACAACTTTTGATACTATAAATTCTGTCAAGTTGTCAAAACATTCTTTATAATTCTTACAAAGGAGGATATATACAGTCCAAAGGTGGTAGTCACATTATTGCAGGTGTTCCCTAACTTATTTCCATGTGTATATATTTTATGAGGCAGGATTTTGGATAAACATTTGCAAAGTTATGTCATTTTTCATTGTATTTTACACAAAAATCAATGCAGCCAACATTAGTCCCAATTACCGATAATAATTACTAAATGTTACTGTTTACATCTGCGGTATGAAAACATTTCCCTGTTTATGGTTTCTGGATGAACGGTGTGTTATATTATACCGGTATTTGTGTAAAACGCAAGCATAATAACGAACAAGTATTAGCTTTTCTAAAAAGCTGGTGGGCGTTTAGCTAAATTTCTGGTAAACAGACTTGCAGTGTTGTGAGTAGATACTTTGTTGAGTTTAACGTTGATGTCAACATTATCTGAAATATCATGATGGCGCCTGGTTGTGACAGGGAGCTCATTGCTACCTTTTACATTTACCTTACTTTTGTATCAGATCCCAGACACTTTACCTGATATCACCCATAGTCACATTATATTGACACAAAGGCCATCCCGAAAATCATAGTGCCAAGGGGAGGGCAACTAATGCCGTTGCTATCGACTTTGGTATGTCGCGGCCTGGGATAGAACCCGGTACCTACCGATCCTGGAGCTGTTATTCAACCTACTGAGTTTGAGCAGATACTGTTATTTATGCCCATTGGGTTTGTGGAATGATGTTTGTGCTGGACACTCTGCAACAGTTATTTTGATAATACATGATTCTTGGTATTGTTTGACTCCTGCGAGTTAAATTCACAAAGTTTTATGATTTTTTTTCAGCCAATGGTTTTTGCTTGGCGCGACAGCGTCAAGCAATTGAAACAGACTTTGATTGAAAAATGACCTAAATGACCTTGACCTTAATTACTCAAATAACTTCATTAACTCTAGAAGTTGTCTGTATCTACCTACTTACAGGTTACAGGTTTTATTTAAAACATTCTGAAAATCATGTTTTCACTTTTTCCATTAAAAAAGTCTATGTGACCAAATTTGATCTTACTGTAAATTAGGTCAAGGTCAACCCAAGGTCATGATTTATATGAACTATGATGGGCCAGGGCCCTTGATGCTACATAGTATGTTTCATTGAAACCGATCCGTCGGTTCCATCGAAGAAGATTTGTTTTAGGTTTTTGCTATTTATAACCCTGTCTGTCGTCTTGGTCATGTGACCTGGGCCATTTATACAAACTTTGATTTGCCGTTCCTAAGGATGCTCCACATGAAGTTTGGCTTTGATTAGTCAAGTGGTTTCTGAGAACATGAAGCTTTAGATTTAATATGTAAACGACATTTGGCTAAAGTCAAGAAATGGCCTTGACCTTGAATACTCACATCACTTCATTAAATCAATAAGTTGTCTGTATCTACCAACTTTCAGGTCATATGCTTTGAAACTTTCTGAAAAATTCAATGCTTTCACTTTTTTCCATTGAAGAGCCTATGTGACCAAAATTGACCTTGCGGTAAAATAGGCCAAGGTCAACCCAAGGTCAGGTTTTATAAAAAGTATGATGGGCAGGCGTCCCCGATGCTACATACCAAGTTTCATTGAAATCGGTCCACCGGTTCCAGAGAAGATTTTTTAAGGTTTTTACTATTTATAGCCCTGGTGGCCGTCTTGGTCATGTGTACAAACTTTGGTTTCCCCCATCCTAAGGATGCTCCACATGAAGTTTGACTTTGATTTGCCCAGTGGTTTCAGAGTATTCAGTATACGTTGTTATACTGAGGTGACCCCAACTTGTGGTGCGCTACTAATGACTAGACAGCGGTAAATAGTTGAACCGTAAGAGTAGACTGGAAGTAGCAAGAATAAAGTATTAACAAAATTATCAAAATTGTGTAAGTGCTCCAGAGTACATATGACTTATAGAGAATGTGGGCGCCTACATTACGAAAACACGCCCATGCAATATACAGAAATTTTTAAAGTTGTGAAAAAAGAAAATTTTCATTAGAAAAATTTTGATATTTTTCTTATTTTTGCTCAAAACATAGATTGTGGGTACCGTTAGAACCGCCTCGACGAGGCGGTTCTAACGAGTACCCACAATCTATGTTTTAGAACAAAAATAAGAAAAATAGGTATACCCCTGCATACCCCAGTTTTACTATATAAAAGTGGGGTATAAGGGGGTATACATTACACGGACATGTTTTCCTGATGTAGGCGCAATTTAAGGTGTTTCGATATCAATTTTTGTTAATAAATAAAGCTATAATTTTAGACAGCTTAAAATTTAGATGAAATGCTACTCAAAAAGCAAAATATTTGTGGGGGTATCAATGCTTTTTTTTTTTTTTTTTTAAAAAGTTATCGATTTTCAAAAATTAAAAAAAAAAAAAAAAAAAAAAAAAAAAAAAAAAAAAAAAAAAAAAAAAAACAAACATACTTTTTGAAATATTTTCAATTTCATTTTTCACGGAATAGATCTACTAAAATATGTCAACGGAATGGGTTTTAAACTGTAAAAATCATAAACTACTTGCCAAATAATAAAATTGAAAGCTAAAAATGAATATATGCATTCAAGGGCAAAATACAAGTTTTGTATTTTTTTTTCCTAATTTTTGAAAAGGGGAATGATTATCAAATAAGATAATGATAGGTCTTTCCACGCTTTTTAAGCTGCTATAAGCATTTTCCCACACCCACTCCTTAGAAAGATGCTTTTTCCGGCGTATAATCAAACCTCATAAAATTGTTTTCAAAAATAATTTGTTAAAGCTTGTGCTGTATGGATGTTTAGATTCGAAAATTGCCAATGTGATGATACCAAAATTATTAAATTCTGATAAATATTAGATGAGATACAAGGCCAAAACCACCACTTGTCGTACATCGCGATCATATAGTCCCGACAATTAGTATGTTATAGGAGCATTTTTTAAAAGCGTAAGTTAAAATTAATGTAAAGATTTTTAAATACTTCCCTTTCAATACCGACTGCATCTGAGTCAGATGAGGCCTTCTAGTTATAGAATTTAAAACATATGTTCAATTATAAATACTTTTTAAAACAAAAAGAACAAAGCAAGCAATTTCGATGCACTTTCATTTTTTTCCATTCTTTTTACTTCTTCTATTGATGGGATATGCAAATTTCTTCTACCATATAATTTTCATCACAATATATAGTCTAATATGTAGTCTACGTGTATATTAAATCATACAAATGTTACAGAAACCAAATAACGATAACTCTTGCTTTTTGAGCTCATTACAGTTGTCTTATTTATTACTATCGAAACCCCTTAACTTAAGTGTTTCACGTTACTCATGGAAATGTTTGGCATGTCTTTTCAGATCAAAATGTCAAACTCTTTCACCATACAGACAAAAAGGGGTCCAAGGGCATAGCAAGATCCGGGGAAATCAAGCAGTCCATTCCGCCAAAGAAGAAAGGAACAGACGACGCGAGGCACGGTGCAGGAGCATATTTTACCACACTCGGACCAGAGACGTCGAAAATGGATGTCGCCCTTAATAACTACGGTCCAAATGCGGCTGCCGCAATGGTGAAGCGTGGGAGAACAGACGCTGTTGTCGAGGTGACGGTACAAAAGAAAGATGTGGAGCACGTACTTGATCAGAGGGATATCTGGGTGCATCGTGGAGATCTACAGCTGCACAAAAATATGGAACCAAAGTTTCACGTACATCATCGTGACGGTGGTTTTACGTCACACGGAACTTTCAGCGCCCAACAAAGCGAAACCTATAGCAGCGAATCCGACAGCCCAGGCTATGATAAATATGACGATCTAAAAGAAAGAACAAACAATTTAAAACTTCCCTCTTTAAGGAAAGCGTAATCTACAGCGGCGAATCCGACCACCCAGGAGGAACTTGAAAAAAAAAATCTTTTAAATTTCCCTCTTTAAGGATATACATGTATATGTCAAAATTATGTCCAAGCTATATGAGGCATGAAACATTGGTACTCTATTAAGCCTGCTTTCCACGGACATTTTTTATTTGACGAAGATTATTTGTCACAGAAACTTTGGCAATGACTGAGTTTGCGTTCACACTTATATTACATTTTTTTTTTTACTTATATTACTTAGCTCGCTTACTTTTGTCAAGATATTTGACAGTGAAACTTCGCCACAGAATTGAATTTACTCGAGCATATTTTCCTGCGACAAATCTACTTTGTCAAAGAAAAATTGTCCGTAGAAACGAGGCCTTCGACAATCTTTCCAACAAGCATAAACTTGTAAAGCATACATGGTGTTAATATATATATATATATATATATATATATATATATATATATATATATATATATATATATATATATATATATATATATATATATATATATATATATATATATATATATATATACTCTTCGTCAAAAGTTTAGCATAATTATATGTCTAAAATGAAGGAAACACGTCTGGTAAAAACTTACCTCAGTGAATAAATATGTTGACGCAATCGCCCCTATTCGATGCCATGGTTACAGCGGAAACAACCAGTGCTTTTTTTTGGATTCAAAATCGGCAGTTATTTAGATACTGAATGACAAAAGAAAAGGCTACTGTTTTGAAAGTGCGATTTTCGACACATTTTTGAAACCTTCTTAAAAAGCACTCAAATTCAACATTATAAAACGAAACTTAGTAAAACCTTTAGTCCACAGACAGAATAATAATGTGGTATAGACATCATTATCCTGTCATTCGAGATGTAGACATTAGACATCTTTAGCGACAAACTTATTTTCAAAATGTTTAACATTGCAATTTTGCTATACATTCTATACATTTTTGTTATTTCCAGAAATGTCAGAGTTTGACTTTCAGCTCTCATTTTTTGTATGTAACAGGTTGTTCCAACATACGCTTCCTTGATCTGGGTGTGAATTTTGTACAGACGTGTCATATGGGGTGCAGAATTCAGATTTTAGAAATACGGCTTTTTATCAAAATAATGCATATTGTAGCACAAAAATTCTGAAAAATCTGAGACATTTTTTTTTCATTTGTTCTTTGCTACGACATGCTACGACATGCTTCCTTTCTGAATCCGTGAAGCGATCTGTTTTATGTTTTTGAAATATTTTGCGGGCATTTAACTTTTGCACTTTAAAACTAGATTATGCTAAACTTTTGTTGTTGTCGCACATTAAACTTGTGACCATAGATGTTTGCGTTGATACCAAATTTTGCTTTGACTTTAGTTAGGTAAGATTAGAAACGCCCATTTTGGTGAGCACCGCGTTTCCTTTCGCGACACAATGCTCTGCCTCTGCTTCTATCCCTGTTTCAAAACCAACACCAAGCTTTCCTAAATACGCATTGCCATCTGCATTTGCCTTGCCTTCCGCTTTGCCATCAATTAAACGAAGATTAAGTTTTGCTTTTTGTCCCGTATTGTGTGACATGTCTGCCTCCCCAAATGTTAAGTTTGCCTTTGTGTCAAAGGGGCGGAAAAGAAAGTGGTACGACCGGGACTCGAACCCAGGGTTTCACGCTTGCCCTGCGAGCACTCTATCACTGAGCCACATGTGTATCACCTCTCATGCTTACATCAGCCCTAAGTTTGGTTTCACATTTTGAACTATCTTTTACAGCTTCCGTGCCAGCTTTAAATTTAATTTCCTGCAACCGTTCCATTAACAATAGCCATTCCGCCACTTTCAGCCTTGTATCTAACATGTATCCACAATCAATGTTATGAGCAGGAATACGAAAAATATTAAACATTTTAAATAACTTGAAAGCCGAAGAAAATCTCTGTAAAATGCATGGGCGAGTTTTCCTAATGCCAGTTCACTCATGTCCACAGAATCGGATGAGACAGCAAAGGCTCCAAGCGAGCCTCACCCGAGGTTATAAAACTTTTTCATACTCAGCTCAGCTGAGTCTAAAATTTATCTTGCTCAAAAATGTTAAAAGATCTAGCAGTATAAATTACAGGCTTCAATTTCAATATTTTTGGCATTTATGAGCAGTTTAAATTTTATGTTAAGGATGTTCGCTGCTAACATTTGACATTTCGGAACTTCCGGTTTTTCTTTTCTTGAATATCTCGTAAACGGTTGCAGATATTTTCCTAATATTTTATATTTGGAGACATATTGATAATATGCATCGAATGAGCCATGAAAATTGTCAATCTAAGAAACTTCATTTTTTCACCCCATTTTCTGCAACTTTTCAGAAAATTTTAGTTGTCAGTAAAATTTAGGGGGTATGGTAGATTAAACTTGAATATTACACATCTTCAAATTAATTGCACTTGTTCGATGTTTATTTTAGCAGCAGTATATGTGTACATGGTATTCTAAGTCATTTTTTGTGTCTTTGGTGTGCTGGTTTTAAAATTTAAGGTGGTTTTATGAAATGGGCTTCTAGAAACAAAACAGCCGAAAAAAGGCCGAAAATGGCGATTTTCAAGTTGTTGGTTCTCTCTTATATGCTCACTACCCTATATTTTTCTTTCTTTTATTCGAACAACATTACCAAGTTCTATGTTGTGTGAAAATACAAGAAAAAGTTTGAATCAACACATATGGGTTTGGTACATTTCAAAATATTGATTTTTTCCGACTTTTCAAGTATGGGGGTAGGGTTAGAAAAGGAATCGTAAAATTTTGTCATCCACTCCAAGTTGCAAATTTTTCTATGCTTTTGGTCCAAAATTGTCTGCGCTACGTAAATATTATGACTTTTGAAAGCATTCTAGGTGTATTTTTGTTCAAGACAGGTATGTTTCAAAGAATTATAAATTAAATTAATTTTACCAAATTTAAAACGTGGTGCTCAGAGGTCTCATTCAGAGGCCTGTAGCTTGAAAAAAATGCACACTACCCTATATTTATTTTGTTTTCAAATGTCTTGTGTTGTATTTTGGAATCAAAAAAGAGTGGCTAGAAAAAAAGTTTGAATACTTTTTCATTGGCAGCGAACATCCTTAATCCGAGTTGATTATGTAAAAAGTTTTATAACCTCGGAACCTAGGTGTCAGGGTAGATTCTGGTTTGACTACGTTGGTGTCTTGACTCACCTTAATATGTCTTCGCGGCCCCCATGGCCGTGGCGTCACTTCTGTGATGTCACTTCCTGTTGTCTGCTTCAACTTGCATTCCTAGAAATGCAAAGCAGTTTACAAAATACAATTTCCAACCGTTCTCAAGCTTTTATTCTTTCTTAAAAGTGGTATAATGTTGAGAAAATTAAAGAGAGCAAGTTCAAAAATTGGCAACATTGGCTAAATGTCGATGAAATTTGTATCCCAAAACAGGAAGTGGCGACCATCAAAGTGTCATGTAAAATTTCCAATACTCCAAAAAACAGTCATTTGAAATTAAGTCGGTCATTCCGGATAAAAGTGTAGTACAAAATAATAATTCTTATATATCTGTTTTTGTTTTGAAGCACACTTCTGCTAAGTTTATCTGAAAAAATAAAGTAAATAGAAAACAGCATCATACATGTAGCAGGTACATTCTTATGGGACATTTTACATGATACTTTTGATCTTTGATGGTCATGCACTTCACAATTTAGAATACATATACAATTTAGAATATGCATTCGTTTACATATTGCATTTTCGGCAAATGCTGTCCATTTTTTAACAAGCTCCCTTAATTTTCAGATAATTATGGCCACTTCATCCACATTTTATCCATTTTAAGAGAGAATTTAGAATTGTAAACGCTTGAAAATTGCATTCTGTTAACTGCTTTCCATTTCCAGGATTGCTAGATGCAGGAGACAACAGGACGTGACATCACAGATTTGCTATGACCTCACTTCCTGTTGAAGAACCGCGTAGCAAAATGGGTGTCAGATAAAGAATCAAATGTAATAGAACTACTATTGTCTTAGATATCTTACTTACATCTGTATTATTAAAAGAGTTATACACTGTTTACGGTAGCGGTTGCGTTTTTGGGACACCCTGTATATATGTTGCATGCTTTGATATTTTCTCTCTTTTAACTGTGATGTATACAGGATAACGTGATAATTCCTAAATTTATAGCATTGATTTAACTTTCACTGAGCTGCAGTATTTTATTAAAAAGAATCTTTGAAATGTTATATTTGATATCGATATTTAATAATATGCGTTCTCTTTTACAGCCTTTTTATGCATGTTAATTAGTTAATTAGCTTTATTATATGTTTATCGGAAAATAGCTTAAATAACTAATGAAACCAACGTGAAATAAAGATTCTTGTTTCTTATATATCTAGAGATATATCTAGTTAATTGTGATTTTTTATTATTGTTATGCCCAATATAACAACACCCACAACATATGGATCAGTTCAGTATCACGAAACAATAAACTTTTCTTGCATAATAGACTCATGGGAGTGTTCTGGTTGAGTTTCGACAATCATAAGCTAATACTGTGATTTTTAAATGTAGCTTAGAAAAGGAAGTTTTTACAATGACATAAAGCCTCCTCACACATTAATGATGACATATTGAAATGACTGTCATGAAAGCTTTATTCGGCGCCCAGGGATCTCCATCGTCGGGTAGCTTACTGAATCTGTTAGTCCTCGTTTTTTTATCCATCATGGTGTGTATGTACTTGCTGATTCATTGACTAGGTAGAGATTCACCACTAGGACCGAACAACTAACTAAATGTTGTGAACCACTGCAGAAGATGAGGGCGAGGCAAGGGCCCTATAAAATCGAGTAGTTTTATATTACTGATTGTTCCAAGTCGATACTTCTGTTGTGGTTCTACTTGTTTTATGTTTTTGAGTCGATTTTGTCCTGTTTGAACCGTGTGTACGTTTTCATTGTTTTAGTTAAGATTGGGTAACTGAGTGACGCCTATTGGGAAAAAGCTGCTCTCTCGGCTCACGATATGTTTTCTAAGTATAAGTACCTAATTGTCAATTTAGTTTTTTCCCACCTCGGTTTTTGGTGTGGGAATTTCTTTCTGATTGCGCCTTTTCCTGATCATTGCCTACTGTCCTCTTCTTAGGCTTACTGTCAGATCCTGTTTCATATGACATTGTGTATTTTCTATATTTTATAGCGAACAGGGGAGTTAACTTTCGTCTTGCTCAAGGACAAAAACTCAGTGCCCGCTAGTGGGGATCGAACCCAAGACCTCTCGATTCATTGTCCGATGTTCTGCACAACTACGCCACCGCGCTCCCGTGTTTAGAGCTTTTGCTGTTTCGTCTGATTGTACCTAGGTCCTGCCATTGTGGTTTGCCGAATTTTTAGTCTTACATGTCATTGGAGATCGGCGAGCAAGGTGACCAGGTCCCGAGGTTATAGAATCTTTTTCAGGCTCAACCCAGCTATTTTTAACTGCTCTTAAATACCAAAATAGCCCATATATATTGAAATTGAAGGTACATATTCCTGCACATAATCCTCGCGAGAGGGTGCTGCAGTATATATAGAAAGAAATGAAGAAAGAAAACTCTTTCCCAAGCCATCGCCTAGCAGCAATTAAAACATAACTGGCGAACACAGATGAAAAGTAGGCAGACGAGACACGCGTTGAAAGAAGTGTACGCATAGTACCGAACAGTACTGGTTTGACCTCGAGAATGGTGTGCATAATGCATTTTAAGAATATACTATCATCTTGACATCGCGAATGACATCGCGACTGCACATCCTCGCATGGAGTAAACCTGCTGATACGGTGAAAGGGAGGTAATAGCAATAAAGCAATGCGTAATTTGGTTGCACGTAGTTGTGATGTAAAAACTTGTTATTTTTATGCATCATTTTCGTGCATGACATATTTAAATAAATATCGCTGTGTCCGCTGTAGGTTTAAGCACCGCTCAGGCAATTTCTACTTGCAGGTGTGTCTGAACTACATGTATGCTGATTCTGATGCTTTTCCTCTAGGTTCTTCAGTTTTTTATTTGAGCCACCTCGTGGGAAAACCAACAATGTGGTTTCCGACCAGGTCCGACACAAACCGGCCTGTACAAGCACAGAAAAGAGCTAGAATCTTGAAATTTCGGATGTAAGTAGAAGAGGAATTGTACCATCCGAGAAGCGAAAACAAAGGCGCTGATCAGCTTCGCGGTTACTGCGCCTTTGTTTTCGCCTAGGCAGATTGTTGGTTTTCCCACGAGGCGGCTCATTTATTTTCCTTATGATTCGTCTCGTATGAGTGAAAATGATCTTGAAAGTGACGTTACACTGAATCAACAAAAACACTGGGTAAAATGACCGCTTACTTGGAGATGGGATATTCCAATGGTATTCCGTAATACCTATCCACGCCATAAAATCCAACGAGGTACCAAAGTGTAACGGAGTACATGTGAGAGGAAAACATGTCCGTGTAATGTATACCCCCTTAAAGTTTGAAACCCCACTTTTTATAGCAAAACTAGGGTTTGCAAGGGTATACCATTTTTTCATATTTTTGATCCAAAACATAGATTGTGGATACACGTTAGAACCGCCTCCGCGAGGCGGTTTTAACGTGTACACACAATCAATGTTTTGAGCAAAAATAAGAAAAATGTCAAAAATTTACCACTGCTGTTTTTTTTTTTTTTTTTTTTTTTTTTTTTTTTTTTTTTTTTTTTTTTTTTTCTCTCATTTAACCACTTTAAAAATCTCTGTATACTGCATGGATATGTCTTCGTAATGTAGTCTACTTGTAATCGTGAGCCAGTTTGCTGCTAATGAACTCATCACCACAGACGAGGGCTTGTGGGCGAGAGCGCTGGCCTGGTGGTAGTGCTCCGGACAGCCAATCGAGAGGTACTGGGTTCGATTTCCACACGGAACGCCAAATTGTTTCCTTGAACAAGACACATTTTCTCCCACCAATATTCGTTAATGCACAGAATACGGTGGCTCCGTCCCCAATCTTTGACTAATGTTCATCCTAGAGGCAACCGCCTTTGGGGTGTTATAGCTCCTATACCGGGCTCGTAAAATCAAATGAGCCGCTGCATGAGGAAACCAGCAATGTGGGATTCCGACCATTTCTGACACAAACCGGCCTGTACAGTCACAGAAGAAGGCTAGAGATTCAAGAAGAGGGATTGTACTATCCTCGTAGCGAAAACAAAGGCGCTGATCAGCTGTGCAGTTCATCAGGAAAACATGTCCGTGCAATGAATACCCCCTTAAACCCCACGGTCATATAGTAAAACTGGGGTATGCAGGGGTATACCTATTTTTCTTATTTTTGCTTCAAAACATAGATTGAGTGTACTCGTCTAACGTGTACCCACAATCTATGTTTTGAGCAAAAATAAGAAAAATATATATAAAAAAATCAAATGAAAGCTGAAAAAATTCTCTATATATTGCATGGGAAAGTTTTCGGAAGTGAAAGGCACTGATCAGCTGTGCAGTAACTGCACAGATGAACTGTGCCTTTGTTTTCGCATAGGCAAATTGTTGATGCTCAAATAAAACGATCAGAACAAGAGAATGGACAAAAAAACTACACCCAAGCAAGTAGGTATTGCTTTAATTTGGTTACCTCCCTTTGACTGTATCTCGCTCTTCCGATGTTTTAGCGCAGTCTAAACAATTTATTTTCAAAAATTCACTACCCTTACTTTCGCTTTAATGTTTTCGCCGTTCAAGTCTGTTTTCATAGACCGTTGAAAGAAAGGTTTGTTTGTTTGTTTGTTTGTTTGTTTGTTTGTTTGTTTGTTTGTTTGTATTGATGCTTAACGTCCCAGTCTAAAGCATTGATCATGTCGGGATGTTGTTATACGTGAACGATATCGCAGATTCTCTTCTTAGCCTAACACGCCTCTTCGCTGATGATAGCTCTCTTTTCTATTCTGCATCAAGCTTAGACGACATTCAAGGTCTTATAAATCATGATCTAATATTATTATCTCAGTGGGCTAAACAATGGCTTGTTACTTTTAATCCCTCAAAAACAGAAGCGATTTTGTTTACATTAAAGAATCTAACTTATATGCCACTCCTTAAATTTGAGAATACCTTTATTAAATTTGTAGAAAGTCACAAGCATTTAGGACTTACCCTTTCCTTCAATGGTAAATGGACAGACCATTTAGATAATGTTAAAAGCTCAGCAGCAAAAGTATTAGGTATTATGCGTAAATTAAAATTCTCACTTAGTCGTAGTGCACTTAATCAAATCTATTTTTCTTATCTTCTACCGACTTTGGAATATGCCTCCTCAGTTTGGGATGGTTGTTCCGTCCAAAACGCTGAAATGCTTGACAAAATTCAAAATGAAGCAGTCAGAATCGTTACTGGGCTGACCAGATCTGTCTCCTTAGAAAACTTATATAAAGAATGTGGATGGGTTTCACTTTCGGAAAGAAGAAAACAACAAAAGCTAAATTTCATGTTTAAAGTCCATCAGGGTCAAGTGCCAAATTATATTTCTGATCTGATTCCACCCTTGGTCAGAGATGTATCAAACTACCCTCTTAGAAATATGCATAACTATTCAATTCCATTCGCTCGTACAGAAATTTTTAAAAAATCATGCATCCCTTCATCCATTAGTCTTTGGAACGCAGCCCACAATACGCTGAAGGATTCGAACTCTCTTCAGTCATTTAAATACCAACAAAAGCGTATATCCAGTGTAAACCTTAAAGTACCCAGTTACTACATAGCTGGTAACAGACGTCTATCTGTTCTGCATGCACGGATGCGCAATAATTGCAGCAATCTAAATCTGGATTTGTTTAATAACTTCTTGCGCCCTGATTCATTTTGCAGTTGTCTTCAGGAACCAGAAAATGCTGAGCATTACCTTTTTAAATGTCATAAGTATAATGACCAGCGTATGGAGTTATTCCAAAAATGGAGGACATATCATCCTTTATCAGTTGAACTTTTGATGTCTGGAAATTCTAACCTAACTGAAGAAGACAATCAAACTATTTTTGAGGCTGTCCACAATTTTATTCGGACATCATCACGCTTCGATGGCACATAAACCAATGGTAACACTCTAAAAGCAAGATTCTAAATACATATATGCTTTCAAAAATATAAAAAAAAAAAACGCTAAACCACCAAGGCCGTCTCATCGTGTTTTTCATCCACACCACATTCATAATCATTCCTCATCTCAAAACCATACTGAGTTTATTATTATCATTCATCGTTCTTCACCGTTTATCATATTCTTGATGAAGCTTTCTTAAAGTTATTATATGTCGCTTTTTTACGTTTTGTATGTACACTGTAGGGGAAGGGTCGTAACTAATGTTGGAAAAACTTGTGGCCCAACCCCATGCTTAATAAGAGCAATAAATATGTTTAAACTAAACTAAACGGGATGTTGCTTATATTTTATGAGACTTTTACCCAACATTTGGACACTCAAAATGTAGAAGAAAGGGTGAGACTCGCTCCATTACGCAGCATGTAGGCCTATGCGTTCTCTCCACAAATGCTTGAACATTGGGAAATCACGCCCGTTTGTAATACATATTTAGCAATATTTTCCGAGCTCTGTAAAATAATATTTTAAGAAGAATGTTTTTACGTTTTCATTCAAAACATAGATTGTGGGTACACGTTGGAACCAACTCAGCGAGACGGTTCCAGCGGGTACCCACAATCTATGTTTTGAACAAAATAAAGAGAGAGAAAAACATCTAAGCATTACATGTTTTACAGCCGAAAAAAATCGCTGTTTATTCAGTCATAGACCAGTGTTTCTGTGGTAGAATAAATAAACAACAACAAGACAGGTCCTGCTAATAAATTATCCATTCATTCAAAACTCGTCACACTGCGGAAATGACAAAATTATCCTCATTTCCCCGTTTGACGTCCAAAATGATACAAAATTGTTTTGTCATAATAACGCATCATATTTTCTGATGAAAAATGGAGAAAATTGAGCGTTTGTCATAATTAATTTCATTTTCTACTCAAGACTCCCATGATTTGTTATCAATAGGTTATGTATCCTAGACCCCTTGTAGGCAGACGTGGAACTCAGCTTCTGGTTTGTGTAATGTGTTGAAAATGCTGTCACAAGTAAAACTGATATTTATCCTATGTCAAAAACGGTGATAATCTTGTATATATAACTTCTGGATACAGGAATTAGACAATTGTCAGGCATGTGCAACTTAAAATTACTTTGTCTTCGGTGAACCATTTCGACAGCCAAAGCGAAACTGCTCGGACCATTTGGAAAGTTTACATACACCCTTCTATCGGACATGCTCATGGGCTACGTTGTGTAATATGTAGAATGTTTAATGCCATAATGAACTTTTGAGTCAAAGGATCTATACCTGTATTCGGAAATGTACCAGGATTTTCCAAGCAGTAATAAGTTCTTCATTTTAAGCATGCGCATGTGAAGTATGTGCTGTATTGTTTTGTATGACGTGTCTTTTTACCACCAGAATAAAAATGGTTTCTTGCAGTGCCCGAAACACTTCACACGCATTACTCACGTACACATTTTGCTTGTTAAAATTCCTGGCCTTTTTGACAATGTCCACTGCACAGCCCATTATGACTAATTACAGTGAATAAGGAGTTGTAAAACTTCAGAACTTAATTTATTTTGATGTGACCTCAACTTCGCCTGGTCGTCTGATTATATGTTTCTGCTAATTAACCGCAGTGGACAAGATTTTTCGAAGTTTTCACAAAAGATATCTTGTTGCTTGTGTTTAGTTTTTCAAACTGCGACCGTAGTGGGACATGACAGGGTTGCACAAATTGAAAATTTGCCCCGGTGTTTCGAGTCAAGTACCCCACCCGCTGTGAGACGGCCATTGTTAACTCTCGTCCATTTGTCTCGTTCTGTCGAGACTTGGGTCACGTGACCTATCAAAGAATCCCGGAAATGTCGTGCCATGAATGAAACATGGCGTAATATAACTTGACCGTGCATACCAAAAGACGAAGGGCGATGTTTCTGAACAAATTTTGGCGGACAGGCTTAAAGATAAATGTCCACAAGCGTACAAAGGCCAACAGAGCAAATTGTAAAGAATGTTTTGAGATTTTATATCTTCTGACAATACTGTTTACAATGGTGGTGGGGTATCATGAGGTTTCACTGCTGGGTTCATATATATGTCAACAGATGAAACTGTTAAGGAGTCAACTTAGTCTCTTTGCATATGAATAACAGCGACTACATATCATTATAGGGCAATTATGTACTTCTTGCAATCGCATAGATCTATATTTCTACGGAATCCCTGCGACTAAGTATGGAAGGAAGGGAGACGGTGGGAACATACTCCTGATGGTCCTGAGATGAAAAAGAAACTGCATAATTGTACCGCGACGCGAGAAAACCGGTCTTCGGGGTTTCCGACCAGGTCCGACACAAACCGGCCTGTACAGTCTCAGAAGCAGGCCAGAAGCTTGAAATTTCGGATATAAGAAGAAGAGGAAATGTACTATCCGAGTAGCGAAAACAAAGGCGCTGATCAGCTTCGCAGTTACTGCGAAGCTGATCTGCGCCTTTGTTGTCGCATAGGCAATAATCCCGTTTTCTCACGATGCGGCTCATATTATGAAAATGATTGAAATAAAGCTCAACGACCATAGATGCTCAAAACAATACATGTGTAAGAACATGTACCTACATAATCAATTCTTTCTCTTTGAATTATCAAAGACGACTCAGAAATGTCTTCTAATGGAAACGATGAAAGACAGCGATTCTCCGTATTTTAGACGAGCCATGCCTGGAGAATACTCGATCCGGTCATACATGATGAAGACGAGATTTGCAAGCATTTAAACTAGACAGTGTCCTTGTTGCTCCCCTTAACGGAATTTTAATGCTTCTTCCAATATCCAAACTCTCAAGGAAAGAAATAGTTACGCGTCGACTCGGTCGGCAGACCAGACGTTATGGTCTTTCGTGGCAGGGCTCAGAGTTCCTCATCAAACTCGATCCCCTGTCGGCAAGCTTTCTTTAGTGTTGACTTTAACATCACGCTAACACGCAATTAACCAGTGGGTGGGGAATCTGTAAAATACATTGCAGAAGTTGAGAAAATAAGAAAATTAGATGATTATACAGTAGTGGCATGTCATAGTGTTTAACACGGCGCTTATTCGCACGTGCGGTACATGCTTTGGATCAATTTAATTAGGTCGCCGTAAAGGTAGAAATTAACACGAAAACAGGTAGAAATTAACACGAAAACAGACACGGAATCAAGATGGCACAGGCATGGAACATGGCGGGTATGAGGCTAACCTTTTCCAACTTTCTGTCAAATGAATTTAGGATAGAGTGTGTGATCGATCGGTTTTACAGACACTTGCTTGCTTTAATGGAAATAATTATGATTAGCATACAAGGTGTTCATTTTCTTTAATGCTTTCTTTTACATGCCAGGCTTTGGGTCCTGAAGATTTTTTCATCGCTTTTATTATAATTCAGTTAAAAACTTGACATCAAAGAAGTCAGTCTAGAACTTCTTTGACAATGTTTCAGAAGTCACTTCCACAAATCGATGTACCAAGTAGAAACGTACGAGTATGTCCTTCTGTAATGAATTTCTATGAAATTGCACCACGCATAGACAACAACCATACGGCATTCCCTCTTTGGTGAAAGTAGCTTCTCAGAAGGATTCAAATCCACAATGGAGAGGGCTTCGGTCCCTGCAGTACCAGAATTGCGACAGGGGCATCACGAAAACATGTCCGTGTAATGTATACCCCCCTTGAACCCCCTGAGTTTTATATAGCAAAACTGGGGTATGCAGGGTAAACCTATTTTTATCTCACCTGAGCCGATGGCTCACAAGGTGAGCTTATAGGATGGCCATGCTCCGGCGTCCGGCGTCGTCCGTCGTCCACAATTTCAAAGATCTTCTCCTCTGAAACCGCTTGGCCCATCAAAGTCAAACTTCAAGTGGAGCATCCTTAAGAAAGGGGAACGAACGTTTATATAAATGGTCCAGGTCACATGACGAAGATGACCAAAATAGCAAAAACCTATAAAAAGCTTCTAAAAATAGCAAAACCTCTGAAGGCCTATGATTTTGAAACTAGGGAGAGGAGCTCTACAAAGTTTATATAAATCATGACCCTGGGCTGACCTTGACTTATTTTACAGCAAGGTCAACATAGGTCGCCCATGCAAGTTTTCGTAATGGGTACCCGTATCATGTAGAGTTGTCCCAATTTGACGAGAGTCCGAGTTAAGGCTGAAGCAGCGCCAAGTGAATGCTAAGATCCGCTAACCTTGTTGAATACCACGCGCCTTTGCGGAACTAAGAATGGTTTCTTTTTGTGCGTGTGTTTACAGAGAAGCATGGTCAGTCAGGGTGTATGCCAATGCCTTATCCAAATGGACACAAAGTGTATTTTGTCGACCTTGCTATGCTAAAGCTCATTAATGCCCGTTTTTGTAGAGATTTCAAGGAACAGTTTCACGCAGGATAAGTGCGCGTGAAGGGGTTTCGTGTGATATAAGAGGACGCAAAGGACTCTTGAAACAATAAGCCCAGATAAAGAAAACTTGGCGATCATTCTGTTAGGACCTATGAGCATCTGAATGCATAAAAGACAGTAGCTGCCGAGGGAATCATGCATAGGCTGGAATTGTATGAGCTGCAACGCGAGACCACCGGTCTTTGGGGTTTCCGACCAGGTCTGCTGTACAGTCACAGAAGAAGGCTCTAGAAGCTTGAAATTTCGGATGAAAGAAGAGGAGAAATTGTACTATCCGTGTAACGAAAACAAAGGCGCTGATCAGCTTCGCAGTTACTGCGAAGCTGATCTGCGCCTTTGTTTTCGAACAGGCGGAAATCCGGTTTTCTCATAATTTGAGGTGCATCGCAAGAAAATCCGCCCTAGAGATTGGCGCCCATGTTTGGCACATACCCGAGCGTACAGCCACATAGTATGCCTCAAAACAAGTTTTGGCCAACGCTGCTTGGTGCCTTTTGCCTTCTCAAGCTGTGCCTCAAATGTCATTTTACGCATTGTTTTTTAATGACCTTTAATATGATTTGGGGGCGGTGCATTTCCCATTTAAGCTTGAAAAGAAGGCTTTCTTTTTTTTTCAAGTCGCTAAGAAGATCATGAAGATGCTACACCACCTGGTGCGACATATGGAAATATTGACTTTCATTGCCTTTGACAGAAGAACAAGTGATTTGCCATTCATCTGAAGATTCTTAGTATTTTAGAACTTCGCTGCTATATCTTGTGTTGTCCGATGGGCAGTGGCGGGATTGGGCTAGTTTGATATATGGGTAGCCTACTTGTGCTCAGAGTGAGTATATGATGAAGAACTATCTCTAAGCCCACCGCCTCCGTTTCAATCCTAAATTCAAATTGTGTAATGCTTCTGTGACTATAATATTTAATGCTGTTGAAAAAGATAATCGTAAACTGAAACCTTTGAACAATGAACTATTTATGTTTCTTTGTCGTTTTCTTCAAAAAAAAAAAAAAAAAAAAAAATAGTCGACCATCGTCTTCTCGACTGATCGGCAACGCAATTTTTTTCTGGTCTGTAGTGAAAATCGTTTCTTCATCCATTTTTGTGGCAAAAGGCTTCAAGCTTGTTTCGTCTTCTGAAGCCAATGCCTTTGGAAAGAGCACTTACATCGCGGCCCAGTTTCCATATGACCTTAACTGTTGTAGGTGACTTAAACTTGAAATCAACATTTTACGTCACTAATAAAGCTAATAGAACTTAAGACTAAATGTTTTCACAACTCTCAACTAAAATAATTTTCTTTTGCTGTCATATTTTCCTAATTAAATCAAAATGGGAAGACATCTTCCCCGCAGTGATTCCGTGAGAGGAAATGAGGACCGTGACGTGCGCATGCGCTTGTCAGGGAAATCGGAAGTGATACTTTTCAGCAGTTAGGTTCTGCCAAATGACACCCGAAGCAACTTCCGGTCGGGTAATGAGGTAAAGACCAGTGTTATATTTGTTCTAAAGTTCTAGGAGCAAAGTTCTGTCAAGAAAAGCGGGGATGGTATTTGTTGTTGTTTCTCTATATGTTCCCATTATTGTTGTTAATGATCTGACACAATTTAAGTTGTTGCTATTTCTGTTGTTGTTTTCTTATATTATATTGTTTAACTTCTCAGTATTTTCAGGGCGATTTCTATATTGTTGCTGACGATGATGAGAGAAAGTTATGTTGATTTTGCTAAGTCTACTGTAGGAAATTCACAAAAACCAAGTTGGGAAACCAGCTTCAACTGGAGTTGTATTCATGTTTACAGGACATATGGCAGAATTAGACTGTCTAAAAGTAACCCTTTACATAATCATAGATTAGAAAATGGCAGTCAGCAAGACATGCCCTTGCCTCTTCCGCCCAGCAGTCACTATCTATGTAATGAAATCAATGAAAAGTTGAATCAAAAAAGGCCTACATTAAAACTTATAAAAAGCAGCAACTTCATCGCAAGAAGCGATGTCGCGGGTTCGGTACAGAGATGGCAGAGTATTCAGTGAACACTGGCCGCTGAATAACAACAACACAAACAATAATTTGCCCGCTGAGCACCGAGGTCTTGAAGAGAAACATACATACTGCGAAAACGATCCATTGTTTTCTTTGCTGACACGTGTCGTCTGCTCGTTCCGAATCTCGTCTGCTGTGAAGTTAACCAAATTTGTAAAACAGTTGCTGCGATCCCAGTATGACGTGTACCCTCATTTCGAGACATCGGGATATTTTTGTCATGAAACATTTAAATTTTCATCACAGCTGAGACTTTGTGGTGTCAGATTGCGCAGAATTTTACTAAATTACAAGACAGAGTAGCTAAGATTTGTCCAAGAGATAGTCGCACCCTACGCCATGTTTTCTTTGCACGTGCGCGGACTAATCGCCGGTGTTCGAGAACCGGTTTGCACGCTGCGTTAAATATAGCTTTCAACAATGAGAAAGAAATAAACTACTTCTGAAGTCAATTTTGGATGTTATGAGTGACAGTTCCTTTAAGACTAATATTGAGAAATTACCGAGTAGCAATTAACTGGGAAATGGGCTCTATTAATCTTTAATAGGTGCAATTTCGTTTCGTCTGGTGAATTGTTATTCCTAGTTTTGGTTCCACCTTAAATTTGTCAAACAAACCAATGGCCAAATTGATATGGGAATGTAAACTGGAATTAATGTTTAAAAATTCATTATACAGCGTGTCGTGATTGTGTCCACGAAAAACAAGCCGGAATAATGCTGGTTTCTAGTTTCCGTTAATTGATGGCTTATGGTATTTCTTTTCCGAACTCTTTCTTCAGCGGAATAATATTAAATAATGTATGGTTGACTATAAATTATGGATGAGGAAAAAAAGCCGAAACGAAATATAAAGATTGGAGCAATTATAATCGTAAATACGGACGCCCTGACAGATTTTGATTTGTATATGAGGTTCGGACCGGAATAAAAAAAATATGATGGACAAAACATCGGTTTGCTTATCTTCATAATTATCTTGATACAGATTATAGGCAAATCATGAATATTGTTAATAATAGTGCTATAGGTGCTGGAGCGTTTCAAACATGCAGTGGTCATACCCGCATGGTACGGAACCTTCGTCATACCTGTCACTATTCTATTTGACTGGCTCCCGTCCTATGTTCAGTATTATCATATCATGTTCTATAACCTCTACAAATATTGTTTTGTATGAGTTACCTCTCTTTCTAGGCTCTGAACATAGTCAAACTCAGCCATCAGAAGATTTGAAGCAATATAAGATGTGCATGCTTCATTGATAGAAACGATGGAAGCCAGTCTATTCTGCTATCCGAGTCACAACTTATTTGTCGTTTCTGTTTAGTCAGTCCTCTCTCTCTCTCTCTCTCTCTCTCTCTCTCTCTCTCTCTCTCTCTCTCTCTCTACACACACACACACACGCGCGCGCGCGCACGCACGCACATAATTTTGCATTTTACACAAGTTACCTAAGAGGTAGAATATTTAAGCCATCCTAGGTAATTGTTTGATTGATTTGGTACAATATTATAACACCGACATGTTTGTCATCCTGCTGGGTCCATGATAACATTTGTTTTTGTTTTGCTAGCAACTTGTCCCTTTCTGGTATGATTTTGTGTTATTTATGCATAATTTTACAACAAACTCTAATTTCTATCCCTAGTAACCAGCTTGCTTTTCTCTGATCTTGACAGGAAATTCCACGAGAAACTGCGAGACTCCACTTGTTGTAGAGATAATTTGGGATGGAATCGGATGAAATTTGTAAATAAAACGCAGGTGATTTCTAGTAATAAGACGATCTCATGTGGGGGACACGCTGGGAAATGAAGTCGCGTTAAATGCTATTCTCGAACGGAATGATCTATCATGTGATTTACTGCGAGATTATGCGAGATTCATGGCTTGCGCGTGCTGTGCTCGATGGATTCTGCGCAGTAGGCTGCGTGGTCGTCCAAATCCCTCCTCTCAAGATATCTATTTTAGTGATTTATATCTTTTCCATTATTACTTTGCTTATTCCACAAGCACTTGCAAGAATCTGAAAGGATAATGCTCCATCGAAAACGAACTTAAGACTCGACAAAATCCATACTTTGAGCCAAAACAATATCTTGGAATAGAGCTTCAATCGGAGATCTGGACAGAAACTATGCGCTGACTTAATTGTTAGCAAAGAAGCAGGGAAAGTATGACGTCTTCTGTGCCTCCAAGACCAGGGGATGCATATGTCTAGTAGTCGTTTTGAAATGACGACATGCTATATCTATGATACTGAGCATGTGAGATTTTCACACAGTTGTCTATGCGAAAGTTTTTATACCAACCAATTTCATGTTTAACTTTATGGATCCGCATTTCTATCACTTGGCCCTTCGCACAGAATGTTGGGTAAAGGGCCAGTTTAGCATGGCTACTGTGAATCTTTTGAAGGAGACTATTTTTGGTTATGCCCGTACTTACTTAAGCACTTTGTATGCAAATCCAGCTTTAGGATCCAGATTATCCATCTTTTGCTTAATCAGAGCTAAATCAGTTTCGAATCCACTGATACAAGGTTCGGTAAAATTTTTCAGAATCCTGATCGGACTCCGAATCGAGATGTCCTGGGTTCGATCCCCACAGACGGCACTGTCCTTTAGCAAGACACATTAACTTCATGTAGTACTATTTAAACCCAAGAAGAGTTGGCTCCGTCCCGACATGACTGAAAATTTGTTGACTGGGACGTTAAGCGCCAATACAAACAAACAAACAAACAAACAAAGAATCCTGACTATTGATATCGGATAAAACAAAAACACATTTTTTTTCTGGTTTCATTAATATTGGAAAGCCATTTTGAATATTCAATGGCCTCTTTTAGTATTCCACCTTAGAAACAAAATATAGGGATTAATTGCGGAAAATTCGAAACCGTCAAATCGGCTCTTTTATACCACTAAAGTTTCGTTCAAAATCCGTCAAGTGTGACGGGCTTTTTAAACAAGGCCCGTTTTATCAAAGACAAACCATTCTAGTTTTATTACGCTACAAATAAATGGGCAATATCCCATATAAAGCTGTATCGACAGAAGTAAATTAAATTCCAATTTCTTTTTAGGAGCAAAATAATAGAGTTTAGACCAATCTGTTTTATTTGATTGTGGCCCGATCCATTGATTCCTTTGCTACTAAAATATTGGGTATTGTTTGAATAAAGAGTTTGGTTACTACTTGGTTTTGTTTAGCCCATAAATTTGACAAATGTCTTTAAAGGGGGCGTGAATGAGAGATAAAAAGCGGTTGTAAGAAATTGTTTAAAAGAATTGGCCTTTTAAAGTGAGCAGGTGTGAGAATACGGATGCTTTTTCAATGAAATTATGTTATCAAAAGTCAACTCAAACCAATTCCGATTCGAATTTATTTCTCATAAAAGAGAGTACTATACTGGTGGCAGATCTTTGACAAAATTAGGGATCTTGGAACCATGATTGGCTGATGCATCTTAAGAATAAGACATATCCTAAGACAAAAATATACTAGGATGTAGTTTAGGACAAAGCCGTGTCGTAAAACCATTCATGAGCTTAACCTGACGTATATCTCCTATAACTTAAAATATGAAACGAGCTACTGTTTACCATTGTTGTTTCCATACCCTTGATCATGTTGATCAATCGACGTCAGGAAAGCTCGTGTGACAAGCGTTCATGAAAAAGGGAGATTATTTGAAACTCTGCGATGGTAGATCCCGGCCCACTGCCTTTCTATTGTGATCGGTGCTTTGGTACTTTCCAAGTTGAGCTTTGTCTTTTCATCGTCGCACCCAGACACTACAATTGGTATCAAAACTATCTGTTTTGGTTGTTTATTAGCAACAGATTACTAGCAAAACAACAAGCTCAGCCAGAGCCCAAAGACTGTCTCACACCTGTATCTAAAATTGACATGTTTTGGTGTTAGATAAACAAAGCTCGTGACTTTAAGCGCGAGCACCACAAACCGGGAGCCGGTAGGGAACCAGCAGATGACGTGATAAATACCAGCAAGATGGCCGCCAAAACCGCCATGTTTGTCACCTTGGTTTGAGTGGTTGTTATCAGCTTGTTTGTCAATTTTAGACGAAATTAATAAAATATTTTCGCCCAAGCAAAACCGTGTTGATCGGCTGCTGGGATTCTGATCAAGCATTTATCGAACTTTGCATGCGGTCATCAGATTCAAAAATTGTTTTCCTTGATTAGGAATGATTGACGTAGACAAAAAAATGCGCATGCGCTTGGTTACTGTGGACAGGCTTGTATTTGTTTGTTTGTTTGTTTGTTTGTTTGAGTTGTGGTTTATCGTCCCAGTCAACAGCTATGGTCATGTCGGGACGTTGCCTACATTTTATAGGACTTGTACCCAAAATTAGGACGTTAAGACATCGAAAAAGTGCTTCAAATATAACCATCCAACTATGCTAATATGGCTTATGTATGGCTGACTTTTCCTGGGCAGGTTCAGGTTAACCAGTAATCGGATAGACAGTCAGTAGCGCAGAGGCTTAAGCAGCTCATCTATTTCTTTAAGACCCATTGGATGGTGGGGGTACATGTACTATACCCCAACAGAGAAGCTGGACATAAGAGGCACACCTATGGGCAAAGTTTGCATTTTACTTCGTTCAGGTCAAATATATTTCAGACCAAACTTTATCAGTCAGAGCACTTACTTAAACAAGTGATCTCAAAATCACGTTCTCGGGTGATTTTTTGGCTCCAAGAGAAGACTGCAATAGCATGAATAAATGCCTACTTTTTTTTTTGTTTTATTTTGAATTTCGCGCTATTTTGCTAATTCTAAGCTATCCGAGGGGTCAATGCAAAGACGCGATATTCAGTCACATGGTCAGAGGCAGCCAAAGTGCAAGCATCGCAGAGAAAATCGAGAAAAACTGTGAAGTTTATGTGAAATTTTCGTGATTTTCAAGTTCAGTTTTGAAGGATTTCCTATTTTTTGTGAAGACAGCGCCTATTTTTTCTGATAAGTTTGGAGTCTTATTCGTTGAATAGTGAAAAGAAAGTGTGGTGCGCGCATTCAAATAAGTACTGCGCGCAGTGGGTTAAAAGTTGAAGGGTAACCCCAGAAAATCACTCCGCATCGTGATCGGCCATTGATTGGTTTGGCCGATCACTGTTTCAAGTAACACTTTCTCAATGAAATAAAAACCACAAAACTCGATATGGTTTCTTGGTTTCATCTTAGCTGACAATGCTCGTCATCTCCCTTAACATGTTGGCATTTGTGCCTGGCAAAATGAACAAACAGCACCGTCCCTTTTTCTTATTTACTTAAATCACCTATGCAAGTGATTTGATAGATCAAAATAATCAGCTGAGGAAGTGATATTTAAGATAATTATTTCAAACAAAGGGAAACAAATCTTATATCTTGTGACTGATTTATAAAAAAAAAATGTACTGCACAAGGTGATTTTCATAATCACCTGTTTAAGTAAGTGCTCTGAGTGTTTATAGTTTGATAGATAATTCAAAAACCATGAAAGGCAACTTGGTTTGAGATGTTCATAATGTTAGATGGCAAAAAACTTAAATTGCTGATTATGATGATCGACGTTCAAAGCCAACTTTCATATGCCTGGAACAAAATGATCAAGATGTTTTTCAACACATGTATTTTTCCAGTTAATTTCAAACAGATCCATAGATTTATCCATATGTTTAAATATCCATTGAATGTCAAAACGATTAATAACTCTCTGTTTTGTTCATTACCAAACTTATATTTTCCATATGTTATAAACATCAAAGGCCTTTTAAAAATGCTACATTTTAGACATTTTTACTTTTTACTCCATACTCATCAGGAAAACATGTCCGTGCAAGGAATACCCCCTTAAACCCCACTTTTATATAGAGAAAATGGGGAATGCAGGGGTATACCTATTTTTCTTATTTTTGCTCCAAAACATAGATTGTGGGTACTCGTTAGAACCGCCTCGTCGATGCGGTTCTAACGTGTACCCACAATCTATGTTTTGAGCGAAAATAAGAAAAAAATCAAAAGAATTCTACTGAAATTTTCAATTTTTACACCTGAAAAAAAATCTCTATATATTGCATGGACATGTTTTCGTAATGTTTAAACCACATCGACAATGTATAACTCTACGGGTATTAACTCATGGAAACCATTTACAAATTAACTCTACAATTTTCGAACCATTATTTTCAAGTAACATGTCAGGTTCTATGAAATGTACAGGTTCACAGATAAGTATTTTTTTAATTTTAGGAAATTTAGTCCCGCTGGTAAAGTAGAAGTTGAACCCAGTTCGAGGCGGCTGTTTTGGTTAAAAAGTGGCACGCCACTTGTTCTCGCTGTAGATTTCAATTCTTTGAGTTGCAAAATGAATTGAGCCGCATCGTGAGAAAACCGGATTTTCGCCTATGCGAAAACAAAGGCGCAGATCAGCTTCGCAGTAACTGCGAAGCTGATCAGCGCCTTTGTTTTCGCAATACGGATAGTACAATATCTGTTCTTCTTAAATCCGAAATTTCAAGCTTCTAGCCTTCTTCTGTGACTGTACAGGCCGGTTTGTGTCAGACCTGGTCGGAAACCCGAAGACCGATTTTCTCGCGTCGCGGCTCAATTATTCTAAATCAAATAATAGAAACCAGGCAGTGAACATTGTCTAAATTCTCACATGATATGGACATAGTGGCGCGACTAGCATTTAGTTTAATTTGAATGGTTTTGTTTTTACTTTTTTTATGAGGTTTGAAAACACTCATTCAAATGTGAGCCTGAGCCCGAAAAGTTTTCAAATACTTTGAAATTGAAAACCAAACATAACTCGGCACACAATAATCGTGCAAGACCTAGACCAGGGAATGTTATACCCATTTAAGAGGAAATTACATTTGATTGCATTCGCGAAGCTAGAAAAATCAGTTATCATTTATACCATCGAAAGTCAATGATTTTTGGTTGGTAGGCGCACAGACCATTCATAGAGTCTTCCATTATTGTGGTTCTATTTGAGCCACCTCGTGGAAAAACCAACAATGTGGTTTCCGAACAGGCCTGACTCAAACCGGGCTGTACAGTCACAGAAAAGAGCTAGAAGCTTGAAATTTCGGAGTTAAGTAGAGGAGAACTTGTACTATCCGTGTTGCGAAAACAAAGGCGCTGATCAGCTTCGCAGTTACTGCGAAGCTGATCTGCGTCTTTGTTTTCGCATATGCAGATTCTTGGTTTTCCCATGGGGCGGCTCATTTGTTGATTACAAGGACGGTTTTGGTTTCGATTTTAGAACTACTTTCGCCTTTTGTACCTATTGAGGTACCTAGGTTGCTATCTGCCCGTTCGGCTAACAGTATGTGATCAGTAATTATTAGCATTTGGGTCCTTTCCCACATGGTATTGCTTCTGATTGCACCAGTTCCTGATTATTGCTTTCTTTTAACTTTTTGCCAGTGCAAGTGGTAGTTGTGTGGTTTTCTGATGATACGGTCCAGTTTTAACTTGCACATTTTAGGGGACAACTTAACAATGCAATTGGGACATAATGAAAATGTTTTTTTTTTTTTTTTTTTTTTTTTTTTTTTTTTTTTTTTTTTTTTTTTTTGCTGAATCAAGCAATACAAGCAAACAAATTATCTGTATATGTATATAATTTCAACAACTCTATGTAATTAAGGTGTTTAACACAAAGTTTTCTGTCACTCTGAAGTGTATTTGAGTACCCCCGGGGATGGGGGCGGGGATCCGACGCAGGTGTTAGGGATATTATACCTCTTTTCTCAATAGTCCCATTGTTGTTGAAAGAATGGTAGAATAAAGGAAATGAATAGAAAATGTATTTTGCTAGCCTGGTTGTTCCTTTGAATAATGATAGGTTGTAAATAGAAGGATGTTCAAGTGAATGAAATAGATTTTAATGGAGTGGTTAGGGTTTAGTTGAAGTTTCAGTAATAAATAGGTATGCTCTTGTAATTGAGACATTGGGAAAATATACAATGTAATATGACCAACGTGTGATGTAAACGAGACTCATTGCGTAAAAAAGACCGTAAAAGAAACACCCCCACTAAAGTTAACCAAAAAAAGAGGACCTAACTTACTATACCATGCGCCTGTTGCTTTGCTGTCTATGAAAATGGGATTGCAATGCGGTAATATGTGGCTGATCTCCGTTTAGGAAATCAAGATACTGCAATATATGCACGCTTTCCATTTTTGAATCATTAACAAGGGTTACGATTAAGAAATGAGGTCCGACTTAACCATTGCAAGAGGTCCGAACTAACCAAAACAGATTTTTGAAAATGTCCGAACTGACCAATAGAAAAGGTCCATTGACTGAAGATTACTTTTCCTCGAGTCCGAATTGACTAGGGCCGAATAAATTAAGGTCCGAATGGACGGCTATGGCCGAATTAGGCAAGGTCCGAATTGTTGGCCACGTACCGTGACGACTCACATTTTAAACGTACACGCTTGAAGTAACACATGGTTATACCATCTTGCACTGAATGGGTTGTCTTGGCTTGGTGTTGGTCTGGATAGAATTTATTCTGGACAGTATTTATGAAGAAAAATACCATAGTACATCATAGTGAAGAAAGAAAAAAGGCTTCACTGAAAGACAAGGGCATTTTATTTGACAACAATGATCCGTGATAAATCATTTACAATGTAACAAATCGTAAGACTAGAAATGCCACAAAAAAGAAGGCAAAAAAAAAATAATAGAAACCAAGTCTTTGATGTAGGGCATCTAATCTAATTACGCAAAGCAAACATAGTCAAGAATTCACCAAATGTTCGGATTTCGATCAAGACGGATGACGGCGAAGATTTTACAAAGAGCGTATAGCCGCAAGAAATCGTGATTTTCTCTTTTAAGATGATTGTCTAACTCAATTAAGGAGTTGAGGGAGACATTGAGAACTGCTTTGTGAAATCTCTGTGAAAAAGTACAAAAAGAATAAGACAGAAAGTCAACCTGACTTGTCTGTTAAACCATGCTACAGAGCATTTTCTTTCATTATGTTTGGGAAATTTGGGGCCGTGCAAAAGGCGGCATTCCCACCCAATACGTTTTCCTCATAAAATATCTAGACGTATTTTCAATGTCAGTTACTTTTGCAGTCCCTTATTTGGGTTGTCCCTTATTTGGGTTCAATGCCGCTGAGGATTAAAGCAATGCAGAAAATAGCCTCCACGTTCAAGGATATTAAAGATGATTTTCGAGATTTCGTCATAGAATTTTTCTGTAATCTTTCTCCCAAAATATCTAGAATTTTAATTGCCAGCGTTAAGGAAAATGTTCTAAGTACTGAACAAGGGTATGCCTTGTCTGGGGGGCAGTGTTGCTGACTATGATCGATATGACCAGAAGCCGTTAACACAAGAACCGTTACAAAAAAAAAAATGACAATCAACCTAAAGGTCAACATCAACACTGCTTGCAGTCATGTTGTTATCACGAAATAATCACAGTCACCCTGAGACACATACAGTGGTCAACAAGCATCCATAAGTCTCAGACTATATTGGTACTGGCAGTCAATAAGCGACAAATTGATTAATTAGAAAATTAGCCTCTATAAAAGGCGACAATAACCATATAAATTCTTCTAGCCAATATAAAATCATTTTACGAGTATCAAACAATCCCAATAAAGCCTCAATTTCCAACTTAAGCCACTTTCCGCCATTAATATTCAGTGCGGGGCGTATTTATTTACCGCGGAGCTGTAATTTACTGCGGGACTGTGCTGTTTATGTTCCGGGAATGACAGAGTGATCCGCCCTGATTTGATTAGCCGGAACTAGCCATTTACAGATGTCTTTTATTGGAAAATTTCATTGCTTAGAACAGATTCTAATTGTTTTGTTATTTGTTTTCAATTGTTTTGATTTCTTTGTCGTGGTAGTTAACAGAGAAAAAATGTCGCAGATGTGTTTGGGGAATTACCAAGAAAAACATCAGGAGAAATTGGAGTACCTAGAAAGAACCAAATAATAATCCCAAAAAGCCATGCCAACGACATTTCTTGTTGCTATGCTGCCATTCAAAAAACAAACCGATGGTAAAATTGGGATTTAATCTCCCATTATCTAAATCCAATACACACAGATTTTTACGAACGTCAAGTTAGTTGTCGGTTGTCGGTTGACGGTTGACTATTCAAAAAACTAAGTTATTTTTGGTCAACTTTGCACTTAGCTTTTTTCTGCCACTATTCGATCTTAGTTTTTTTGTGTCAAAATCAAAGTTTTTTCTATGTTGGAAAAAAATCGAACTTAGTTTTTCGAATAGTCAACCGACAACTAGTTGTCAGTTGACTATTCGGACTTAGTTTTTTTGCGTCAAAATCAAAGTTTTTTCTATGTTGGTAAAAAATCGAACTTAGTTTTTCGAATAGTCAACCGACAACTAGTTGTCAGTTGACTATTCGGACTTAGTTTTTTTGGGTCAAAATCAAAGTTTTATCTATGTTGGAAAAAAATCGAACTTAGGTTTTCGAATAGTCAACCGACAACTAGTTGTCAGTTGACTATTCGGACTTAGTTTTTTTTGGGTCAAAATCAAAGTTTTTTCTATGTTGGAAAAAAATCGAACTTAGTTTTTCGAATAGTCAACCGACAACTAGTTGTCAGTTGACTATTCGGACTTAGTTTTTTTGGGTCAAAATCAAAGTTTTTTCTATGTTGGAAAAAAATCGAACTTAGTTTTTCGAATAGTCAACCGACAACTAGTTGTCAGTTGACTATTCGGACTTAGTTTTTTTGGGTCAAAATCAAAGTTTTTTCTATGTTGGAAAAAAAAATCGAACTTAGTTTTTCGAATAGTCAACCGACAACTAGTTGTCGGTTGACTATTCGGACTTAGTTTTTTTGGGTCAAAATCAAAGTTTTTTCTATGTTGGAAAAAAATCGAACTTAGTTTTTCGAATAGTCAACCGACAACTAGTTGTCAGTTGACTATTCGGACTTAGTTTTTTTTTGTCAAAATCAAAGTTTTTTCTATGTTGGAAAAAAATCGAACTTAGTTTTTCGAATAGTCAACCGACAACTAGTTGTCAGTTGACTATTCGGACTTAGTAATTTTGGGTCAAAATCAAAGTTTTTTCTATGTTGGAAAAAATCGAACTTAGTTTTTCGAATAGTCAACCGACAACTAGTTGTCAGTTGACTATTCGGACTTAGTTTTTTTGGGTCAAAATCAAAGTTTTTTCTATGTTGGAAAAAAATCGAACTTAGTTTTTCGAATAGTCAACCGACAACTAGTCAGTTGACTATTCGGACTTAGTTTTTTTGGGTCAAAATCAAAGTTTTTTCTATGTTGGAAAAAAATCGAACTTAGTTTTTCGAATAGTCAACCGACAACTAGTTGTCAGTTGACTATTCGGACTTAGTTTTTTTGGGTCAAAATCAAAGTTTTTTCTATGTTGGAAAAAAATCGAACTTAGTTTTTCGAATAGTCAACCGACAACTAGTTGTCAGTTGACTATTCGGACTTAGTTTTTTTGCGTCAAAATCAAAGTTTTTTCTATGTTGGAAAAAAATCGAACTTAGTTTTTCGAATAGTCAACCGACAACTAGTTGTCAGTTGACTATTCGGACTTAGTTTTTTTGGGTCAAAATCAAAGTTTTTTCTATGTTGGAAAAAAATCGAACTTAGGTTTTCGAATAGTCAACCGACAACTAGTTGTCAGTTGACTATTCGGACTTAGTTTTTTTGGGTCAAAATCAAAGTTTTTTCTATGTTGGAAAAAAATCGAACTTAGTTTTTCGAATAGTCAACCGACAACTAGTTGTCGGTTGACTATTCGGACTTAGTTTTTTTGGGTCAAAATCAAAGTTTTTTCTATGTTGGAAAAAAATCGAACTTAGTTTTTCGAATAGTCAACCGACAACTAGTTGTCAGTTGACTATTCGGACTTAGTTTTTTTGGGTCAAAATCAAAGTTTTTTCTATGTTGGAAAAAAATCGAACTTAGTTTTTCGAATAGTCAACCGACAACTAGTTGTCGGTTGACTATTCGGACTTAGTTTTTTTGGGTCAAAATCAAAGTTTTTTCTATGTTGGAAAAAAATCGAACTTAGTTTTTCGAATAGTCAACCGACAACTAGTCAGTTGACTATTCGGACTTAGTTTTTTTGGGTCAAAATCAAAGTTTTTTCTATGTTGGAAAAAAATCGAACTTAGTTTTTCGAATAGTCAACCGACAACTAGTTGTCAGTTGACTATTCGGACTTAGTTTTTTTGGGTCAAAATCAAAGTTTTTTCTATGTTGGAAAAAAATCGAACTTAGTTTTTCGAATAGTCAACCGACAACTAGTTGTCAGTTGACTATTCGGACTTAGTTTTTTTGGGTCAAAATCAAAGTTTTTTCTATGTTGGAAAAAAATCGAACTTAGTTTTTCGAATAGTCAACCGACAACTAGTTGTCAGTTGACTATTCGGACTTAGTTTTTTTGGGTCAAAATCAAAGTTTTTTCTATGTTGGAAAAAAATCGAACTTAGTTTTTCGAATAGTCAACCGACAACTAGTTGTCAGTTGACTATTCGGACTTAGTTTTTTTTTGGTCAAAATCAAAGTTTTTTCTATGTTGGAAAAAAATCGAACTTAGTTTTTCGAATAGTCAACCGACAACTAGTTGTCCTTTGACTATTCGGACTTAGTTTTTTTTGGGTCAAAATCAAAGTTTTTTCTATGTTGGAAAAAAATCGAACTTAGTTTTTCGAATAGTCAACCGACAACTAGTTGTCAGTTGACTATTTGGACTTAGTTTTTTTGGGTTAAAATCAAAGTTTTTTCTATGTTGGAAAAAAATCGAACTTAGTTTTTCGAATAGTCAACCGACAACTAGTTGTCGGTTGACTATTCGGACTTAGTTTTTTTGGGTCAAAATCAAAGTTTTTTCTATGTTGGAAAAAAATCGAACTTAGTTTTTCGAATAGTCAACCGACAACTAGTTGTCAGTTGACTATTCGGACTTAGTTTTTTTGGGTCAAAATCAAAGTTTTTTCTATGTTGGAAAAAAATCGAACTTAGTTTTTCGAATAGTCAACCGACAACTAGTTGTCAGTTGACTATTCGGACTTAGTTTTTTTGGGTCAAAATCAAAGTTTTTTCTATGTTGGAAAAAAATCGAACTTAGTTTTTCGAATAGTCAACCGACAACTAGTTGTCAGTTGACTATTCGGACTTAGTTTTTTTGGGTCAAAATCAAAGTTTTTTCTATGTTGGAAAAAAATCGAACTTAGTTTTTCGAATAGTCAACCGACAACTAGTTGTCAGTTGACTATTCGGACTTAGTTTTTTTTTGGTCAAAATCAAAGTTTTTTCTATGTTGGAAAAAAATCGAACTTAGTTTTTCGAATAGTCAACCGACAACTAGTTGTCAGTTGACTATTCGGACTTAGTTTTTTTTGGGTCAAAATCAAAGTTTTTTCTATGTTGGAAAAAAATCGAACTTAGTTTTTCGAATAGTCAACCGACAACTAGTTGTCAGTTGACTATTTGGACTTAGTTTTTTTGGGTTAAAATCAAAGTTTTTTCTATGTTGGAAAAAAATCGAACTTAGTTTTTCGAATAGTCAACCGACAACTAGTTGTCGGTTGACTATTCGGACTTAGTTTTTTTGGGTCAAAATCAAAGTTTTTTCTATGTTGGAAAAAAATCGAACTTAGTTTTTCGAATAGTCAACCGACAACTAGTTGTCAGTTGACTATTCGGACTTAGTTTTTTTGGGTCAAAATCAAAGTTTTTTCTATGTTGGAAAAAAATCGAACTTAGGTTTTCGAATAGTCAACCGACAACTAGTTGTCAGTTGACTATTCGGACTTAGTTTTTTTGGGTCAAAATCAAAGTTTTTTCTATGTTGGAAAAAAATCGAACTTAGTTTTTCGAATAGTCAACCGACAACTAGTTGTCAGTTGACTATTCGGACTTAGTTTTTTTGGGTCAAAATCAAAGTTTTTTCTATGTTGGAAAAAAATCGAACTTAGTTTTTCGAATAGTCAACCGACAACTAGTTGTCAGTTGACTATTCGGACTTAGTTTTTTTGGGTCAAAATCAAAGTTTTTTCTATGTTGGAAAAAAATCGAACTTAGTTTTTCGAATAGTCAACCGACAACTAGTTGTCGGTTGACTATTCGGACTTAGTTTTTTTGGGTCAAAATCAAAGTTTTTTCTATGTTGGAAAAAAATCGAACTTAGTTTTTCGAATAGTCAACCGACAACTATTTGTCAGTTGACTATTCGGACTTAGTTTTTTTTGGTCAAAATCAAAGTTTTTTCTATGTTGGAAAAAAATCGAACTTAGTTTTTCGAATAGTCAACCGACAACTAGTTGTCAGTTGACTATTCGGACTTAGTTTTTTTGGGTCAAAATCAAAGTTTTTTCTATGTTGGAAAAAAATCGAACTTAGTTTTTCGAATAGTCAACCGACAACTAGTTGTCGGTTGACTATTCGGACTTAGTTTTTTTGGGTCAAAATCAAAGTTTTTTCTATGTTGGAAAAAAATCGAACTTAGTTTTTCGAATAGTCAACCGACAACTAGTCAGTTGACTATTCGGACTTAGTTTTTTTGGGTCAAAATCAAAGTTTTTTCTATGTTGGAAACAAATCGAACTTAGTTTTTCGAATAGTCAACCGACAACTAGTTGTCAGTTGACTATTCGGACTTAGTTTTTTTGGGTCAAAATCAAAGTTTTTTCTATGTTGGAAAAAAATCGAACTTAGTTTTTCGAATAGTCAACCGACAACTAGTTGTCAGTTGACTATTCGGACTTAGTTTTTTTGGGTCAAAATCAAAGTTTTTTCTATGTTGGAAAAAAATCGAACTTAGTTTTTCGAATAGTCAACCGACAACTAGTTGTCAGTTGACTATTCGGACTTAGTTTTTTTGGGTCAAAATCAAAGTTTTTTCTATGTTGGAAAAAAATCGAACTTAGTTTTTCGAATAGTCAACCGACAACTAGTTGTCAGTTGACTATTCGGACTTAGTTTTTTTTTGGTCAAAATCAAAGTTTTTTCTATGTTGGAAAAAAATCGAACTTAGTTTTTCGAATAGTCAACCGACAACTAGTTGTCAGTTGACTATTTGGACTTAGTTTTTTTGGGTTAAAATCAAAGTTTTTTCTATGTTGGAAAAAAATCGAACTTAGTTTTTCGAATAGTCAACCGACAACTAGTTGTCAGTTGACTATTTGGACTTAGTTTTTTTGGGTTAAAATCAAAGTTTTTTCTATGTTGGAAAAAAATCGAACTTAGTTTTTCGAATAGTCAACCGACAACTAGTTGTCGGTTGACTATTCGGGCTTAGTTTTTTTGGGTCAAAATCAAAGTTTTTTCTATGTTGGAAAAAAATCGAACTTAGTTTTTCGAATAGTCAACCGACAACTAGTTGTCAGTTGACTATTCGGACTTAGTTTTTTTGGGTCAAAATCAAAGTTTTTTCTATGTTGGAAAAAAATCGAACTTAGTTTTTCGAATAGTCAACCGATAACTAGTTGTCAGTTGACTATTCGGACTTAGTTTTTTTTGGTCAAAATCAAAGTTTTTTCTATGTTGGAAAAAAATCGAACTTAGTTTTTCGAATAGTCAACCGACAACTAGTTGACTATTCGGACTTAGTTCTTTTTGGGTCAAAATCAAAGTTTTTTCTATATTGGAAAAAAATCGAACTTAGTTTTTCGAATAGTCAACCGACAACTAGTTGTCGGTTGACTATTCGGACTTAGTTTTTTTGGGTCAAAATCAAAGTTTTTTCTATGTTGGGAAAAAATCGAACTTAGTTTTTCGAATAGTCAACCGACAACTAGTTGTCAGTTGACTATTCGGACTTAGTTTTTTTGGGTCAAAATCAAAGTTTTTTCTATGTTGGGAAAAAATCGAACTTAGTTTTTCGAATAGTCAACCGACAACTAGTTGTCAGTTGACTATTCGGACTTAGTTTTTTTGGGTCAAAATCAAAGTTTTATCTATGTTGGAAAAAAATCGAACTTAGTTTTTCGAATAGTCAACCGACAACTAGTTGTCAGTTGACTATTCGGACTTAGTTTTTTTGGGTCAAAATCAAAGTTTTTTCTATGTTGGAAAAAAATCGAACTTAGTTTTTCGAATAGTCAACCGACAACTAGTTGTCAGTTGACTATTCGGACTTAGTTTTTTTGGGTCAAAATCAAAGTTTTTTCTATGTTGGAAAAAAATCGAACTTAGTTTTTCGAATAGTCAACCGACAACTAGTTGTCGGTTGACTATTCGGACTTAGTTTTTTTGGGTCAAAATCAAAGTTTTTTCTATGTTGGAAAAAAATCGAACTTAGTTTTTCGAATAGTCAACCGACAACTAGTTGTCGGTTGACTATTCGGACTTAGTTTTTTTGGGTCAAAATCAAAGTTTTTTCTATGTTGGAAAAAAATCGAACTTAGTTTTTCGAATAGTCAACCGACAACTAGTTGTCAGTTGACTATTCGGACTTAGTTTTTTTGGGTCAAAATCAAAGTTTTTTCTATGTTGGAAAAAAATCGAACTTAGTTTTTCGAATAGTCAACCGACAACTAGTTGTCAGTTGACTATTCGGACTTAGTTTTTTTGGGTCAAAATCAAAGTTTTTTCTATGTTGGAAAAAAATCGAACTTAGTTTTTCGAATAGTCAACCGACAACTAGTTGTCAGTTGACTATTCGGACTTAGTTTTTTTGGGTCAAAATCAAAGTTTTTTCTATGTTGGAAAAAAATCGAACTTAGTTTTTTGAATAGTCAACCGACAACTAGTTGTCAGTTGACTATTCGGACTTAGTTTTTTTGGGTCAAAATCAAAGTTTTTTCTATGTTGGAAAAAAAATCGAACTTAGTTTTTCGAATAGTCAACCGACAACCAGTTGTCGGTTGACTATTCGGACTTAGTTTTTTTGGGTCAAAATCAAAGTTTTTTCTATGTTGGAAAAAAATCGAACTTAGTTTTTCGAATAGTCAACCGACAACTAGTTGTCAGTTGACTATTCGGACTTAGTTTTTTTGGGTCAAAATCAAAGTTTTTTTGGGTCAAAATCAAAGTTTTTTCTATGTTGGAAAAAAATCGAACTTAGTTTTTCGAATAGTCAACCGACAACTAGTTGTCAGTTGACTATTCGGACTTAGTTTTTTTTGGGTCAAAATCAAAGTTTTTTCTATGTTGGAAAAAAATCGAACTTAGTTTTTCGAATAGTCAACCGACAACTAGTTGTCAGTTGACTATTCGGACTTAGTTTTTTGGGTCAAAATCAAAGTTTTATCTATGGTTGGAAAAAAATCGAACTTAGTTTTTCGAATAGTCAACCGACAACTAGTTGTCAGTTGACTATTCGGACTTAGTTTTTTTGGGTCAAAATCAAAGTTTTTTCTATGTTGGAAAAAAATCGAACTTAGTTTTTCGAATAGTCAACCGACAACTAGTTGTCAGTTGACTATTCGGACTTAGTTTTTTTGGGTCAAAATCAAAGTTTTTTCTATGTTGGAAAAAAATCGAACTTAGTTTTTCGAATAGTCAACCGACAACTAGTTGTCAGTTGACTATTCGGACTTAGTTTTTTTGGGTCAAAATCAAAGTTTTTTCTATGTTGGAAAAAAATCGAACTTAGTTTTTTGAATAGTCAACCGACAACTAGTTGTCAGTTGACTATTCGGACTTAGTTTTTTTGGGTCAAAATCAAAGTTTTTTCTATGTTGGAAAAAAATCGAACTTAGTTTTTCGAATAGTCAACCGACAACCAGTTGTCGGTTGACTATTCGGATTTAGTTTTTTTGGGTCAAAATCAAAGTTTTTTCTATGTTGGAAAAAAATCGAACTTAGTTTTTCGAATAGTCAACCGACAACTAGTTGTCAGTTGACTATTCGGACTTAGTTTTTTTGGGTCAAAATCAAAGTTTTTTTGGGTCAAAATCAAAGTTTTTTCTATGTTGGAAAAAAATCGAACTTAGTTTTTCGAATAGTCAACCGACAACTAGTTGTCAGTTGACTATTCGGACTTAGTTTTTTTTGGGTCAAAATCAAAGTTTTTTCTATGTTGGAAAAAAATCGAACTTAGTTTTTCGAATAGTCAACCGACAACTAGTTGTCAGTTGACTATTCGGACTTAGTTTTTTTGGGTTAAAATCAAAGTTTTTTCTATGTTGGAAAAAAATCGAACTTAGTTTTTCGAATAGTCAACCGACAACTAGTTGTCGGTTGACTATTCGGACTTAGTTTTTTTGGGTCAAAATCAAAGTTTTTTCTATGTTGGAAAAAAATCGAACTTAGTTTTTCGAATAGTCAACCGACAACTAGTTGTCAGTTGACTATTCGGACTTAGTTTTTTTGGGTCAAAATCAAAGTTTTTTCTATGTTGGAAAAAAATCGAACTTAGTTTTTCGAATAGTCAACCGACAACTAGTTGTCAGTTGACTATTCGGACTTAGTTTTTTTGGGTCAAAATCAAAGTTTTATCTATGTTGGAAAAAAATCGAACTTAGTTTTTCGAATAGTCAACCGACAACTAGTTGTCAGTTGACTATTCGGACTTAGTTTTTTTGGGTCAAAATCAAAGTTTTTTCTATGTTGGAAAAAAATCGAACTTAGTTTTTCGAATAGTCAACCGACAACTAGTTGTCAGTTGACTATTCGGACTTAGTTTTTTTGGGTCAAAATCAAAGTTTTTTCTATGTTGGAAAAAAATCGAACTTAGATTTTCGAATAGTCAACCGACAACTAGTTGTCAGTTGACTATTCGGACTTAGTTTTTTTGGGTCAAAATCAAAGTTTTTTCTATGTTGGAAAAAAATCGAACTTAGTTTTTCGAATAGTCAACCGACAACCAGTTGTCGGTTGACTATTCGGACTTAGTTTTTTTGGGTCAAAATCAAAGTTTTTTCTATGTTGGAAAAAAATCGAACTTAGTTTTTCGAATAGTCAACCGACAACTAGTTGTCAGTTGACTATTCGGACTTAGTTTTTTTGGGTCAAAATCAAAGTTTTTTCTATGTTGGAAAAAAATCGAACTTAGTTTTTCGAATAGTCAACCGACAACTAGTTGTCAGTTGACTATTCGGACTTAGTTTTTTTGGGTCAAAATCAAAGTTTTTTCTATGTTGGAAAAAAATCGAACTTAGTTTTTCGAATAGTCAACCGACAACTAGTTGTCAGTTGACTATTCGGACTTAGTTTTTTTTGGTCAAAATCAAAGTTTTTTCTATGTTGGAAAAAAATCGAACTTAGTTTTTCGAATAGTCAACCGACAACTAGTTGTCAGTTGACTATTCGGACTTAGTTTTTTTTGGTCAAAATCAAAGTTTTTTCTATGTTGGAAAAAAATCGAACTTAGTTTTTCGAATAGTCAACCGACAACTAGTTGTCAGTTGACTATTCGGACTTAGTTTTTTTTGGGTCAAAATCAAAGTTTTTTCTATGTTGGAAAAAAATCGAACTTAGTTTTTCGAATAGTCAACCGACAACTAGTTGTCAGTTGACTATTCGGACTTAGTTTTTTTGGGTCAAAATCAAAGTTTTTTCTATGTTGGAAAAAAATCGAACTTAGTTTTTCGAATAGTCAACCGACAACTAGTTGTCGGTTGACTATTCGGACTTAGTTTTTTTGGGTCAAAATCAAAGTTTTTTCTATGTTGGGAAAAAATCGAACTTAGTTTTTCGAATAGTCAACCGACAACTAGTTGTCAGTTGACTATTCGGACTTAGTTTTTTTGGGTCAAAATCAAAGTTTTATCTATGTTGGAAAAAAATCGAACTTAGTTTTTCGAATAGTCAACCGACAACTAGTTGTCAGTTGACTATTCGGACTTAGTTTTTTTGGGTCAAAATCAAAGTTTTTTCTATGTTGGAAAAAAATCGAACTTAGTTTTTCGAATAGTCAACCGACAACTAGTTGTCAGTTGACTATTCGGACTTAGTTTTTTTGGGTCAAAATCAAAGTTTTTTCTATGTTGGAAAAAAATCGAACTTAGATTTTCGAATAGTCAACCGACAACTAGTTGTCAGTTGACTATTCGGACTTAGTTTTTTTGGGTCAAAATCAAAGTTTTTTCTATGTTGGAAAAAAATCGAACTTAGTTTTTCGAATAGTCAACCGACAACCAGTTGTCGGTTGACTATTCGGACTTAGTTTTTTTGGGTCAAAATCAAAGTTTTTTCTATGTTGGAAAAAAATCGAACTTAGTTTTTCGAATAGTCAACCGACAACTAGTTGTCAGTTGACTATTCGGACTTAGTTTTTTTGGGTCAAAATCAAAGTTTTTTCTATGTTGGAAAAAAATCGAACTTAGTTTTTCGAATAGTCAACCGACAACTAGTTGTCAGTTGACTATTCGGACTTAGTTTTTTTGGGTCAAAATCAAAGTTTTTTCTATGTTGGAAAAAAATCGAACTTAGTTTTTCGAATAGTCAACCGACAACTAGTTGTCAGTTGACTATTCGGACTTAGTTTTTTTGGGTCAAAATCAAAGTTTTTTCTATGTTGGAAAAAAATCGAACTTAGTTTTTCGAATAGTCAACCGACAACTAGTTGTCAGTTGACTATTCGGACTTAGTTTTTTTGGGTCAAAATCAAAGTTTTTTCTAGTCAGTTGACTATTCGGACTTAGTTTTTTTGGGTCAAAATCAAAGTTTTTTCTATGTTGGAAAAAAATCGAACTTAGTTTTTCGAATAGTCAACCGACAACTAGTTGTCGGTTGACTATTCGGACTTAGTTTTTTTGGGTCAAAATCAAAGTTTTTTCTATGTTGGAAAAAAATCGAACTTAGTTTTTCGAATAGTCAACCGGCAACTAGTTGTCAGTTGACTATTCGGACTTAGTTTTTTTTTGGTCAAAATCAAAGTTTTTTCTATGTTGGAAAAAAATCGAACTTCGTTTTTCGAATAGTCAACCGACAACTAGTTGTCAGATGACTATTCGGACTTAGTTTTTTTGGGTCAAAATCAAAGTTTTTTCTATGTTGGAAAAAAATCGAACTTAGTTTTTCGAATAGTCAACCGACAACTAGTTGTCAGTTGACTATTCGGACTTAGTTTTTTTGGGTCAAAATCAAAGTTTTTTCTATGTTGGAAAAAAATCGAACTTAGTTTTTCGAATAGTCAACCGACAACTAGTTGTCAGTTGACTATTCGGACTTAGTTTTTTTTGGGTCAAAATCAAAGTTTTTTCTATGTTGGAAAAAAATCGAACTTAGTTTTTCGAATAGTCAACCGACAACTAGTTGTCGGTTGACTATTCGGACTTAGTTTTTTTGGGTCAAAATCAAAGTTTTTTTGGGTCAAAATCAAAGTTTTTTCTATGTTGGAAAAAAATCGAACTTAGTTTTTCGAATAGTCAACCGACAACTAGTTGTCGGTTGACTATTCGGACTTAGTTTTTTTTGGGTCAAAATCAAAGTTTTTTCTATGTTGGAAAAAAATCGAACTTAGTTTTTCGAATAGTCAACCGACAACTAGTTGTCAGTTGACTATTCGGACTTAGTTTTTTTGGGTTAAAATCAAAGTTTTTTCTATGTTGGAAAAAAATCGAACTTAGTTTTTCGAATAGTCAACCGACAACTAGTTGTCGGTTGACTATTCGGACTTAGTTTTTTTGGGTCAAAATCAAAGTTTTTTCTATGTTGGAAAAAAATCGAACTTAGTTTTTCGAATAGTCAACCGACAACTAGTTGTCAGTTGACTATTCGGACTTAGTTTTTTTGGGTCAAAATCAAAGTTTTTTCTATGTTGGAAAAAAATCGAACTTAGTTTTTCGAATAGTCAACCGACAACTAGTTGTCAGTTGACTATTCGGACTTAGTTTTTTTGGGTCAAAATCAAAGTTTTTTCTATGTTGGAAAAAAATCGAACTTAGTTTTTCGAATAGTCAACCGACAACCAGTTGTCGGTTGACTATTCGGACTTAGTTTTTTTGGGTCAAAATCAAAGTTTTTTCTATGTTGGAAAAAAATCGAACTTAGTTTTTCGAATAGTCAACCGACAACTAGTTGTCAGTTGACTATTCGGACTTAGTTTTTTTGGGTCAAAATCAAAGTTTTTTCTATGTTGGAAAAAAATCGAACTTAGTTTTTCGAATAGTCAACCGACAACTAGTTGTCAGTTGACTATTCGGACTTAGTTTTTTTGGGTCAAAATCAAAGTTTTTTCTATGTTGGAAAAAAATCGAACTTAGTTTTTCGAATAGTCAACCGACAACTAGTTGTCAGTTGACTATTCGGACTTAGTTTTTTTGGGTCAAAATCAAAGTTTTTTCTATGTTGGAAAAAAATCGAACTTAGTTTTTCGAATAGTCAACCGACAACTAGTTGTCAGTTGACTATTCGGACTTAGTTTTTTTGGGTCAAAATCAAAGTTTTTTCTATGTTGGAAAAAAATCGAACTTAGTTTTTCGAATAGTCAACCGACAACTAGTTGTCAGTTGACTATTCGGACTTAGTTTTTTTGGGTCAAAATCAAAGTTTTTTCTATGTTGGAAAAAAATCGAACTTAGATTTTCGAATAGTCAACCGACAACTAGTTGTCAGTTGACTATTCGGACTTAGTTTTTTTGGGTCAAAATCAAAGTTTTTTCTATGTTGGAAAAAAATCGAACTTAGTTTTTCGAATAGTCAACCGACAACCAGTTGTCGGTTGACTATTCGGACTTAGTTTTTTTGGGTCAAAATCAAAGTTTTTTCTATGTTGGAAAAAAATCGAACTTAGTTTTTCGAATAGTCAACCGACAACTAGTTGTCAGTTGACTATTCGGACTTAGTTTTTTTGGGTCAAAATCAAAGTTTTTTCTATGTTGGAAAAAAATCGAACTTAGTTTTTCGAATAGTCAACCGACAACTAGTTGTCAGTTGACTATTCGGACTTAGTTTTTTTGGGTCAAAATCAAAGTTTTTTCTATGTTGGAAAAAAATCGAACTTAGTTTTTCGAATAGTCAACCGACAACTAGTTGTCAGTTGACTATTCGGACTTAGTTTTTTTGGGTCAAAATCAAAGTTTTTTCTATGTTGGAAAAAAATCGAACTTAGTTTTTCGAATAGTCAACCGACAACTAGTTGTCAGTTGACTATTCGGACTTAGTTTTTTTGGGTCAAAATCAAAGTTTTTTCTAGTCAGTTGACTATTCGGACTTAGTTTTTTTGGGTCAAAATCAAAGTTTTTTCTATGTTGGAAAAAAATCGAACTTAGTTTTTCGAATAGTCAACCGACAACTAGTTGTCGGTTGACTATTCGGACTTAGTTTTTTTGGGTCAAAATCAAAGTTTTTTCTATGTTGGAAAAAAATCGAACTTAGTTTTTCGAATAGTCAACCGGCAACTAGTTGTCAGTTGACTATTCGGACTTAGTTTTTTTTTGGTCAAAATCAAAGTTTTTTCTATGTTGGAAAAAAATCGAACTTCGTTTTTCGAATAGTCAACCGACAACTAGTTGTCAGATGACTATTCGGACTTAGTTTTTTTGGGTCAAAATCAAAGTTTTTTCTATGTTGGAAAAAAATCGAACTTAGTTTTTCGAATAGTCAACCGACAACTAGTTGTCAGTTGACTATTCGGACTTAGTTTTTTTGGGTCAAAATCAAAGTTTTTTTCTATGTTGGAAAAAAATCGAACTTAGTTTTTCGAATAGTCAACCGACAACTAGTTGTCAGTTGACTATTCGGACTTAGTTTTTTTTGGGTCAAAATCAAAGTTTTTTCTATGTTGGAAAAAAATCGAACTTAGTTTTTCGAATAGTCAACCGACAACTAGTTGTCGGTTGACTATTCGGACTTAGTTTTTTTGGGTCAAAATCAAAGTTTTTTTGGGTCAAAATCAAAGTTTTTTCTATGTTGGAAAAAAATCGAACTTAGTTTTTCGAATAGTCAACCGACAACTAGTTGTCGGTTGACTATTCGGACTTAGTTTTTTTTGGGTCAAAATCAAAGTTTTTTCTATGTTGGAAAAAAATCGAACTTAGTTTTTCGAATAGTCAACCGACAACTAGTTGTCAGTTGACTATTCGGACTTAGTTTTTTTGGGTTAAAATCAAAGTTTTTTCTATGTTGGAAAAAAATCGAACTTAGTTTTTCGAATAGTCAACCGACAACTAGTTGTCGGTTGACTATTCGGACTTAGTTTTTTTGGGTCAAAATCAAAGTTTTTTCTATGTTGGAAAAAAATCGAACTTAGTTTTTCGAATAGTCAACCGACAACTAGTTGTCAGTTGACTATTCGGACTTAGTTTTTTTGGGTCAAAATCAAAGTTTTTTCTATGTTGGAAAAAAATCGAACTTAGTTTTTCGAATAGTCAACCGACAACTAGTTGTCAGTTGACTATTCGGACTTAGTTTTTTTTGGTCAAAATCAAAGTTTTTTCTATGTTGGAAAAAAATCGAACTTAGTTTTTCGAATAGTCAACCGACAACTAGTTGTCAGTTGACTATTCGGACTTAGTTTTTTTTGGTCAAAATCAAAGTTTTTTCTATGTTGGAAAAAAATCGAACTTAGTTTTTCGAATAGTCAACCGACAACTAGTTGTCAGTTGACTATTCGGACTTAGTTTTTTTTGGGTCAAAATCAAAGTTTTTTCTATGTTGGAAAAAAATCGAACTTAGTTTTTCGAATAGTCAACCGACAACTAGTTGTCAGTTGACTATTCGGACTTAGTTTTTTTGGGTCAAAATCAAAGTTTTTTCTATGTTGGAAAAAAATCGAACTTAGTTTTTCGAATAGTCAACCGACAACCAGTTGTCGGTTGACTATTCGGACTTAGTTTTTTTGGGTCAAAATCAAAGTTTTTTCTATGTTGGAAAAAAATCGAACTTAGTTTTTCGAATAGTCAACCGACAACTAGTTGTCAGTTGACTATTCGGACTTAGTTTTTTTGGGTCAAAATCAAAGTTTTTTCTATGTTGGAAAAAAATCGAACTTAGTTTTTCGAATAGTCAACCGACAACTAGTTGTCAGTTGACTATTCGGACTTAGTTTTTTTGGGTCAAAATCAAAGTTTTTTCTATGTTGGAAAAAAATCGAACTTAGTTTTTCGAATAGTCAACCGACAACTAGTTGTCAGTTGACTATTCGGACTTAGTTTTTTTGGGTCAAAATCAAAGTTTTTTCTATGTAACTAGTTGTCAGTTGACTATTCGGACTTAGTTTTTTTGGGTCAAAATCAAAGTTTTTTCTATGTTGGAAAAAAATCGAACTTAGTTTTTCGAATAGTCAACCGACAACTAGTTGTCAGTTGACTATTCGGACTTAGTTTTTTTGGGTCAAAATCAAAGTTTTTTCTAGTCAGTTGACTATTCGGACTTAGTTTTTTTGGGTCAAAATCAAAGTTTTTTCTATGTTGGAAAAAAATCGAACTTAGTTTTTCGAATAGTCAACCGACAACTAGTTGTCGGTTGACTATTCGGACTTAGTTTTTTTGGGTCAAAATCAAAGTTTTTTCTATGTTGGAAAAAAATCGAACTTAGTTTTTCGAATAGTCAACCGGCAACTAGTTGTCAGTTGACTATTCGGACTTAGTTTTTTTTTGGTCAAAATCAAAGTTTTTTCTATGTTGGAAAAAAATCGAACTTCGTTTTTCGAATAGTCAACCGACAACTAGTTGTCAGATGACTATTCGGACTTAGTTTTTTTGGGTCAAAATCAAAGTTTTTTCTATGTTGGAAAAAAATCGAACTTAGTTTTTCGAATAGTCAACCGACAACTAGTTGTCAGTTGACTATTCGGACTTAGTTTTTTTGGGTCAAAATCAAAGTTTTTTCTATGTTGGAAAAAAATCGAACTTAGTTTTTCGAATAGTCAACCGACAACTAGTTGTCAGTTGACTATTCGGACTTAGTTTTTTTGGGTCAAAATCAAAGTTTTTTCTAGTCAGTTGACTATTCGGACTTAGTTTTTTTGGGTCAAAATCAAAGTTTTTTCTATGTTGGAAAAAAATCGAACTTAGTTTTTCGAATAGTCAACCGACAACTAGTTGTCGGTTGACTATTCGGACTTAGTTTTTTTTGGTCAAAATCAAAGTTTTTTCTATGTTGGAAAAAAATCGAACTTCGTTTTTCGAATAGTCAACCGACAACTAGTTGTCAGATGACTATTCGGACTTAGTTTTTTTGGGTCAAAATCAAAGTTTTTTCTATGTTGGAAAAAAATCGAACTTAGTTTTTCGAATAGTCAACCGACAACTAGTTGTCAGTTGACTATTCGGACTTAGTTTTTTTTGGGTCAAAATCAAAGTTTTTTCTATGTTGGAAAAAAATCGAACTTAGTTTTTCGAATAGTCAACCGACAACTAGTTGTCAGTTGACTATTCGGACTTAGTTTTTTGGGGTCAAAATCAAAGTTTTTTCTATGTTGGAAAAAAATCGAACTTAGTTTTTCGAATAGTCAACCGACAACTAGTTGTCGGTTGACTATTCGGACTTAGTTTTTTTTGGGTCAAAATCAAAGTTTTTTCTATGTTGGAAAAAAATCGAACTTAGTTTTTCGAATAGTCAACCGACAACTAGTTGTCAGTTGACTATTCGGACTTAGTTTTTTTGGGTCAAAATCAAAGTTTTTTCTACGTTGGAAAAAAATCGAACTTAGTTTTTCGAATAGTCAACCGACAACTAGTTGTCAGTTGACTATTCGGACTTAGTTTTTTTGGGTCAAAATCAAAGTTTTTTCTATGTTGGAAAAAAATCGAACTTAGTTTTTCGAATAGTCAACCGACAACTAGTTGTCAGTTGACTATTCGGACTTAGTTTTTTTGGGTCAAAATCAAAGTTTTTTCTATGTTGGAAAAAAATCGAACTTAGTTTTTCGAATAGTCAACCGACAACTAGTTGACAGTTGAATATTCGGACTTAGTTTTTTTGGGTCAAAATCAAAGTTTTTTCTATGTTGGAAAAAAATCGAACTTAGTTTTTCGAATAGTCAACCGACAACTAGTTGTCAGTTGACTATTCGGACTTAGTTTTTTGGGGTCAAAATCAAAGTTTTTTCTATGTTGGAAAAAAATCGAACTTAGTTTTTCGAATAGTCAACCGACAACTAGTTGTCAGTTGACTATTCGGACTTACTTTTTTTTGGGTCAAAATCAAAGTTTTTTCTATGTTGGAAAAAAATCGAACTTAGTTTTTCGAATAGTCAACCGACAACTAGTTGTCAGTTGACTATTCGGACTTAGTTTTTTTGGGTCAAAATCAAAGTTTTTTCTAGTCAGTTGACTATTCGGACTTAGTTTTTCGAATAGTCATCCGACAACTAGTTGACAGTTGACTATTCGGACTTAGTTTTTTTGGGTCAAAATCAAAGTTTTTTCTATGTTGGAAAAATCTAACTTTTTTGAATAGTCAACCGTCAACCAGTTGACAGTTGACTATTCGAACTTAGTTTTTTTTTGTGTTAAAATCAAAGTTTTTTCTATGTTGGAAAAAAATCGAACTTAGTTTTTCGAATAGACAACCGTCAACCAGTTGACGGTCGACTATTCGGACTTAGTTTATTTGGTTCAAAATCAAAGTTTTTTCTATGTTGGAAAAATCGAACTTAGTTTTTTGAATAGTCAACTGTCAATTAGTTGACAGTTGAGTTTTCGGACTTAGTTTTTTTGGTTCAAAATCAAAGTTTTTTTCTGTTGGAAAAATCGAACTTAGTTTTTCGAATAGTCAACCGTCAACTGACTAGTTCGGACTTAGTTTTTTGGGTCAAAATCAAAGTTTTTTTCTATGTTGGAAAAATCGAACTTAGTTTTTTGAATAGTCAACCGTCAACTAGCTGACTGTTGACTATTAGAACTTAGATTTTTTTCTATGTTGGAAAAATCGAACTTTGTTTTTTAAATAGTCAACCGTCAACCAGTTGACGGTTCACTATTCGGACTTAGTTTTTTTTTTGTCAAAATCAACGTTTTTTCTATGTTGGAAATAACGTAGTGTTTTGAATAGTCAACCGTCAACCAGTTGACGGTTGACGGTTGACTATTCGAACTTCGATTTTTTTTGGTCAAATTCGCACTTAGCGTTTCTCTGCTACTATTCGAACTTATTTTTTTTTGGTCAAAATTAAATTTTTTTCTATGTTGGAAAAATCGAACTTTGTTGGTAGAATCGAGTTGACGGTTGACTATTTGAACTTAGTTTTTTGGTCAAATTCGCACTTAGCTTTTTTCTGCCACATCGTTCATCAATTTTATGTCGATTCGAACTATTGAGAGATCCACAACGAGGACCGAACAACTAGCTAAATGTTTTGAGCCACAGCGGAAGATGAGGGTGAGGTTAGGGCTTTGTAAAATCGATTTAAGCCCCCCCCCCCCAGTAATTTTGTATTACTGATCGTTCCAAGGCGATACTTCTGCTGTGGTTCTATTTTTTCCTTAATGCTGTCGAGTCAAAATTTTGGCCTTTTTGGCCTTATGTGCGTTTTCATTTATTTTAGTTCAGCTTTGGTAACTGGGTGGCCGCCTAGTGGGAAATAGCCGCTCACTCGGCTTACGAGGTGTTTGCATATTATAAGTACACGTTATAAGAACCTAAGTGTCATTTTTTTCCCAGCTCGGTTTTTTGGGTGGGTTTTTCAATCTGATTGCGCCCTTTCCTGATCATCGCCTATTTGTACCTTTTTATTAGCCAGTCTCAATTTTAACTTAGTTCATTTTGAAAAGTCCAATAGCCAACCAGTTGACGGTTGACTATTCGAACTAAGGTTGTGTTTTTATCATTTATGTTGGTAAAATTCGAACTTATACATTTATATATTTTTTGGAAAAATCTAAAGTTTTTTGAACAGTCAATATCTAATATTCTGAGTTCCACAGCCAACGCATCTCGTCATTAAACTTGAGATAAGTTTTTGAGGTTTCAGACGATTCATTCGAAAAGCCGAGCATATGTAGTTAAACCATTTTGACAGCCGACCTGTGAAAATCAGGCATCAGACTTATTTCGTTCACCTACAATTGCGTGAAAACTGGCAAAGGGTTCATTTTGAAAAATGAAGGAAATCAGTGATTTTGACGATTTTTTTGCTAAATTAAATCTAATCTAGTCCGCGTTTTGCCCTGAAAAAGTTCCGCGATTTTTGGAACGAGCATGGTTTCAGAAAAAAAATCAGAGTGCCACCACCGGGCGAAACACATTCAGAAGTGAATTTCCGATAGCTGCAATACACTTTATTCAATAAGGCTAGGTTGCCAATACAAAATAAAGCATATCGTTGACATGTGCAGTAACGTCTACCACATGACCAAGTGACATTGAACGCCTAAAAACAAGCAATTTTAGGGTATTGAAAATCAGTACCAATTTCTGGCATTGAGCTGTAGATATCAACATTGATGTTGCCACCATCTCATTGGACGACCTTCCACGATTTGAACTGAGTGAAATGCTTGAACCCGAACGCACCGGGTACGGAAAAACATTTTTGTACCCTGGGGCGTAGTTCCGCGCATGCACACTAAAATCTCATATTTGATAACACACAAAGATTTTCGAGACGTCTTTATTATGATAGGACATAAACGTTTCCACATAACTGACCAATCTAAAAGATGGGAGGAAAAATATAGTTGCGTTTACTGTGGAACTCAGTATAGTCAAAAGTCAATTATTTATATTTTCTTATTTTGTTCCACGTAAAAATTTACATTGAGAAGGGTTTATTCATAACAACGCAGTTGAGTTTTTAAATACATCTTTGATATAATTAGCATCACAATAGAGAACGTCAGGGTCAATGAAAACATTTCTTTCAATGTGTTTAAGTGGTCCGTTTAAACCTTAGTCACAAACTGGCGTGAGAGACAAACTCGTGGAGAGCGTTTTGTTTAGCCCCAGCATGCTAGACATATTGGACGTACATTGTGTTGAACATTTTACGCCTTTTGAAAGTTTTGCAGGCATTTATTTTGCGTTCTAAAGGTGTATCTGAGAGAATACTAGCGCTCTAGAAACTTATCCCGGCGTACGTGGAAAGTATTCCAAACTTAGTCCGAGCGTACACCTGCTGGTTCAAGTGTATTATTGGAGACACCTCACCAGCTCCTAACTCCGACATTAACATGTTAAGAGCTCAACAGATCGACAGCTTGACATGTAGGTAGGTCGCCAGGTTGACAGGTCGACAAGTTGACAGGTCGTCAGTTTGACAGGTATACAGGTTGAGAGGTTGACAGGTGGATATGTCTACAGGTCTACAAATTTATAGACAGATCGATGTTCCCCTGCTGCCTTATAACTTTTGCCTCACTTCCATGTTCTCATGTATCTTCCATGTTCTCATGTATCTACTATTCGCCAGTCAGGTCAGATTAACTGTCACTGTAACATGTAATCAGTACTACCTGTTGTCATGCGGTGCAGATGGGGCTCGTTAGCATTTGAAGGCAATTGATCTAGGAGTTTTGTTACTTCTCCACACAAAAATCTAGCTGGACAGGGGGAACTCATTAGTCTTGGTTGACAGTCCTCCTACGAGTTTACAGGTCTCTAAACAAAACATAAGAAAGGGCAGCAGATGGTGCTTTTCAGCTGTGGCCAGCAATTTATCTAGGAATTTGTCAATCCACAATAGAACCTGTGTGTTATGATATGTTAGCTGGGTAGGGGGAACTCAATACTCTTGGATGACAGTCCTCCTAGTAGTTTACAGGTCTCTAAACAAAACATAAAGAAGGGCAGATGGAGCTCTTCGGCTGTGGTCAGCAATTCATCTAGGAAACGGCAATTCCAAAATCAAACCTGTGTGTCTGGATATGCCTGGTCAAGATATTCAAACACTGTTTTTCGGTAGATGCAGCGGAATAAATCACCTGATTCGATGGTTCAGAAAGCGATACAGCAGCATGTTGTGGAACATGCATAGTGTGAATAGGCACTAACGGTCATCCAGATGAGGTGAAATTACCTAGACGACATTATTTCTGCAACACACCGCACAAACAAGCTTATCCTTCATTGCGACTTTAAGCCAGACTTTATACAGACTACCAGACCTGGGAAGGAGTTATCGGTCCAGACGGGATTGGAAAGTGCAACGGTGCCCAATGGTCTTTTGCTTCTAATGAAGTGTGCTGGATATGATCTTCTAATCACCAACACAGTCTTCCGCCTACATGATAGGAACAAAACATCCTATATGCATCCCCGCTCCAAACACTGACATCTCATAGACTATTTCATGGTGCGGAGAACAGGCAAACAGGGTGTCAAATTGACAGAGTTCTGGACAGATCATAGACTGGTTGGCAGCAAACTCAACCTAAGAATCCAGCCTGCGAGGAGACTATAAGGTAAGAAAGCTCCTAAGAGACTGGATGTCTCAAAGCTGAATAAAGACAGCATGAGACAAGATTTCTTAGAACTTCTTAACAATCATTTGCAACCAACTGAATGCAATTAATGTCACTTCAGATGACCCCGAAGAAAACTGTACAGTCTTCCATAAAACTACTCTAGGGCATCCTTCTCGCAGATATCAAGACTGGTTTGATGAGAATGATGACAAAATTCAGATGCTTCTTGAAGAAGGGCACCAGTCACAAGGCACATCAAGATGATACCAGCTCAGATGCTTCTTGAAGAAGGGTACCAGTCACAAGGCACATCAAGATGATACTAGCTCAGTTGCTTCTTGAAGAGGGGTACCAGCCACATCAAGATGATACTAGCTCAGTTGCCAAGAAAGCAGACTACAGCAACATTTGTAAGACAGTCCAGACAAAGCGTAGGAAAATGCAAGATTCAAGGCTGAGGAAGACAACAGAAGTAATTCAGTCTTTGGCAGATAGAAAGAACATTTAAAAATTCATGATGCGCTGAAAACCACTTATGACCAAAAGAGTTCTGAAGCCACCACATTGCTCAGAGCAGATGGAAGTACTCTTCTCACAGATAAAGAGACTATATTGGAAAGTTGAGCAGAACACTTCAACAGTGTGCTTAATCGACCACCAAACACCAATGAGGATGCAATTGACACACGTCCACAGATAGAGTGCAATGTTTTGTTAGATAAATTTCCTACCGTCAGTGAATCAAGACAAGCAGTGCAACAACTATAATCTGGCAAAGCTTCAGGTGCAGATGTGATTCCTGTACAAGTATGAAAGAATAAGGGGCTACCCATGCAGAAGTATGAAAGGTTGAGGGCTACCCATGGCACAGAAACTGACAGAGTTGTTGCACTGTATGTGGGGAAAGGAGGCTATTCCACAAAATTTAAGGATGTATCCATAATCCACATGTACAAGCGGAAAGGAAATCCTCAAGTCTCTGACAACCACAGAGGTATCTCCTTGCTATACATTGATGGGAAAATACTGGCACAGTCTTTCTTTGGACAATATGAAAAGTGACAAGTCAGCAATGATCAAGAAAATGCACAATCAGAAACAAATTCCTACCACAAAAACCGAGGTGGGAACAAAACAAAACTGACAATAATACACTTTTACTTAGGAAGCATATTGTCAGCCGAGTGAGCAGCTATTTCCCATTAGGCGGCCACTCAGTTACCCGAACTTAACTAAAATATGAAAACGCACATAAGGAGCAAACAGCAATAAGCATTAAAGTTAAACACCACTACATAAAACAAAAACAACCACCACAGAAGTATCCCTTTGTAAAGATCAGTAATATAAAATTACTGGTAGGCTTAAACAGGTTTTTACATGGTCATAACCTCACCCTCAGCTTCTGCAGTGGTTCACAACATTTAGTTATGTGTTTGGTCCTCCTGGTGAATCTCTAACTAGTCAATGAATTTTCAAAACCTTTATCGTAAGGAAACCCCAAGCTTGGTTGAATAAAAGATGTTCGCACTCGGAGCATTGGGACGGTAGCATTGGGGCATTATTAGGTAACAGACTGTTACATACATTACAGTAAAAATGAAAAAAAAGAGAAAAAATGATATGGCTATTTGATCTACAGAAGAATTACAGAGCTTTATCATTTTACTCAAATTACTCCTTCAGTCTGCATCCTGCATGTATGCCTATGCTACATATTAAAGCTGCTTGAACAAATTTCTGACCTCCACTGCCTATAATGTGTACACGTTATGTAAATTTATATATCCTTTGAAAAACACAATTTCAAGTGACAAAGTTTTGTACTCGGGCTGTTTATAGAACTAAATTGCATTTACATTTAGTAGTATCAAACAAACGTTTAATGCAAGGTAATGTTGCCCTCTAGCTTTGTAGAAATATAATCTTCATGATTATTTTTGAAATAAAAGATGGAGAAAACATCATAGACAAATTTATCAAGTATACCTGCAAAATGACATGAAAATCAAAGAGCCAAAATCCTTAATGTGCTGACAATGGTACCAAACAACTGCTAGGGCAGGTTTTAATCAGCATGGACTGTAATATGCAAGTCAATTTACTATTATGAATTTCAAGATTATACTGGAGAAAATTGTAGAAGAATTACATTGGTGGTATACCAACGTAGCCACTATTTGTATTTGCCACTGATAGCCATAGGGAGCTGAAATTGGTGTAAACTAATTGCTAGGACAAAATATTCTTTATCCATGTAATCTTATGATTAAATCATATGAATGTTTGTTTCACGCATTATAATGAGAACTTCAGAACTTAGAGAAAATTTGCGGAAATAAGAAGGGGTATTCCAACAAAATCGCTTTTTATCTGCGAGCTCAAAATAGCATCAGCTAATTACTATGAGAATGTTCAATTTAAGATGTCAGATATACTACAAAGCATATGATTAAGCAATCAAAATACAATTGTTTTTATTGATGGGCATTGACAAGTCTATAATTTTCTATTTATATCTATATTTTACTTAATATCCATGAGACCATATCTCAAAGGTTTCGTATACGAGACCACATTGCAATTAAACATTGTCCTAGCAATCCTTTGATTTTATTTTAGCATTCTATGGCAATGGACATCCAAGATACCAGTGATTTAGTTAGTAACTATACCTTTTTTTAAACTTTTCCTCCAACTTCTGGAGTTTTCATTAATATTCATGAGACATCAGATCGGAAATTCAGATTACACAGTTACAGAACATTGTTAAAGCAATCAATTTCTACTAATTTCTGTACTCTTATCCCATCAGTAGCAAAGATACAAATCATTTTAAAGGTGTACTGTTATTTTTATCAATGTTTTTACCTTCTTATTAATATTCTTGAAACTGAAAAGCAAATAATTCATACATATGACTTTTGGGCAATAGTTCGTAGTCTAAGAAGGTACAAGTAGGCAAAGATCAGGAAAAGGCGCAATCAGAAAAAGATTCCCACTCCAAAAACCGAGGTGGGGGAAAAAACCAAACTAACAATCAGGTACTCATACCATGAAACATATCGTAAGCCGAATGAGCAGCTATTTTCTCAATAGGTGGCCACTCAGTTACCTTAACTTAACTAAAAATATGAAAACATACATAAGGCGCCAAAAGCACAAAAAAAAATTTATACACCAAGACATAAAACAAAAAGAACCACCACAGAAGTATCGACTTGGAACGATCAGTAACACAAAGTTACTGGCGGGCTTAAACCGGTTTTACATGGCCATAACCTCACCCTCAGCTTCTGCAGTGGTTCATAACATTTAGTTAGTTATTCGGTCCTTATGGTGAATCTCTAACTAGTCAATGAATCATCAAGAACAAACAAATAAATCATGATAAACATCCTGATGAATAAAAAACCAGGACTCACAGACTGAGTAAGCTGCTCGACGATGGAGATCCCTGGGCGCCGAAACTAGCTACATATAAGAAGAAAAAGTTAAAATCTTAAAGATCTCGTATTATAAAATTAGTTCACAGTATATAATTGCATCAAATGTAACATATGTAACAGACTGAAAGGGTACACAGAGACAACTTATGAATTAACGAAGATCAATGATTATTGATTTTAAACCTTGCTGTTATACTAATATGATTGTTTAAGTCTGTCCAATTGGTAACTTAATATGTAAAAGGGTACAATGTATGTGTATTGGGCTTCATTAAAACTTGTTGTAATGATATAAATTGCTTATAATAAGCATACAGGAAACATCCTACATTCATAATTCATTCATTTAAGTACTTTGAAATTATTAGTGAACAAGTTTATATTTTGAAAAATAAACGTTATGTGTAATAAATGTAACAAACAACCATTATTCAGGCCCACGATTTTTATGAAATTTCATAAATATATTTTTGACAAATATGGGCAGTTTTTATATTGAAATGGTGTCTTGACAAAGTCAGGAACACAGAAAAAATTTAATTCGAATTCTGCCACTTTTAAAATAAGCATGTGAAGATTGGGGTTACATGTACATACAAATGACTTCTCCGCCGCTGTCTTGATACTAACAAAGTCATTTATAGTATCTGCAAACTAACCAATGACTACCTAAATTCTAGACAGATTTCAACATTTGCTCTATGAAACGTTGGTCATTATAGAAATGTTTAAAGTTATATACCCTCAGCCGTGTTAGTGACATCATTATGCCGTAAGAGTTATCTGGCAATAATTGAATAACATGCCGTTGGTCAGTGCTTACTGGAAAAGGTAAAAGTAGGCAACGATTAGGAAAAGGCGCAATCAGAAAGCAAGTCCCACCCCAAAAACCCGAGGTGGGAAAAATAAATTGAAACTCTGTTAGTTTAAAAACATATAGTAAGCCGAGTAAGCGGCTATTTCCCACTATGCGGCCACTCAGTTACCTGAACTTCATTTCAGTTGGTTGGAGCTTCCTGTCTGATTTTTCCAACATAGAAAAACTTTGATTTTTACCCCAAAAAACTAAGTTCGAATAGTGGCAGAAAAAAGCTAAGTGCGAATTTGACAAAAAAAACTAAGTTCGAATAGTCAACCGACAACTGGTTGACGGTTGACTATTCAAAAAACTAAGTTCGATTTTTTCAACAAAGAAAAATTCAAAGTTCGAATAGTCAACCGTCAACTAAATGACAGTTGACTATTCAAAAAACTAAGTTTGATTTTTCCAACATAGAAAAAAACTTTGATTCTGACCCCCCCCCCCCCAAAAAAAAAAAAAAAAAAAAAAAAAAAAAAAAAAAAAATACGTTCTAAAATTTAAGTTCATATAGCGAATTTGACAAAAAAAACTAAATTCGAACAGTCAACGATTCAAAAAACTAAGTTCGAAAAAAACTTTGATTTTGACACAAAAAAACTAAGTTCGAATAGTCAACTGTCAACTGGTTGACGGTTGACTATTCAAAAAAGTAAGTTAGATTTTTCCAACATAGAAAAAACTTTGATTTTGACCCAAAAAAAACTAAGTCCGAATAGTCAACTGTCAACTAGTTGTCGGATGACTATTCGAAAAACTAAGTTCGATTTTTCCAACATAGAAAAAACTTTGATTTTGACCAAAAAAAACTAAGTCCGAATAGTCAACTGTCAACTAGTTGTCGGTTGACTATTCGAAAAACTAAGTTCGATTTTTTTCCAACATAGAAAAAACTTTGAATGTGACCCAAAAAAACTAAGTCCGAATAGTCAACTGTCAACTAGTTGTCGGTTGACTATTCGAAAAACTAAGTTCGATTTTTTTCCAACATAGAAAAAACTTTTATTTTGACCCAAAAAAACTAAGTCCGAATAGTCAACTGTCAACTAGTTGTCGGTTGACTATTCGAAAAACTAAGTTCGATTTTTTTCCAACATAGAAAAAACTTTTATTTTGACCCAAAAAAACTAAGTCCGAATAGTCAACTGTCAACTAGTTGTCGGTTGACTATTCGAAAAACTAAGTTCGATTTTTTTCCAACATAGAAAAAACTTTGATTTTGACCCAAAAAAACTAAGTCCGAATAGTCAACTGTCAACTAGTTGTCGGTTGACTATTCGAAAAACTAAGTTCGATTTTTTTCCAACATAGAAAAAACTTTGAATGTGACCCAAAAAAACTAAGTCCGAATAGTCAACTGTCAACTAGTTGTCGGTTGACTATTCGAAAAACTAAGTTCGATTTTTTTCCAACATAGAAAAAACTTTGATTTTGACCCAAAAAAACTAAGTCCGAATAGTCAACTGTCAACTAGTTGTCGGTTGACTATTCGAAAAACTAAGTTCGATTTTTTTCCAACATAGAAAAAACTTTGATTTTGACCCAAAAAAACTAAGTCCGAATAGTCAACTGTCAACTAGTTGTCGGTTGACTATTCGAAAAACTAAGTTCGATTTTTTTCCAACATAGAAAAAACTTTGATTTTGACCCAAAAAACCTAAGTCCGAATAGTCAACTGTCAACTAGTTGTCGGTTGACTATTCGAAAAACTAAGTTCGATTTTTTTCCAACATAGAAAAAACTTTGATTTTGACCCAAAAAAACTAAGTCCGAATAGTCAACTGACAACTAGTTGTCGGTTGACTATTCGAAAAACTAAGTTCGATTTTTTTCCAACATAGAAAAAACTTTGATTTTGACCCAAAAAAACTAAGTCCGAATAGTCAACTGACAACTAGTTGTCGGTTGACTATTCGAAAAACTAAGTTCGATTTTTTTCCAACATAGAAAAAACTTTGATTTTGACCCAAAAAAACTAAGTCCGAATAGTCAACTGACAACTAGTTGTCGGTTGACTATTCGAAAAACTAAGTTCGATTTTTTTCCAACATAGAAAAAACTTTGATTTTGACCCAAAAAAACTAAGTCCGAATAGTCAACTGACAACTAGTTGTCGGTTGACTATTCGAAAAACTAAGTTCGATTTTTTCCAACATAGAAAAAACTTTGATTTTAACCCAAAAAAACTAAGTCCGAATAGTCAACTGACAACTAGTTGTCGGTTGACTATTCGAAAAACTAAGTTCGATTTTTTTCCAACATAGAAAAAACTTTGATTTTGACCCAAAAAAAACTAAGTCCGAATAGTCAACTGACAACTAGTTGTCGGTTGACTATTCGAAAAACTAAGTTCGATTTTTTTCCAACATAGAAAAAACTTTGATTTTGACCCAAAAAAAAACTAAGTCCGAATAGTCAACTGACAACTAGTTGTCGGTTGACTATTCGAAAAACTAAGTTCGATTTTTTTCCAACATAGAAAAAACTTTGATTTTGACCCAAAAAAACTAAGTCCGAATAGTCAACTGACAACTAGTTGTCGGTTGACTATTCGAAAAACTAAGTTCGATTTTTTTCCAACATAGAAAAAACTTTGATTTTGACCCAAAAAAACTAAGTCCGAATAGTCAACTGACAACTAGTTGTCGGTTGACTATTCGAAAAACTAAGTTCGATTTTTTTCCAACATAGAAAAAACTTTGATTTTGACACAAAAAAACTAAGTCCGAATAGTCAACTGACAACTAGTTGTCGGTTGACTATTCGAAAAACTAAGTTCGATTTTTTTCCAACATAGAAAAAACTTTGATTTTGACCCAAAAATACTAAGTCCGAATAGTCAACCGACAACTAGTTGTCGGTTGACTATTCGAAAAACTAAGTTCGATTTTTTTCCAACATAGAAAAAACTTTGATTTTAACCCAAAAAAACTAAGTCCGAATAGTCAACTGACAACTAGTTGTCGGTTGACTATTCGAAAAACTAAGTTCGATTTTTTTCCAACATAGAAAAAACTTTGATTTTGACCCAAAAAAAACTAAGTCCGAATAGTCAACTGACAACTAGTTGTCGGTTGACTATTCGAAAAACTAAGTTCGATTTTTTTCCAACATAGAAAAAACTTTGATTTTGACCCCAAAAAAACTAAGTCCGAATAGTCAACTGACAACTAGTTGTCGGTTGACTATTCGAAAAACTAAGTTCGATTTTTTTCCAACATAGAAAAAACTTTGATTTTGACCCAAAAAAACTAAGTCCGAATAGTCAACTGTCAACTAGTTGTCGGTTGACTATTCGAAAAACTAAGTTCGATTTTTTTCCAACATAGAAAAAACTTTGATTTTGACCCAAAAAAACTAAGTCCGAATAGTCAACTGTCAACTAGTTGTCGGTTGACTATTCGAAAAACTAAGTTCGATTTTTTTCCAACATAGAAAAAACTTTGATTTTGACCCAAAAAAAATAAGTCCGAATAGTCAACTGACAACTAGATGTCGGTTGACTATTCGAAAAACTAAGTTCGATTTTTTTCCAACATAGAAAAAACATTGATTTTGACCCAAAAAAACTAAGTCCGAATAGTCAACTGACAACTAGTTGTCGGTTGACTATTCGACAAACTAAGTTCGATTTTTTTCCAACATAGAAAAAACTTTGATTTTGACCCAAAAAAACTAAGTCCGAATAGTCAACCGACAACTAGTTGTCGGTTGACTATTCGAAAAACTAAGTTCGATTTTTTTCCAACATAGAAAAAACTTTGATTTTAACCCAAAAAAACTAAGTCCGAATAGTCAACTGACAACTAGTTGTCGGTTGACTATTCGAAAAACTAAGTTCGATTTTTTTCCAACATAGAAAAAACTTTGATTTTGACCCCAAAAAACTAAGTCCGAATAGTCAACTGACAACTAGTTGTCGGTTGACTATTCGAAAAACTAAGTTCGATTTTTTTCCAACATAGAAAAAACTTTGATTTTGACCCAAAAAAACTAAGTCCGAATAGTCAACTGACAACTAGTTGTCGGTTGACTATTCGAAAAACTAAGTTCGATTTTTTCCAACATAGAAAAAACTTTGATTTTGACCCAAAAAAACTAAGTCCGAATAGTCAACTGTCAACTAGTTGTCGGTTGACTATTCGAAAAACTAAGTTCGATTTTTTTCCAACATAGAAAAAACTTTGATTTTGACCCAAAAAAAATAAGTCCGAATAGTCAACTGACAACTAGATGTCGGTTGACTATTCGAAAAACTAAGTTCGATTTTTTTCCAACATAGAAAAAACTTTGATTTTGACCCAAAAAAACTAAGTCCGAATAGTCAACTGACAACTAGTTGTCGGTTGACTATTCGAAAAACTAAGTTCGATTTTTTTCCAACATAGAAAAAACTTTGATTTTGACCCAAAAAAACTAAGTCCGAATAGTCAACCGACAACTAGTTGTCGGTTGACTATTCGAAAAACTAAGTTCGATTTTTTTCCAACATAGAAAAAACTTTGATTTTAACCCAAAAAAACTAAGTCCGAATAGTCAACTGACAACTAGTTGTCGGTTGACTATTCGAAAAACTAAGTTCGATTTTTTTCCAACATAGAAAAAACTTTGATTTTGACCCAAAAAAAACTAAGTCCGAATAGTCAACTGACTAGTTGTCGGTTGACTATTCGAAAAACTAAGTTCGATTTTTTTCCAACATAGAAAAAACTTTGATTTTGACCCAAAAAAAACTAAGTCCGAATAGTCAACTGACAACTAGTTGTCGGTTGACTATTCGAAAAACTAAGTTCGATTTTTTTCCAACATAGAAAAAACTTTGATTTTGACACAAAAAAACTAAGATCGAATAGTGGCAGAAAAAAGCTAAGTGCAAAGTTGACCAAAAATAACTTAGTTTTTTGAATAGTCAACCGTCAACCGACAACCGACAACTAACTTGACGTTCGTCAGATTTTTATGAGTTCGAATGTCTCTATATTTACAAATTCTTGTAATATCATAAGGTGTTGTAGCCCGAGATAAGCGGCATGATTTTAATTTTGTGAACACGTCGCCATCTCATCCTTTTTCAAGGGAGGACATTTTTGCTACACTGTATTGTGTTAGTTTGGGAAGGGGTTAAGGCAAAAAATAATACTTGCTATGACATTTTGTCAAGCTCACTAAGGCGTCAAGTAAGTGTCAGATACAACATCTGTGATATTTAGAAACTGATGCTAGTAGGCAATGACCAGGAAATGGCGCAATCAGAAAGAAACCTTTTTAGAACGCCTAACTCCAAATTCGAGAGGTCTTTAGCTCGAATCCCCACTCGTGTCATGCTGTCCCATTGAGCAAGAATATTAACTCCCCCATGGTACCGGTTAATTCCCAGAAAGTAATGGCGTCGTCCCACCATGACTGGGACATTGTTGTCTGGAAAATTTTTATCACAATTCAAGCGAACATTTATTCATGGAGGGATCGGACTTCTTTTTACGTATATCAATCAGTCTCGATTACTAAATTTTGATACTATTGCCATCATGTGGCGTCTTGTATGGGTGAAGTCTCGTATTTACAAGACATTTATTTATGACAGTAGATTTTGGCGTCTTGTGTTTTTCACATTAGTCTCTCTGCATGATTCCATATATAGATATATTCAAAGCCAAACCCAAGATCATTTACCCTGCTTTGTGACATTATGATAAATGAAAGAAACGAAAGAAATTAAATAATGTATAATGTGTATACAAAAAAGAAACTATCCTAAATGAAAATGTACCCAAATTAGATAGGGCTCGTCGGCTTTCTAGACAACCCTATGCTGTCATGCCCGGGTTCATTGTATGCAGAGTATGGTTCTTTAATCTGTTTTACTAAATTCATTACAAGTGGAATGTTGTCAGCATATAAAATGTAAAATGAAGTGTACTAGTGCCAGGTGGTGTCCCTGTTTACCACCCCCGTTTTACGGCCATGTGGATGCTTTTGGTCCCTAGTTTACTTGGCTCAAGTCAACGAGAAACCTCACCAGTTGGAAGGCGCGATTAAGCTCTTGAGGATAAGCATGACTGTGAATTTCTTCACCTGGTACTGTTTGTTTAGCAGAGAAATGAGCAGGGTTTAGCCGATAGAAACTCAAAGGCACCCTTCTTCGATAAAAAAAGAAAAGATATAAATTTACGTTCGATATGCGTACGCGTATATTATACATGTAGGTAGGGTACGTATTTTTGCATCAAATCGTTTAGTTGGTCCTGAGATTGTCACAGAGTTTTCCTACATACACAAAGTCGTATCAATCTTGAAATACCTTGTTTTCATTTCCACATTATTTTATCCACGTTCCTGTTTTTATTACTGAGTATCTGGTTCTATCGAACCTACGGGAAACACTTAGCCTAAAGACTTATTGTTACATTTACGTTATTTTCTGTAATTAACTGTCTTTAACACGCATTGTGTGAAGAAACGCGACACCGACGTGAATAGCGCTTCTTGTCTCCAGTTCCCGCGAGCGATAAAACATCTTTGCATGGTTTTGACACAAAATCTCAAAATATTTCCCCGCCACGCTTTTAGTTCGAGGTGCTTGCTGTGCGAGTAAAATAGATAGGGCCATTGTCGATAGATTTTGCAATGGTTCAAACTGTTTTCGTGGGGTGAGGGCGCAAAGATGTATAGACCCTGCGCCGAATGGGGTCGGGCTATGATTTATATAAATAAACGTCTTGAAATTTACACGTTCTTCAGTCAATTTCTGATGTCTGCGAAACTTGTCTTGAAATAATATTATATTTGTGATAAAGATGAGAATTTTATTTGGATAGTTGTTCCAATTATTCCTGTTTCCCTCATCAGGATAAATTAAATGTTCGGTTTGAGAATGCTGAAGAGCAGAGCATATCATGTGCACCGCGTAACACCACTACCATTGGAATATGTGAAAACATGAGTCGATGCAAACAAACGTGGTTCGAATAACAAAAGGTTGCGCATGAAACTATACTTTAAAAGAGGCAATTAAGCACCGATTTCAAAATAACTCTTAGACTAATTAAAAGATTGAATTCAAGACAAAATGTGTAAAATGTGACGTTTCTTTCTTAATTTCTCTGTTGCCAACTGTAGTCATATACAGAAGCACGTGACAAATACATTAAAATAATTTTCGGGTTGCAAGAAAATATCCGTGGAGGCTGAAAAGGGTTGGCACTTCGCGCTGATTGGAACATATACCGTGATGAATCTGAAATAGTGTCATGTTTTTGAACGAGTTATGCTTACATATTCTTGTAGTTTGCCTTTTCAAAAAAAAAAAAATGTTACACCCTATGGGCGGTTTGCCTTTATTTCGTCAGGGTGAACATTTGTCACCAACATGGCAGGCATATGTACAAGCCGGGTTTCGAACCCGCAACCCCTTGATTGCTAAGCGAATACGCTATCCATTACACCACCGCGGCTGTACAGACTAACTTTGGGAAGCCCCAAAAATATCTATATTAAAATAGTTCTTTGTAAAATAGAATAAGAAAGTTCAGTTGTTTATTTTGCTATCTTAAGCCATGTGATGATAAAATCATTTTGTATCTTTCCCTCAATTAATCAAGTAATTATTTTATTTCTTGATTAATTTATTCATCCATCAAATCAATCAATCAATCAATCAATCAATCAATCAATCAATCAAACAAGCAAACACACAAACAATATTTATTTATTTATTTATTTATTTATTTATTTATTTATTTATTTATTTATTTATTTATTTATTTATTATTTGCAGAAAGAATGCTGCATCCGATGTTCAACGTTTACTGAAAATTTTTATGTACTGGTCAATTACTTTTGCAAACTGAATGGAGCAATTTCATTGGGTATATGATAAATAATATATTTTTGTTTTTCAGTTTTATACTTGTTTTTGAGGCGATGCGGTGGCATTTTCAATGGAATTTATTTTTGCAAATCAAAACGTCTACCTTTGCTATAAGTATTTAATTACATCATGAAAATCGCATTGGAACCCCCCGGAAAAATGTGTTCGCAAATGACATTGAAACCCCCAGAAAAATGAGTTGGTGCTTAAACAAATGATACTTAAGTTTCCATTTAATGATAGGCAACATATACTATCAGTCATTTGCAAAGCATAATTCCTTTGCTTGATATCATTTATCACTGAAAACTACTTTTGCTTTTGATTGTAATATAAAACTGATTGATATAAATGTCTTTAAGAATCGATATTAATTTATATAAAATACGCCCAATAGTCTTAAACGGTGATTTTCTATCGATGATTAAACCTGGAATCATTTTTATCTCAATTTCTCGATAACCAATATAGATCTAACATCCACAAGCCATCAACACCAGATATATGAAAGATATGAAGATATTTACCAAATCATCATCATTTTTCATTTAAGGAAAATTAACTTGGACGCTGGGACATAAGTGTTTAAAGAGGGTTTCAGCGATCCATCAGTCCGATATCTTTCCTGTCAGTCCTTCAAACAGTTCATTATCACAGAACCTGATAAATAAATAAACACCTGATACAAAATGTCAGAGTTAATAAACTCTCTGATTGTCTTAATTTCCGCTACTGTTGAGAAGTTTTATATTCTAGCTTTTTGGTTTTTTGTTCTGTCGTTTGCTCTTTTCCACGTACATCCCGTTACTCTTGCACCTTCATTCTTGCATAGATATCTATGCGCATAGCTGTTTGAAGCCGTTTTCGATTGGTCGAAAGCCGTGTTCAAACGGCAAAACCCATGTTCAAATCATGAAATTCACGTGCCGTTTGAACATGGGTTTTGGGCGACGTCATTGGTCAATGCGACGTGACGTCATGCGTTTTGTAGAAACAAAATGGCCGACGTTGAAGAAGCTCCGCGGTTTTCGGTGAGTTTTTACGTTGTTAATGTTATTTTCATGAGATTTTAAGTGGATTAGAGTGAAAATGCAAGAATAGCGATCAACCATGGTTTGTTTCAGTGTTCAAACATTCGCTGGAATGTGGCCTTGTGTTCAAACACCTTCCTCGTGATCCATCGAATGTTTGAACACTGAAAACCATGGTTGATCCCTATATTAATATCATTTTAGTGATTTGACTTAACGTAATTATAATAAGTCTGCAGCATGGTGTGTCTTTTATATTAGGAAAACATATCCGTGTAATGTTTACCCCCTTAAACCCCACCATAGTAAAACAGGGGTATGCAGGGGTATATCTATTTTTATATTTTTGCTCCAAAACATAGATTATGGGTACTCGTTAGAACCGCCTCGTTTTGGAGCAAAAATAAGAAAAAATTCAAAATTTTTCAGCTGAATATTGTCACGTTTTAAAGCTCAAAAAATCTCTGTTTATTGCATGGTTAACTTGAGTTTTCGTAATGAGCTCTCTTTGGGTTGGTTCAAGAACATCTATCATATTTAGCTTGTTATGTTTTCCCGATCTTAGGGGTTTTGCATTTAGTGGTTTGAAGTTCTACTTTCGTGATTTCAGTCGTCCATTGCAGTTGTAAAGTTTGTACATTATTGTTTGTCGTTGTTTTCTTGTTAGAAATGATATTGTCTTTTTGAGGTTGAGATACTTTCAGATAAATATGTCATTTATGGTTGCACAACATTGTTTTACTGAATGATCTTGGTTGTCCTACCAGTACGAAAGTAAATGCTAGTCTAGCCTGGGGAAGAAACATATCTTTGATTTGCGTTTAAGTAGGCCCTTTATTCTGGGGACAATTGCGTCATTTATTCATGGCTCTATGGGAGTAACAACAAAACAAGACACAACACATACCAGTCAATTTATTTATCATCAATTGCATCCCCACACTGTTTTTAACAACACTTCATGTCTTTAATGTGCGCTTCAAACCACTGAAGCTAGTGGGTTTGTTATGGAAGCATTATTTTATTCTTACATCTGAATGGCTTCTTCATATTCAAAGTAAGATATTTGGGCTATTAAGTTCTTGACAATAGTTTCTGAATATAGTAAGAGTAACATTCATTTATGCACCGAAATCAGCACAGTCGGGAAAGAAAGAAAATAAAACAATCCACTTGAACAACATATTTAACGACACACTTATTTAAGTGTGACCTATCCCTCACGTCGCTATGGTCCTTGATATGAAGACTATGTTATGCTATATTCTCGGATTGACATTGATGTATCCTTGGATCATTTCTCTACAGCACAATTCTGTTAATAACTAATAACATATGTATTATTCTATGTAAAATAACATAAGTATTATTCTATGTATCCGTTAAAAACGAATAACACATCTGTCGCAGTGAATGCTAGATTGTCACGCAGTATGTGTCGGCTTTTCAACAATTTTATTTAATGGTAGATCTATTTCAGATCTATTTAAGGCATTTCTTTTATTATCTTATATTATCTTATTCGCTTTTTACGCATTTTACTTTTTTTCAGAATAGCATCAATTTGATTTAAGATAAGGCACATAGATTTTAAGATATACAGAGATTGCAGATTGTACGTTTTATCTTTATTTTGTTTAATCGTTTATTTAATTTTTATATTTCTATTACTTTGTTTCTTCTAGATAGGTGGTTCATCCACCTTCGTTTGTCAAGATCAACCGTGGCAGCCTGCTGTCAGTTATAGGCCCGATTTGATTCTACCGCTGTTAACTACGGCTATGTGTAGATTGAAAGCACAAATACGAGACTCGGGGACAGATACAAGAATATGTTAGTCTCTCTCATAAACTACTTGACAGATAGTCAGATAACAATTAGAAACGTGGTTTACCTTGGTGGTTGCTCTTTCCCAAAAAGTGCCACTATGCCTGATTTATCAGAATTTAATACATTTTTTCTAAGAAATGATTTAAGGCCAAAAACTCAAAAAGTCTACAAAATATCCGCACCAAGCCCGTAGGCATTCCTTCATAGATTATTATTTATCTTCATCTTTTATTTATACCCGGTAAATGCAAAATTATTGCTTCATTCATTCAAAAATGTAGGTAATAAATTAATATTTTAATCTGAGTTTATATGTTTAATATCTAATACTTCAGCCCATACTCATTTATTGTTTAAGTAGTAAAATAAGTAGTTTATTATAATCTTAATTTTCTTTCCATCATATCTTATTTTCTTATCTTCCATCGTATCAAAATATGAATTCTTTTCGCGCTGCTTTAATATTTCAAATCTGCGATAAGTCGAAAATCTAGGCTTGTTTTAAACGGGTTTTGTGTTGGAAAACAGCAGGGGGACTCAGTCTGTATCAATCCGGCGCCGAGCTTATTTTGTAAAGTAGAGGCATTATGATTTACTCATGTTTAAAGCTTTATGAGCTTGTTTTTAATATAAACTTCATAGTAAATTTTAATTTCAGAAAACGCAGAAAAGGGATAAAATATGTAAAATTTATGCAATGTACACGCTTGCTCCGCTTCCCCCGCAACCATTACGAAAACTTGCGGCATGCAATAAACAGATATTTTTGAGCTTTAAAAATTTTAAAATTTTCAGCTGAGAAATTTTGATATTTTTTTTAAATTTTTGCTCAAAACATAGATTGCGGGTACTCGTTAGACCCGCCTTGGCGAGGCGGTTCTAACGATTACCCACAATCTATGTTTTGGAGCAAAAATAAGAAAAATAGGTATAACCCTATATACCCCAGTTTAACTATATAAAAGTGGGGTTTAAGGGGATATAAATTTCATGGACATGTTTTCCTGATGCTTGTCGTGCAAAGCCAGTTTTAAGGGCTCTGTAAAAGCGAATTAAAGAACCCAAATCTCCGCATTGTCTTGTCACAGTAAACCGTTAAGCAAGGATAGGCGGACCCGGAATTGATACTATTTATCTTCAATCCAAACCGAGGCTGGAAAGAAAGGACATCATAAATGAGCCTTCACATGAGAAAATCAACAATCTGCATATGCGAAAACAAAGACGCAGATCAGCTTCGCGGTAAACGCGAAGCTGATCAGCGCCTTTGATTTCGCTACTCGGATAGTACAAATTCCTCTACTTTCTAAATCCAAAATTTCAAGCTTCTAGCCACCTTCGGTGACGATACAGACCAGTTTGTGTCGGACCTGGTAGGAACCCAAATTGTTGGTTTTCTCACGCACAGGCACACAAGCATGCATAAAAAACATAGTTGAGCTCTTTCCCAGCAAGGTAGTCATCCAGTAGCATCAACCAAAAAACAATAATGGGCACAACAGAGAGACAGAAAGAATAAACAAATAAATGTAAATACTTTATTTCACTCAGGATACAATATTGAAAACAACATGAGCACAACATACATGTGTAGATGGTTTCCAGAAGAAACGCCTTTGAACGGTCAATAAATACAGCTACAAAAGGACTTAAATCAATGTATGAGTATACATAGACTAGCCACTAGTCTCCATATCATTATTTTTTTAATTATTATTTTAATGCAATTTTAAAATTCAATGAAATCCATAATTTGCCTTGCCTCTAAGATAGAAATATTTCTGACTGGCTGAAAATATGGATGTCGAGACAAGGAATAGCACAAGCAGAATGGTATCAAAATAAAGAAACCAATATATTAATGCAAGGATTTACAAATACATGTACATCAAGGTTTAGGAGCTAGACTAGAGTATACATTGATATGAGAAGTTTTGATGGTGCCTTGAGAGCTCTTCCAAATCCTTTAATATTCAATTGAAAACTTTCTATGGAATTCGACCATCAGACATTAAATATAATGGTCCTAGCCCATATCAGTTGTGCTAGCTATAAGGGAGACACCCCAGTGTCAGGATTTTTGTTTTGTCCCTTGACTTTTCAAGGTTTTCTCAATCAACTTAAGTGTGGCTAGTCTCATGACATGCCTTTGGTGTACTGTTCGTGTCTCGCTTGCATATAAGGAAGTTGGCAATACCATCCACGGACTTAAAATAGGTTTATAACTTGGTGTCGAGCTTGATTCCATTTTGCCCCCAAACAGTTTTCCCGGAGTCTTCCAAATGTTGCACTGGCTTTCCCTGTTCTGACAGTGATCTCATCATAAATGTGCACTGCTCTGGAGAGTGAATGTATATCAACTACATTCAATTCTTGTCCATTTGCAGTGATGCTCGGTTCGTTGTACGGCTTCCCTTACCAGACATTCTTCCCATGTCATTAACACAGAGGAAGCTCTTCTAGCGCATCTTTTTGCACTGCATGTTTGATTTGAGCCTGTGCGTGAGAAAACCAACAATTTGCATATGCGAAAACAAAGACGCAGATCAGCTTCGCAGTAACTGCGAAGCTGATCAGCGCCTTTGTTTTCGCCACACGGATAGTACAATTCCTCTTCTACTTATATTCAAAGTTTCAAGCTTCTAGCTTTATTCTGTAACTGTACAGCCTGGTTTATGTCGGACCTGGTCGGAAACCCAAATTGTTGGTTTTCTCATGCACAGGCTCATTTACAAACTTCTTAAAACATGTCACCTAATAAATAAGCGGCACACATGGCCGAAAACACCCAACTCAACAGTGTTGCTGCCAAAATACCCTCCTCAGGATGACATATCCACGAAATTTTTATCCCCATACACCCCATTTTCATTTAGTAAAATTGGAGTGTCAAGGGTATACCTATTTTCATTTTGTTTTCTTTAAAAACATAGATTGTAGGTACTCGTTAGAACCGCATCGCCAAGGCGGTTCTTACGCGTACGCACAATCAATGTTTTGAGCAAAAACAAGAAAAAAAAATATCGAATTTTTCCACTATTTTCCCAATTTTTACAGCCTCGGAAAATTCTATATATGGCATTAGCATGTTTGACTCTGTCTGACTCTACTAGTAACTAAACACTTCATCAGTTGTTATTCTATCAAGGTAATTGTAATTGGTATCAAAGAAACAACAGAAAAAATAGCTTTATTACATTTTTCGTCTTTGTTTTTTATCTGCAGATTGTATTCACTTGTACAACTGTGATGTTAACAAGCTGCACGTGCAATACACGGTTGCCACTAAGTTAGAAGCATGTTGGACTCGTGCTATCAAGTTGTTAAGAGATAAAATGGCAAAAATTGCAGAGACATGAACAGATAAAATTATATGTTTGCACAGCTTTTGACCATGTTGAAAAATACTTTAAGACATTTTTATCAATTACTCGTTTGCTGTAAAATTGAAAATCCTAAAACTGGAAGAGATAAGATGGTCAGGTTATAATGGAGTGATCATTGATTTCATTATTATGAAAACTTGCCCATACAATATACAGAGCTTTTGAGCTTTAAAAATTGAAATTTTTCAGTTGAAAAAATTTATATTTTTCTTATTTTTGCTCAAAACATAGATTGTGGGTACACGTTAGAACCGCCTCGCCGAGGCGGTTCTAACGAGTATCCACAATCTATGTTTTGGAGCAAAAATGAGAAAAAAAGGTATACCCCTGCTTACCCCAGTTTTGCTATATAAAAGTGCGGTTCAAGGGGGTATACATTACACGGACATGTTTTCCTGATATTAGGGTGGGTCGGAAAGAGTTTGTAAATACAAATAGACAGGTAGACGTAAATTCTGATATACTTTTAGCGCTATATATAATTAAAAAAGGCAAATAGATTGCGTTACAAAATCCAGGTCCGAAACCATACTGAAAACCAGATGGCCTGGGTGTATTTATTGTCACCCCAAGGGCTAGGTTGAAATTGATTGGCTATTGTTGAAAGGGTTTTCTTATAATAATTGAGCCGCCACATGGGAAAACCAACCATCTGCCTAGGCGAAAACAAAGGCGCAGATCAGCTTCGCGGTAACCGCGAAGCTGATCAGCGCCTTTGTTTTCGCTACTCGGATAGTACAATTCCTCTTCTACTTAAATCCGAAATTTCAAGCTTCTAGCTCTTTTCTATTACTGTGCAGGCCGGTTTGTGTCAGACCTGTTCGAAAACCACATTGTTTGTTTTCCCACGAGACGGCTCAATAAAAAATGCAACCGAATAATGACTTTCTAATATCAGACGTAATGTTCGGGACTAGCCAAAAAACTCAAAGAACCTTTGCAACCCTGCTCTGTTGTCATATACAAAACTCATCAGGAAAACATGTCCGTGAAATGTATACCCCCTTATACCCAACTTTTATATAGCATAGTGGTATGCAAGGGTATACCTATTTTTCTTATTTTTGCTCCCGAACATAGATTGGGGGTACTCGTTAGAACCGCCTCGGCGAGGCGGTTCTAACTTGTACCGTGACACAATCTATGCTTTGAGCAAAAATAAGAACAATATCAAAACGTTTCTAATGAAATTTTAGATTTTTTTACAAAAATCTGTATATTACATGGGTATGTTTTCGAAATGTTCAATAGCATGCGCGACCAAGTGACAGATCCATGAAGGTTGTTTTTTGCAATCTTTTTACGGGTGTCATCAATGATGATATTTATTTATTTATTTATAAAAGTTGGGTATAAGGGGGTGTACATTTTCAATAAATAAATAAATAAATAAATAAATAAATAAATAAATAAATAAATAAATAAATAAATAAATAAATAAATAAATAAGATTTGAAAAAAGTAGGATGGTAAATTTGGCAATTAGGTTTTGGCAGATAATTTCCTCTTATTCATGTTGTTATCAGCTCCTACTTAGCAAACTGTTTTATAAAACCAAAATTAGGAAGAATTTATTTTCATTCTCGCAGCGTCACGCTGTTCCAATCTACTGTAGACGTCATGATAGCGTTTAAACGCCGCGAGAATCCGCGAGATTTCTTGTTTTTCGCAGTTTATTGTGAAGTCGTGGTGGGTCAATAACAGAGAGGGACAAAAATGATACAAACAGGTGAAAATGAAACAAAGTTGTTATGAAAAGGAGTGAATTGGTCAAAAGGTAAAAACTAACTTGTAAATTAAAGCATAATGACAAATGATTAATTTGAATGTGAGGAATTTGAACTGTCGAAAACGTGGTTTCTTCATATGCAGTGTTAATTATACAGACGTCGAAAACATCTTTATATTCCATTGGCTGATATATTGTGTGGTCTTCATGAGGTGCTAACGTCGGTGCTTTTAATGTTTGTCAAATAATGATAATAATTTCAAAAACAAATTCAAATATCTGTTCATAGTTTATTATTATGAAATGCAGTAATACTAAAATCGTGACAAAACTCTGTAGAACATAGTTAAATTTACTTTTTGTCAAAATTATACAGTCAAACTCTTTTAGGAAAAACAAATGCAAGTACAGTTTTTTTATTCCTGTTCTGTTAATAGATATATCTTAGTACGTAGAATAATTGCATCAATTGGAACCACGTCATGAAAATAAAATCATCGTGCAAGCTCTGTGACTTTGACCCAGTATAGCTTAACATCAGCATTTTTATAGCCGACTTTGCACTTTCAATTATTTTATCATAATTTATTTAATATTTTGGACTATATCTTTGCTGTCTGTGTACCGTTTTTCTTAGCTTCCAAAGACTTGCAATTCAAAAGATTTGGAAGACTCAGCTCGTCATGACTAGATTGGTATTTAACTTCTCGTCACACAATAGTAATAAAGACAAATTAGGAGGCACCCGATAATGTCCCTATTTCCGACAGGCCCTAGTTGTCGTTTCCTATAAAACTCCCGTCTTAATGGACTAGCCAGTTCGAAAATTGTTAATAAAACTAATATAGACTGAAATACGAGCAACACAGCGGGCTAGATGCTAGTTTTCATTAATTTCGCGTCATTTTGCATGAAGGAAAGACACCGCGTTATTTTAATTACATTGCGAGGCAATAAAAACAATACAGCAGTAATTCGCGCCTTTATTATTTGCAAATGACGTGAAATCACATTCTAATTCCAAGATTTAAGGCTGAAGAAAATGAGATTGTTTAAGTGTTTCTGAGAATTTAAAAGCAAAGACAATCATTATTACAGTTCTTAAAGCCCAATAATGGAGATCAATGTTTTCTAAATAGATTCTAGAAAAGACGTGGCGAATGTTAAAAACGTCCGAATTACTCGCGGAATCGGATGATAGGACATGAAAATGCTCCGACTGGAGAAGATAAAAGACTTATTGATTGTGGTGTACATATATTCAACTTTTCAAAGCAAACAAATAAAGCAGAGCTAAGGTTTCGGTTATAGCGCTTCTAGTATATCATAAATCTAGAATCCAAAATTCCGTGTTTCGCAGATTGAAATTCAAAGAGTTATGCATTTCCTATTTATGAAGAAAATGTTACGGCCCATTAAAAATAAATTCAATTCTTCGATATAATTTTTGCTTAAGTAATTTGTCTTTCGAATGAGTAGTCTCATGGAATGAAACAACTATTTCCGGTTTAGCGACGCAAGTGGTCGTTGTTGCGCATGAACACAAATTGCGGCGCGTGACGTTCAAGTAAATCTCGCGTTACTTTGGCTTCAGCGCGATTTCATTAAAAGACTCTAATGGGGCGTGATTTGAGGTTTCATGCAAACACGAGGAAAATTCAACGAAATTGAATTGATATTGTAGGGCGATATTTTGTATATTTAATGCTGCAAGTAAGATTGATGTGTTTTATTTGAAAATATTTCATTCAATGTCTTTTAGCGCATTATACGACAATAATCCTCTCAACTGTGCATTATTTCATTATAATTCACGCATCATTTCATCCCATTCCGCATAAATTTGACGCCTCAGAGTCGCATAACTTAAGATGCTGTTCCTTTTAATAATTTACAAACTTTCCACACTTGGTTAGACTATTTGGGATTATACATTTTTTCACTGAATTATTTAATGAGATTAAATTTATAAATTGAATAAAATGGAATAAATCCCATCATAAAAAGATAAGATGAATTATTATAACGCCGTACAGCCTAATGCCATCCTCTGCTTGTTAAAACTGGGGGAGTCTTTTAGTTAATTTAAATTTTGAATAATATATAATTTCATATTTTGACGCTCTGTATGGGCTAGAAATTAAATTTATCCTCGCCACACTGTGACATGGTGACCTTCTGTAGAAGGTTATAACATGACTTGCATATCAATTTTGGGATTAAAATATTCGTTGAAGATACATATGTATTCATATTTTGATTTTTCATTCCATTGATCGTATATTCGCCACAACATTGAAACCCGATAAACGCTTGTACTTCCTGAGTTTATTTTCATTGAACATTGTAAAGACAGTAATTTCACGCACCCGTTTATCCGTAAGGCTAACACCCATTGCTTTCATTTTCTGGTTTTACGCGGCAGAAATAAAACACACACGTAACTGAAAACTGAATAGGAATTATGCAACCGAATCTGGCATTATTACAACAACACCAACACACAAGTAAGACTACATCTAAATCACCGGCTAAAAACGGACCACCAATACAGTAAGCTAGATGCTATTTATATGGACTGCTTTAAAGCAATCTGGCGGTTTCCAAGCTTATTGAATAGACAACAATTTAATCATGTCATTCTTAAAATGGTTAAACCGTTTTCAAAAAGTAAATGCGGTTACCTTGCCGTTGAAATTCACAGAGTCATTGTGTCGAGTTGAAGGAGAGGTTGAGACGTTTTCATGTGATTGGAACCACACTAATCATGATAATAAGCATTATTCTACAATGCTCGAAAGCGCCGACGTTCATGTCTTATGAGACTACACTATTATTAAATATATTACAAATAATAAAGTTAATTGATAAGATATTTCAACATTAAATGAAAGAAGAAAGTTAAAGCCTACAGATGACCAAATTCAAATTCCTCACCATGTCAATCATATGTCATTATGCTTTAATTTACAAGTTAGTTTTACCTTTTGACCAATTCACTCCTTTTCATAACAACTTTGTTTCATTTTCACCTGTTTGTATCATTTTTGTCCCTCTCTGTTATTGGCCCACCACGACTTCACAATAAACTGCGAAAAACAAGAAATCTCGCGGATTCTCGCGGCGTTTAAACGTCTATCATGACGTCTACAGTAGATTGGAACAGCGTGACGCTGCGAGAAGGAAAATAAATTCTTCCTAATTTTGGTTTTATATAACCGTTTGCTAAGTAGGAGCTGATAACAACATGAATAAGAGGAAATTATCTGCCAAAACCTAATTGCCAACTTATCGTCCTAATTTTAGAAGACTATTTTTTATTTATTTATTTATTTATTTATTTATGCATTTGTCTAAGTTACATTTTGCGATGGATACACTATAGTTGACAAAGTACATCTACTTGAGCCGAAAAGCAGAAGATTTCGAATATGAATGGTAGGCAATGATCAGGAAATTGTGAAAATCAGAACCAAAGTTCGACCCGCTTAAAACCCAGGGCAGAAAAAATGCACACATATATTCAGATAGACAGCTATTTCCCCAAAGGTAATAACTCATTTACCCACCTGAACTTAGCTACATGTGGGTACTAAATGGCAACTGTATTGAATGGCAACTGGAGGTCCCTGAGAAGCAAAACAGCATCACTGAAAATCTAGAGCTAAAGAACCGTAAACAAAGCAATTATTAACAACTATACAAGACATAGAGCTAACCTGAAACTCCTGGACATAGAGCTAACCTGAAACTCCTGGACCACTGATCAAAGGTATTTGATGCAATGGCTAACTAGTATGACAAGATGCACAACGATGTCATTTTTGGGAAATTGAAGTAATAACTTATGTATCCAACAAGTATATAGCTACAGAGTGGATGGCAAAATATAGGTAGGCACTGATCAGGAACCGGTGCGATTCGACCTAAACATCAGGAAAACATGTCCATGCAATGTATACCCCCTTGAACCCCACTTTTATATAGTAACACTGGGGTTTGCAGGGGTATACCTATTTTTCTTATTTTTGCTCCAAAACATAGATTGTGGGTACTCGTTAGAACCGCCTCGGCGAGGCGGTTCTAACGTGTACCCACAATCTATGTTTTGAGCAAAAATAAGAAAAATATAAAAAAATTTCCAATAAAAATTTTCAATTTTTACAGGTGAAAAAAATCTCATGAGTGATTTTATCACTCATGGGCAAGTTTTCGTAATGGCACTTCTCTAAAATTCAGGCTGGAACAACGAAAATGTCCATAAGGTATTGATACAAAGAAAGCAAGTGAGTCGTTATTACCCCAAAGGTGGCCACTCAATGGCATGAATGAAGACACGCATAAAAGGCGAACAAAGCATAAAAATCGACACCAAAACAAAGAACTCATAGACATTTCGATGAATAAAACATAATAGCTCCATAGACAAAACATGTAATATGATAACTGTAGATTCCAGAATATGAAAGTAAGCAATGACCTGGAAATGGCACAATCAGAAAGAAATTATTTGTCCACCTCTAAAAAGTAAGGTGGGGAAAAACTTGATTGACATCGTAAGCCACTCAGTTACACTGACTTAAACCCCACTGAACAATTAGATCCACAACAGAAGTACCGCCTTAAAACGGTCAGCTAAATAAATTACGGGGGGGGAGGTGGGGGGGGGGCTCAAATCGATTTTACAGGTACCTATCCTCACCCTCTGCTTCTGCAGTAGTAACCAACACTCAGATGTTCGGTCCTCGTTTTGTATCTCGTATAACTACATGTAGTCTATGAATCATCACTGACAGACAAATGAATTAACATCAGGAAAACATGTCCGTGTAATGTATACCCCCTCATACCGCACTTTTATATAACAAAACTGGGGTTTGCAGGGGTGTGCCTATTTTTCTTATTTTTGCTCCAAAACATAGATTGTGGGTACTCGTTAGAACCGCCTCGGTTTTGAGCAAAAATAAGAAAAATATAAAAAAAATTCCAATGAAAATTTTCAATTTTTACAGGTGAAAAAAATCTCTGTATATTGCATGGACATGTTTTCGTAATGAAATAAACACCATAACGAATCAAAAACGAGGACTCAAAATAAAATATATTGCCCGGTCAGCTGGAGATCCCCAGAAAGCCAAACAACTTCACCGAAAATCTGGAGCAAAAGAAAAAAAGACCAGTTGAATCCCTTTGGGCCAAGCAACAGACAAAAAGCTCCGGCCCCAACCAACTAAAATGAAAAGCTTGAACACGCATAACATTGCTCCTAATCTGGAGAAAAGGAGAACCACCAGTTGTACAACGGTGGTCTGGAATCAACCAAAGAAAGTATTAAATATTCAGTAACAAGACCAGACGCAGAAATGACCTGAAACTCCACCAATCAAACTTATCAAACTCCACTTTTTAGTGCAATTAATATTTCTTGTCATTTCTAGGAAAATGAGATAATAAAACATGTATCACACCCAAAGACGTGTTAACATTGCAGCTGTAGACTACAAAGGAACAAAATACAATATTTAACTTTTTAAAACAATAAATCGAAGAGAAAAGAAAAAGACAGTGGTCATTGAGGCTAGTGTTTATTATTTAGACTCTTGTTCTTATATTAGGCCCACGGTTTTAACGCCAAATGACTTTTTTGCGCTCTTTGTCAGATTTCAAGAAACCATTTACTGAAAACTACGACCTTTTGTTTTACAACCATCTAAGTTTGTCTCGTCATACCATCATGTTTTTATTAACATGCTAATGAATACATATCACATATAACTAATAATGTCAATCATAAATGAGTGATATATTGGTAAAATGGATTTTTGCATTTGTGACATAGCTACTGCTTATGTAATTTCAAGAAAGCATTTGTGCCACCGCATTAGAAAACCAACAACATGCATAGGCGAAAACAAAGACTCGGATCAGCTGTGCAGTAACTGCACAGCTGATCAGCGCCTTCGGCTTCGCTGCACGTATAGTACAATTCCTCTTCTACTTATTTTAGCTTTTTCCTGTGGCTGTACAGCCTAGTTTGTGTCGGATCTGGTCGGAAACCCAGATCGTTGGTTTTCTCACGCAATGGCTCATTTTCTATTACGTAATAATTTCTCTCTCACTAGGATCATGGTGAATCACAGTGGCTCCGTCGTACAGAAATAACAATACACAAATTAGTTTCTTGACGAGAAAACAGATCTTCTGGTGTTTTGACAAGACAATGCAAAGAAAAAGGTACACATATGCAACAATCAGGAAAAGGCGCAATCAGGAAGAGATTCCCTCTCCAAAAACCGAGGTGGGAAACAACTAAATTAACAATCAGGTACTTATACCTTGAAAACATATCGTAAGCCGAATGAGCAACTAGTTTCCCGATAGGTGGCCACTCAATTACCTAAACTTAACTAAAATACGAAAACATGCATAAGGCGCAAAAAAGGACAAAACGTTTTAACACCAAGTCTTAAAACTATAAGAATCACCACAGAAGTATTGCCTTGGAACGATCAAAAATATAAAATCACTGCCGGGCTTAAATCGATTTTACAGGTACTTAACCTCACCCGCAGCTTCTGCAGTGGTTCACAACATTTAGTTAGTTGTTCGATCCTCGTGGTTAATCTCTGACTAGTCAATGAATCATCATGGACAAACAAATAAATCATGATAATCACAATGATGAATCAAAAACAAGGACTCACAGATTGAGTAAGCTGCCAGACGATGGAGATCCCTGGGCGCCGAATAACTAACTAGCTCTGGAGCAAAAGAAAAACACCAGTTGAACCCCGGTGGGCTAAGCAACGGACAAGAAGCTCCGGCCCCAAGCAACTAAAATGAATAGCTTTAAGTGGGGGCCATCGTGCAATTAAAGAAGGCAGCATAATTATCAATCATGATTGGTTAAAAAATAAAGCATGCAGACTGTCGCCTACAGACCCAGCTACTGCGGCTAGTCAAAGACGTTGAGTTTTATCGAATCGGTCATACATTCCAGTATTCTATGAATGATACAAGGTATCAGCCAGACACTGCAAAAGGGATCGTATCTGTTAGAAAGTCAAGTATTTTATATAGTACTAATAGTAACATGTCTGTTCCTATTTATAAACAGTTTCAACATCTAAATAAAGTCTATATCATACTCATGCTTAGGCAATTTCAAAGAAAGAAAGAAAGAAAGAAAGAAAGAAAGAAAGAAAGAAGGAAAGAAAGAAAGAAAGAAAGAAAGAAAGAAAAGAAAAGAAAGAAAGAAAGAAAGAAAGAAAGAAAGAAAGAAAGAAAGAAAGAAAGAAAGAAAGAAAGAAAGAAAGAAAGAAAAAAGGGATCGTATCTGTTAGAAAGTCAAGTATTTTATATAATACTAATAGTAACATGTCTGTTCCTATTTATAAACAGTTTCAACATCTAAATAAAGTCTATATCATACTCATGCTTAGGCAATTTCAAAGAAAGAAAGAAAGAAAGAAAGAAAAGAAAAGAAAGAAAGAAAGAAAGAAAGAAAGAAAGAAAGAAAGAAAGAAAGAAAGAAAAGAAAAGAAAGAAAGAAAGAAAGAAAGAAAGAAAGAAAGAAAGAAAGATGATTCTGAAAATTATGAGTAAATCTTACCTTGTGTCATAGCAATATGTCAGTCACAGTTGATTGATATACTAGGTAGACATTGGGTTGGCACCGTGACATATGTGACAGCTTTTGATCCTACCTCGCTGCAGGCGATTTACACAAAACTATGAATCTATTACATAACAATATCTTTCTCCCTAGGACCATAATGGAATCCATTGTCTCCAGCATACAAAGCTAACAAGATACAAATAAGCTTTATGTTATTGCACAGACACTCGCAGATAAGATTGGCACCACTGGGATTAACGAATACGCCGAAAACAAAGAAAAACGGGACCGAGGCTTCATATACCCAGTATCTAATAACCCCTTCAACACACAATGTATGGCAAATATCCATATATGATTTAGTCCATTGTCTATTCAGTACACCATGCCCCTTTATTGTTTTCCAAAAGTATCCGTATTGCCCCTTTGATAATTTTGCCAATATCCCTATATCCTCTAAAATGCCTAAATACACAACTGGGCCCTCGTCATTAAGTTTATAAAGCTATAACTAGCATGTAGTATGTAAACGAGATGGTTATGTTATATAGCCTAGCACAGCCATGTACTCAACTATCAAAGGTGCTGGGAAAACATACACTTTTTCTTCAAAAGCTGATGAAATATGACAAATCCAACGACTCACTAAATGTACATATAGAGCCCCTCTAGGAGTTGACAAACACTAGTAAACTAGGCGTTTCTTCTACTTACATTTATTTGTTCCAGCAATTATTTTCTGAGTGTAACTGGGCGGCACTGTCGGAGAACAGCCAGATAATTGATAATGGGTGATGAGGTAAAGTAGTGTATGACTCTGACAAAGTACATGTTGATGAACTGTTTGTACCAAGTAATTCTATAAAATAGGAGAAGTTACAAAATGTCTGTTTCATAAAACGTCGAACGATAAGCAAAGGCATTCAAGTGATACGTCAAAACGTGATTTAGATAAATGCATTTCAATATTTTTGAACGACATATCTTTACAAAGCCGGCCCGGAAATGCCAAAATAATTTACACATATTCTGTCTAACTATATCAAATAAATGACTGATAATCTTTGATGTTGCAAAACAAGTGCAAAATGCATTTATTGCAAAATGAATTTATTGCAAAAGAAATATGACTAAGCGGTTATGTTTAAGCAAAGAAAATCATTAGTTATTAGTTAGCTATTAGTTACTTTCACAAACAAGAGGACTAATGGTCCCGTAAAGCTCACCTGAGATCTGGGATATGCGACCTCATCTGACCTTGCCATAAAGTAGGTCAAGGTCATCCGGTGATCATGATTATACAAACTTTGTAAAGCTCCATTCACTGATGCTTTAGGCAAAAATTCAAAATCATAGGTCTTCCTGTTCTGAACAATAAGATTTATAAAGTTTTTTGCTATTTATAGCCATGGTGGCAATCTTGGTCATGTGCTCTTGACCTTTATATTAACTTTCATTCCCCTTTCCTAACGATGCTCCACATAAAGTTTAGCTTTGATTGGCCAAGCGGTTTCAGAGAAGAAGATGTTTGAATATTATTGCCATATACATGTATATAGCCCAGGGACAACCCCCTGTCTATTTCCATACACATAAATCTTCTGTTCATTTGCATACTCCCAGCAAGTTCCCCCCCCCCCATTTAATTACATTTTTCTAATTTTACTAATTTTCCGCATGGGCAGCCTATGTTTGCCTTTGCCATTAAATAGGTCAAGGTCATCACAATGTCACGATTTATGTAAACTTTGTAGACCTGATGCTTTTAATGTTGGGCTAAAGACACTTTTACGCGAGGGCCTTTCGGAACCAGAATTTTATGGTGACTTGGTTTACAGATTTAAGAAACTTATATAAGAAGGAATGATTTTTCTTTTCAATTCAGAAAAATCATAACACGTTACAGACGTATAGGATATAACTTAAATGTTATGCGACAGTCTGCATACTTAGTTTTTAACCCAATCATGGTTGATGACTATGCTGCCTACTTTAATTGCACGCCGGTGGGTCGGGCGTCAGACTTTCATTCATTTTAGATGGTTGGGACCGGGGCTTCTTGTCTGTTGCTTGGCCCACTGGGGTTCAATTGGTGTTTTTCTTTTCCTCCGGAGTTAGTAAGTTATTTGGCGCCCAGGGATCTCCATCGTCGGGCAGCTTACTCCATCTGTGAGTCCTTGTTTTTGATACATCATGGTATTTATCATGATTTATTTGTTTGTCCATGATGATTCAGTGACTAGCTAGGATTCACCACGAGAACCAAACAACTAAATGTTGTGAACCACTGCAGAAGCTGAGGGTGAGGTTAGGTACCTGTAAAATCGGTTTAAGCCGGCCAGTAATTTTATATTACTGATCGTTCCAAGGCGATACTTCTGCGGTGGTTCTTATTGTTTTATGTCTTGGTGTTTAAAATGTTTTTGTGCTGTTGGCGCCTTATGTATGTTGTCATATTTTTAGTTAGGTTTAGGTAACTGAGTGGCCATGATTGGGAAAATAGCTGCTCATTCGGCTTACAATATGTTTTCATGGTATAAGTACCTGATTGTGATTTAGTTTTTTTCCCACCTCGGTTTTTGGAGAGGGAATCTTTTTCTGATTGCGCCTTTCCCTGATCGTTGCCTACTTGTACCTTTTCATGCCAAGTTTCAAAATCATAGGCCTTCTGGTTCTTGAGAAGAAAAATTTTAAAGGCTTTTGCTATTTATAGCCATGGCGGCCATCTGTGTCATGTGACCTTGATCATTTATATAAACTTTCATTCTCCTTTCTTAAGAATGCTCCATTGACGTTTGGCTTTGATTGGCCAAATGGTTTCAGAGAAGAAGATTTTTGAATATTATGGTAATATACAATTATATTGCCGCGGGTGGGGGCAGACCTGACCCTGGGGTCCAATTTTTTTCAGAATCATAAATCTTCTATCCATTTGCCCATTTCCATAAAATTTCTTTGTAGAGCTCCTCCCCCTAATGCTTCATGCCAAGTTTCAAAATCATAGGCCTTCCGGTTCTGGAGAACATTGTGGCCATCTTGGTCATGGGACCTTAACTATTTATACAAACCTTTGTTCCTCTAACCCAAGGATACTACATATAAAATTTGGCTTTGATTGATCAAGTGGTTACTGAGAAAATTAAGTTATACATTTAATTTGTAAATGACCTTTGCCCAAGGTCAAGAAATAACCTTGACCTTTTATACTGACAACTCTTCATTAGTTCAACATGTTGTCTGTATCTAGCAACTTTCAGGTCACATGCTACAAAACGTCCAGAAAAATTCAATGTTTTCACTTTTTTTCTACTGAAAAGCCTATGTAACCAAAATTTAGCTTACCGTAAAATAGGTCAAGGTCAACCAAAGGTCATGTTTTATATAAACTATGATGGACCAGAGTCCTCAATGCTACATACCATGTTTCGTTGAAATCTGTCCACCGGTTCCATAGAAGAAGATATCTTATGTCTTTTACCATATATGGGCATGGCGGCCATCTTGGTCATGTGACCTGAACCATTTATATAAACTTTCGTTCCCCCTTTCTAAGGATGCTCCACATGAAGTTTGGCTTTGATTGGCCAAGTGGTTTTAGAGGAGAAGATCTTTGAAATTGTGGACGGACGGACGGACGACGACAGACGGACGGACGACGGAGCAAGGCCATCCTATAACTCACCTTGTGAGCCTTCGGCTCAGGTGAGCTAAAAAGTGCAATGCGCAATCGGAACCACAGTTCCATCCTAAAAGCCGTGGTTGAACCTGATTGAAATAAATGGTTGTTCGTCTCTCACGAATGAGAAAGACCATCATTATTTCTTGAACAAGTTTGTGTGTGTTGGTGGGTTCCTTGATGGCTGACTAGGCCAATTCTAGCTCTAAACTGTCGGTTGCAAGTAGAGAGCAAGTCAATGTCATGGGATCAGCTGGTGTCCCATTGGTATTTGCTTTGCGTTCTCTGCGCTTTCTTTTAGCTTCACAGATTCTTTTTTTTTTTCATATGTTGATGAGACCTCGCCACTTTGATCGCTCTTGTGCAGTCTGTTCCCAAGACCCTGTCGAAATCCTTCAGAGATGCTTTGAGGGTGTCTTTGTAACGTTTCGTCTGGCCACCTTGAAAGCGCTTTCCCTCTTGTAGTTCTCCATAGAAGACTTTCTTTGGAAGTCGCTCATCAGGCATTCTTATAACATGGCCAGTCCACCTTAGCTGTGCTAGCTTTAAGACAGTATGCATGCTTTGCATCCCTGCTTTCTTCAGGACCTCTGTGTCTGGAATCTTGTCTTGCCACTTGATTTTTAACAGCTTTCTCAAGCAGCTAAAGTGGAAATGGTTAAGTCTCCTTGTATGACGCTGGTATACTGTCCAGGTCTCACATGCATACAAGAATCAGATGAGTAACAATATAACATTTCTAAGCATATATAGGCGTCATAGGATCGGATGTAGGCAAGCCTGTATTTATCCTTTAATAAGACGGTACAGTATAAGTATATTATAAAAGAGACATTTTCATTCGTAATGTAATATGTCTTTATTTACAACATTTCATTTTAAGCATATTTCACATGTCTATTGTCCCTCTGTCTTTTCGGAATCCACATTGACTTTCTGGGATAAGTCACTTCTGATCAAGATGAATATTCAGGCGGTTCAACAATAAAAAATAAATTTTGTTTAAACCAGAGCAACCAAACTTACAAATAGGTACTGTTACAAAGAGTACAAACGATATGTCGAATGAGCAGCTATTTCTCTTATCTTACCTTAAGTAAATTTTAAGGAGGTATACTTCATTTAAGCTTCTTCGGGATGTGGCCTCACGGTGCATAGATGTGTTTGAACAATTGCTACCTTTGTAAACTCTACCACTTGATCTTATTTATCAAAAGGTAGAAGTAGGCAATGATCAGGAAATAGCGCAACGATAAGAAAGTCCCACTCCGAAAGCAGAGGTGGGGAAAAACCATATTGACAATAATGTACTTATACCAAGGGAACATATCGTAAGCTGAGTGAGCAGCTATTTCCCAAAAGGCGGCCACTCAATTACCCGAACTTAACTAAATATATGAAAACGTACATAAAATGCAAAACACCAAAATATAAAACAATTAGTACCACAACAGAAGTATCGCCTTTAACGATCAGTAGTATATAATTACTGGCGGGCTTAAATCGATTTTACAATGCCAGAAAACGAGGACTCGCCATTCAAACGTTATGCCATATATTAAACTCAATATATGCTACGGTACCAGTGAATTAGCAGACAATGTAACTTTTGGATTGTCTGTGATAAAATCCTAGATATAATAAGGCGTTTTGTTTGAAATGCAAATTAATTCTTATATTAAGCTGTACTTATGTCATATTGGTTCGCGCATGCGCAGTATAAGAGAGGCGTATTAGAAGCAGCATGTTGCATAACTATTGTTTATTACTGACGTATGCAGTATAACATAAATCTTTTGCTGACTAGCAGGCAATGCTGAATAATTCCTCTAATAAAACACTCAACTCTCTGAAACTGTTTTTTTTTTTTTTTTTTTTTTTTTTTTTTTTTTCCTGGGCGAGACCAGTACTATAGTAGGTTGTTTTTTGTGGGTTTGTTGTTCCGGGAGCACCCGAAGGCTCAACCGGGAGGTTGATTTTTGTTGTTGTTTTTGGAGAAGCCCGGGATCGAACCTGCGACCCCTGGTTTACAAGGTGAGTGACTTAATCACTGCACCACGGAGGCTTTTAAAATAGAAGGCAAATTTTATATGAAGCATCTAGGAAGGTTGAACCAGTGGATACCTAAATAATCCAGGTTACATGACCACGATGGCCGCCATGCCCATATATGGTAAAAATCTTTAAACTTTCTTCTTCTCTTGAACCGGTGGACTGATTTCAACAAAACTTGGCATGTATTATCTGAGACATGAGCCCTAGAACATCTGTAAGCATGACAAGAAACATCACATTACGAAAACATGCCCATGCAATATACAGTGATTTTTATAGTTGTAAAAAATGGAAATTTTCAGTGGAAAATTGATATTTTTCTTATTTTTGCTCAAAACATAGATTGTGGGTACACGTTAGAACCGCCTCGCCGAAACGGTTCTAACGAGTACCCACTATCTATGTTTTGGAGAAAAAAATAAGAAAAATAGGTATACCCCTGCGTACCCCAGTTTTGCTATAAATAGGGGTATAAGGGGGTATACATTACACGGACATGTTTTCGTGATGATGCTGAACAGTGTTGGCGCCATAAAAAGACATAAAGACATGTATGACCCAATTTATCACCTCAAAATTTCAGAGAACTCTCCTTTGTGAGCACGTGCCTCTATGCCATCATGTCATTGCCTAAATCATTTCTTTAAATCTGGGTTGACGGCCAGACTTGGGCATGTATTTCCAAAGTCCATTACGGCTGAAAATGATGAAAGTATCAAATGGTAAGGTCGACTCATGTATGTTATGTATTGGTATTCAGTCTGTCTTGCATTTATCTCGCTGCATATTGTTCCTCTACGGTTTTTATTTCTTGAATCCATATTGGCCGTCCATCGAAGATAAACTATCAGGCGATCAAACACAAATTTGCTAATACCTTTCCAGCAGTTGATAAGGGATCATGGAATCTCTTCATGTCCTACAAGTCTGCACATGTTTCCTCGAAAATCTGGTCTATATTTTAATATAGTTATTTTTTGACAGATTATTAACTCATTTAAGCCTGGCGTCCCTTTTATGGGACATAGGCAAACAGAATCATGAGCCCCAGATGTTACGCCGCAGAACGCGGCGTCCGATCTGGGGCTATACTGTTTGCTTAGAGGAATTTCATCGAATAAAGTTTGAAAATCCTACCTGAACTTGAGCCCCTGAAAATGAAAGTGGACTCACCCAAATGATAATGATGGGAAAGTCCATTCGTCAAATATGGGTTAAATACCTGCATCAGAATTAGCTTAATCTGGTGATAAGTGCTTACGTGGAGGGTATTTCTAGAAGTAGAATAGATCAGTTGTGTATTCCTTCATTTTTCATTTCATTTATGAGATTATTTACTTGTTTCTCTATAGAAACAGTTGCTGCGGGTACTCATTTGAACCACCTTGATAAGACAATTCTAGCGACTACCCGTAATATTGGTTTAAAAGGAGAATTGACCAAACTCAGCTCTCGATTATCATCAAAATTCCTCAAACAAATCCTCGATCTGTTATTCTATATTGCACCTGCATATCTACTTAGAATCTTCAAAGAACGATTAATTAATCTTCAAACATCATTCACTCACCACATAAAACGGGTTTAACAATTCATATTTACATATTTGCTCTGCAAGCTTCATAAGATACCTCAATTATTCTCCGTGCATTATTCTCAAATATTCACCAGGTAAAAACGATCTTTGATGTCATTTTATTGAGTCATATTAAACAGTCATAGTATTCGTATATCATTTCTTGGCACTAGAATGTTTGGGAATATCAAATGACGTCATTAATTCGTACCCATGCAGAAAATGAACGAAATCAGAAGGACGTGACATCTCTCTCTCTCTCTCTCTCTCTCTCTCTCTCTCTCTCTCTCTCTCTCTCTCTCTCTCTCTCATTTATTACCATCGATCCCTCACGGGTATAGTTTTATGGTCTCTCTCTCTCTCTCTCTCTCTCTCTCTCTCTCTCTCTCTCTCTCTCTCTCTCTCTCTCATTTATTACCTTCGATCCCTCACGGGTATAGTTTTATGGGGTACCAGAATATCTCTGTCTCTTTGGCATCATAAAATCTGACGGCTGCTTGCCTTACGGTACTTAAAGAACATGTTTCTTTGACTAGCATTACTTCATATAATTGAGAATTGTAAAATGCTTTTTAAAACGGTTAATTATCGACTTCTTATCTTTTCATAAGAAAGACACAATTTCTGCTTATCGCTTTTTCTGAAAAATGTTGATGGCGAAGATTGATAAATAAGTATTTTTTTGCGATTTTGAGGAGGTGTATTAAGATAACGATGAAAGCCGAAAATATTCTTTTATCCTTTTAATACTTTTAAGATAAGTTTGCGAAATAGCTTACAAGATATCTGATCACCACGTTTTTGCCCTTCTGGTTTGCCAAACGATGAAACAAGCTTCTCTGATGCAGAACCTTGATGTTCCAATCGCCCCATACATCAAAGACAAATGTAACAAATTTCCACATGTTTGTTAATGTTTAAGCGACTTCTTAATGATGTAAGCGACAAATGGTTCTTGCCAGACAGGTGTCTTTATTGAGGAGCAAAAAGAACTTGAAACGCTCTGAAATTAGTGCCCAAATGGTAACTTTGTGCAACAGGTTTGCAACATTCTGCATCTATAGCTTAAAAATGCATTTCCGTCAATTCCTTCAATGCTCTGTGAATAAAAACTAATGATCCATTCATTATCTTATATGGGAAGCTATATAGATAAGGAAAAGTAACTCTGGCATTATCAGAATCATCAAAAGCTTACAAATGCGCCTTAAAGATCTTGATGATGAATATATTGATAGCGCCATCTATCATCTTTGAGGCACCCCAGGGGGTATTTATAAGTATCAAAGAATCGGAAACTGAATATATCTATAGTAGTGAACTTTCAGCGTTAAATTTTATGGCCAAATTCGAGAAATTCTAGAAAAAAATATTTCTTTGATATTCCTTCATTAGCAACAGCAATATTGAAGATATGTTTTCATGTAATATAATGTTTTTGTTGAATTTGAATTTGCCACAAGAAACACATCCTGGCATTTGATAAGCATGCAGTAGGGTCTCCTCTTTTTGCATTTGATGTGCAACCTAAGCCGCAATTCTTTATAAAAGTTTACACGTGTTGTGCACCCCATGTGTTCAATAATAAGTTTTAGTTCAGACGCTATAATATTCCAGTCTGTGCTTTCGAAAACTGATGGATAGCTACTGTGTCCTCATTTTCATTACAATCACATTCATATGTCAGAATTATCAACTGTCAACCTTTCAATGGCATGCTTTATACAAGTGCTTACACAAAATGTAGCCGCCATTTTTGAAGACTAAAAGTTAAATCAGATGCGGATGTGACGTCACTGGACTGAGGCTACGAATGGGGATCGTTTTAATTGTTTGTACCCGTATATTGCAATTTCCGCCTTATGACCCTTCCTCTCTAAGATAATAAAATGATTGTGGTTTATACAGGAATTTAGGAATTTATATTAACTTCTGGTCAGGCCCAGTTAGAAATAAAAAAAAAGACTTATTTAGCATAGAAATAATAACAAAATGAATGCGTTTGTACTTAAATACAAAATTGCTAAAACTGATTAAGCCATCAAAACCAAGGAGACGGAAAACATTGAACAACCCAATGATTAAAATAATTTATGAAAAAAAAACTTTTTTGCTGCATTTCTATTACCATATTATGCCTCTTTCTTCCATATCTGCATCTATCGGTACCAACTGCTCATAAAGATAACATTTTATGTTCTAGCTTTGAGAATATTTAAAGAGCTTATCAGGAATTTTGTTCTACATGTCATCATTAATATTGCCCTATCATACTTTATCATTTTCACTATAGTTTACAGATGTCATTAAATATTTAAGAGTGGTGCCTATAAATCACCCCATAACCCCTGCTGGGGCCCCGGGAATGGATCTGAGTATTTATATAGATTAGGGGCCATTCGTTTTCATTATTATTTGTTTTGATGATACATAGATGTCTATCAAGACGTTTATACCATTAATCAAAACAATGCAAAGACAAAAACTCACTCAGCTATATAATGTCATTTAGTAAACGTCATATTGGTTTCGTGTTCCGTTAACTAAACAGTTAAAACGGGATTCAGTCGGTCACGTGGGAGTGACAATAAACAATGAAAGGATTATACCTTCTAAATACAATACAATACAATACAATACAATACAATACAATACAATACAATACAATACAATACAATACAATGCATCTACAATACAATAACTTTTTTCGAGATAGGAAACAGTGCATTTTTTACAAAATGTCACCAGGATCTTGCTAAATATTCTTATTGATTAAACCACTTTCTAGTGCCAAAGGTGGAGTAAAAATACGGATGCCACGATATTTTAAAGGTTGCACGGAAATTTAACACGTAAAGCCTGTCTGTTATTTATCTAACGGAAACTTTGACACTTTTTCACGTTTCCGTTTCTTCAACCACAATATACACATTGTTTGTTTTAAGAAGATAATATTTTTATTCCTTAATCCAAGTTCGATCCAGTTTCGATTATTTTATAGATTGTTTTTACTTAATTAAATATTCGTTCGACCTGACACCGTGTGAAAATAAATACAAATTGGTAAAAATTTACCGTTGCATGAACAATCTCAAAATTAATCTAATCCAAACATTAAACCGCTTCCTTAATAAAGCCAATTTACGAGATAGTCAAGAGCTTCCTCGAAATAGCCTAGTTTTAGGAAGGTATTTTTTATACCGTTACTTTATTAAATTAAGCAGAATGTGGCGTTCCTTCCAAAATATGAACATTATTTGCAAGATGACTGTCAATAACTCTTTGCCCTTGTTACATTATTTTATTTTTTTTTTAAATATCTACATATAGCACCACCATACAAATTGTGAACCAATACGCTAACAAACCAAATGGCTGACCAATATCGCTATCTGGACCAACAGTTTCCGCTAGCAGATTGGGAAGGTGACTGCTCGCTTTGTCTGCGGTGTGTTTTCTTTGTATCAGCGCCAGCTTGTATTTCCCCCGCCTTGTTCGTAGGGTTTGACTTTGGTTCTGATTGCACCATCCTGATCTTTGCTTTCTTAAACCATGATTTTTATCAAGATGGTGTCGTAATACATGCAGACTTGCCCGTGCCTTGTGCATCCTCCTTTCTAACACCATGTTATTATCTCCGTCATCCAACTTTACAACCACCCTGTCCGTATGGTTTGATAAAAACATCAATTGGAGGATGCTTTCATGTCAGGACTTGAGAGTATCGTTGATAGCATCAACCAGTCGAAAGTACAAGGACTTGACAAACCCAACACGTGGGTGTATAATATTTGTTTGTTGGCTGTCCATTCGCCTTTCATGATTGAGAAAAATGACGTTACATTTTTTTTTCTAAAATGTTTGCTGTTTATGTATAGTGGTGAGTTTTTCTGCGGCTGATTAAGCCAGATTTATCTTTAAACGTAACGCAAAATATGTTTATTTTTATGGGGTCCCTTTGACTCTTTTATTTACGCAGTCTTTCAGCTTCGGAGATTCTGTTTGCTTCATACTGAAATTCTCCTATATTAAATGAGGCAACACCACATTATGCCTTCTTGCCATGACTCGCATGGAATATTGAAATCCTTCCATGAGGCTTTGTAATATCTTTGCATCGTTTCTCCTGGGAACCTTGAGAGCTTTCTCTCCGTTAGTTCTCCATTGTAAATTTCCAATGGAAGTAGCACATCAACCATTCTTATACCATTAGCCAGTTTATCTTAGCTGTATGTACACTCTCTGTTCCCCTTTGGGTATCTAGAATCTTGTCATGCCACTTGATTAAGAGTTTTCTCAAGTGGAATAAATGGAAATGACTAAACTTCTTTGGCGTGTCGTAACTGTCCAAATCACTGTCACACATGTATATTAACGCTTGACAGTACAATAACCTGGTAGACTTTCAGCTTCTTGTCAAGCTTGATTCCTTTTCACTCCGAGTTTACCAAATGCTAAACAGACTTTAGCAGTTCTGGTAAAGACCTCACCATCAGTGTGCATTGCATTTTAGAGTACGCTTTCAAGGTAGTTCATATCAACGTGATCTTTAGTAAGTTCACTGTACGGTTTTGCAGGTACTGGTTGGCACAGATCATCTGTCTTTGTTGTGCTGATTGTAGGGTCATTTGGTCAGGTACAGTTTTGCCTCTGAACTTTTTCGTTCTGTCGCTCACCCAACACATCTGTCTGCAACTTAGTTTTCGCTTGCGACCTTTTTCAGTTTACTACCTTGACATCAGAGCGAATACTGATAGGGAAACCAGTATCACAGTCCAGAAAAGTATCTGCGACAACATGCTGAACCGTTGCTAGTGTCATGACACACCCTTGTTTGAAACCATTAGTCTCGTGAAAATGTTTAGAGAACTCTGTCATTCTGAACACTTGCTTCAATACAGTTATTAAATTGTATCACTTTTGCTAGCCTATGACTCTGGTAGGAGGACATGCATACTTGGCTGTATGACTTTTTGAGAATCAATCACGGCTGGCTGTGTTGGAGGCTTTTTCACATTCTCTTATATTTGTAATGGTGTGGATCATATCTATTCACCTTCTGGTCTTCATGAATCAACATTGACTTTCTGATTCATTAACCTATCCGGATTATGGGCCGCCGAATTGTTGCTAGTATCCGTTTGGCGTTTGACAAGAGAGATATTACTCTGTCGTTGTTACAGACTAGAAGATGCACGTTGAACTTCTTAAATATGCAGTGAAACAACCACAATCAATGTTTTAGAGCAAAAACAAGAAAAAATATGTATACCCTTGCATACCCCAGTTTTGCTTTGTAAAAGTGGGGTTTACAGTTGCGTTCAGTTATTGATATACCGCTGCAATATTCAGAAATTAATTGACAACTTTTCTTGTTTTTGAACAATCGTCACTGGCAAAAATGGACAACTGGAGGAATTTTTTTATGAAATTTATTAAGTGTGAGGGTAAACATTTACTCTATATATTAAACTTCCAGATCTTGTGAAGTTTTATGCCTTAATTGATTACATGATGTGTAGAACCAACTTTTTAACAAAACATCGCTGACATTCAAGTCCCAAAGATTCCACAAACCATTTTGTACTATGGCTTAAAATTTGACGTCTTTATGAGCACCGTTTACAAAGTTACCCCCTGATTTTCATTCACAATGTGCATTTTAGAATTTCACGGTAATGTGGTTGTTACAACACGTCAGTGTTATTTTGCAAGAAAAATAATATCCCACCAGGACGTTTGAGCATAGAAACCTTTGCCCATGTGTTCCGTCATAAGGTAACCATGTCTTAAAACAATGTGGAGTCACCTCTGGCTTTAAAATCTGTCAATACGCGGGCTGGAATTTCATAATTTGCTTTCGAGGCACATAATACCATACGGGGCTAGAACTTTCACAGAGAAGCTTTTTATTATTATCTCTCACAGCTCATCTTCTTGAATAGGGTTTAGGGTCAATCAAATTTATCCATCTGAACTACAGTTGAACAAAGCCAATATCTCGGATACCGAAGCCCCCTTTTTAGATCTACATCTTTCTGTTGCTAATGGATTTGTTTCTTCTAAAATTTATGATAAGCGCGATGACTTTGATTTTGATATAGTAAATTTTCCGTTTTTGGATGGTGACGTTCCTCGTCGTGCTTCTTATGGTGTATAGATTTCGCAACTTATTAGGTTTGCTAGAGTCTGCAATCATGTTACAGACTTCAACGCTCGAAATAAATCTTTAACGGCCAAACTTCTCCAACAGGGCTATCGGTATCATAAACTTCGAAAAACCTTTTCTAAATTTTATCGTAGACACTATGAATTGATTTCCAAATATAATGTTGGGTTAAAGACGCTTTTAAGTGAGGGTCTTTCGGAACCAGAATTTTATGGTGACTTGGTTTACAAATTTAAGAAACTTATAGGAAGTAATGATTTTTCTTCTCAGTTTAGAAAAATCATAACACGTTACAGACGTATAGGTTATAACTTGAATGTTATGCGACAGTCTGCATGCTTAGTTTTTAACCCAATCACGGTTGATAACTATGCTGCCTTCTTTAATTGCACGCCGGTGGGTCGGGCGTCAGACTCTATGATGGCCCCGACTTAAAGCTATTCATTTTAGTTGGTTGGGGCCGGAGCTTCTTGTCTGTTGCTTGGTCCACCGGGGTCCAAATGATGTTTTTCTTTAGCTCCGGAGTTAGTAAGTTATTTGGCGCCCAGGGATCTCCATCGTCGGGCAGCTTACTGAATCTGTGAGTCCTGGTTCTTGATTCATCAGGATGTTTATCATGATTTATTTGTTTGTTCTTGATGATTCAATTACTAGTTAGAGATTCACCACGAGGACCGAAGAACTAACTAAATGTTATGAACCACTGCAGAAGCTGAGGGTGAGGTTACGGCCGTGTAAAATCGATTTAAACCCGCCAGTAACTTTGTGTTACTGATCGTTCCAAGTCGATACTTCTGTGGTGGTTCTTTTTGTTTTATGTCTTGGTGTTTAAAATATTTTTGTGCTGTTGGCGCCTTATGTATGTTTGCATATTTTTAGTTAAGTTAAGGTAACTGAGTGGCCACCTATTGGGAAAATAGCTGCTCATTCGGCTTACGAAATGTTTTCATGGTATAAGTACCTTATTGTTAGTTTGGTTTTTTCCCACTTTGGTTTTTGGAGTAGGAGTCTTTTTTCTGATTGCGCCTTTTCCTGATCTTTGCCTACTTGTACTTTTTTAAGTCAAGAGAATCACCAGGGCATTCAAAGACAGACGATCTCATAATATCAAGACTGTGTTTGCGGATTTAGGATTAATACAAAGAACATTGCCTTGTATAAATACTAATTCTTTTCGCGTCCTTTATTGGCATGTTGATTTCCATGACTTACATGCTCGTAAACCCTATAGAATAGATTTGGAATATCATAAATAGGAAATGTGAGTCATTACCTAACAAATAATTTAGCCCACTATGGTATTCTGTGCGGAGGGACAAACCATGAAACTTAATGATGAAATGCCAACCCACGTTAAAGCAGAATACAAAGCCAGAGGTGACTCCACAATGCTTTTAGATATGCTTACCTCATGAAGGAGCCACCAGCAAACTTTCTTCGTACAACTGCCCTGGAGGAATATTAGTATTCTTGCAAAGTAACACTGACATACTCATGCTATATTGCAAAAACCGCTTTACCATGAAATTCTAAAATGCACATTGAATGGTAATCAGGGTGATACCTTGTGAATAGTGCTCATAAAGACACCAAATGTTCAGCCTTTGTACAAAGATGGATATTCTTTTATAAAATACAAATAAAATTGCAAATCATTAACCATGGTTCCTTGTGGAATCTTTGAAACTCAAATATCATTATTATTTGTTAAAAATTGGGATCCATATATAATGTAATCAATTTAATCATACAACATCACAAGATCTGTGCGTTTTATATATATACAGAGCAAACATTTACCCTCATACTTAACAAATTATATAAACAATTTCCTTCGGTTGTCCATTTGTTGCCAGTGACGATTACTAAACAAGAAAAGATATGACACAAGTGTCATATCAATAGCTTCAATTTTCTATCGCAGTCAATAACGTATAAGACAAAGCGCGCACCGAGCGTGTGGAAAAATATGCCGCAAATTCAACCAATGTATTTCCATAGACATACATACGTGGTTTGTCAGAAAAGTTCGTGTACACCATTTATATTTTCAACAGAAAAATGAATATATCTGCTTTTGCAAAAGTATTTTATAAGCAAATATACAAGAAATTTTATTGAAATCTGACAAAAACACGTCATCTACAGCCTTTTCCCTGCACTTCCGAACCGAGTGCGGGGCAAAGGTCAACGTCTCTATATGACGTTACTTGACATTTTAAGCCGCCAGCACGTTATACATTTGTTTCAGCGTGTTTTTTTTTTTTTTTTTTTTTAACAAAAGATCCTTGGCTATCAACATTTTTATGTCTGTGTATCCAGCTGTCAAATGCAGATACGCCGTACCAATTCTCGCAAAATTGTTCGTCCACCTGTTGAACATGTGTAACAATTTCTTGCGGCGAGCATGCCAGACAGGTGATCTTCCGTTTATCATCGTAGGTGGACTTCTGAGCAGCTGAAAATCGTCTGTGCCACAACTACTGAGAACTAAATAGTAACTGACAGACCGATGACGTTTCTGTTGTTTGTAACATTTTCATCGTATCTGTGGGTGATTTCCTTAACGAAACATACAATCGGCGTCGGCTGTTCTCCGACGTAAAATTACGCCATTATTTCAAACAGATTTTTCGGTCTGCTTCTGATTTTTTTCACATAAATCAAACAACACTGCCGCCAAGTCGGAATCTTTCTGAAACTGAAGTCAGTGTTATTTGGTTTTAGGACGAAATGTTTTAATGTTATAACATATTTTAAAAGTGCCGTTTGACAGGGAAAAAACACAATATGAAAATCGTCACATTTTGTTGACGTTTTGGCACCTGTCCCGTGTGGCCCTACGTACGCTTAAGTAGAAAATATGTCATATTTAACGTGTTGATACTTCAAATTGAAACAAATTCCTCAAATATGCTCATAAGATATTGCTGCTTATATTTATACAAAAACTTAAACAACAGCACTGTACTTTTCCTGCTAGCCAAGGTGTCCACAAACCTCGTACATGTGCGTTCTGTACGCTTGGTGTACGTTAAAGTATTTTAAGCATGCAGCATGCTTAAAGCTCGACGTGTCTCGGGTATGTGTCTTATACGAATAAGTTCAACACGCGTTACATTAAACGTTTGATACGCGCCTACACTGCATTGTGTGCTTAACATAACTGTACAAAAGTACATGCAATCCAAAATTTTCAGCATGCTGAGATTATTATACGACCTGTACACACCTTAGACACACGCTAATCATTTGTGACTGTTATTTTCACCATAGAGACTATGGGCCCCCCTCCCATTGGGGCCTAAAGAAATAGATATAGGCTACTTGTGCCTTCAGGTAAAGCTAAATACACTGCTGACTGATTACTGGTTAACCGCGCTTGTCTGAGCCTGCCGAGGAAACATTTCAAGTCAAACCATCCATACGTATAAGCCTTTTGTGTCTTATATATATTTCTTATAGTTATATTTCAAGCACTTGTTGGATGTGATGACATCCTCATTTTGGGTAAAAGTCCTGTAAAATGGAGGCAACATCCCAACATGACCAGTCCCCGAAGCAGCATAGAAGCTTGAAATTTCGGATTTAATAAGAAGAGAAAGTGTACTATCCGTGTAGCGAAAACAAAGGCGCTGATCAGCTTCGCAGTTACTGCGAAGCTGATCTGCGCCTTTGTTTTCGCATAGGCAAAAATCCGGTTTTCTTGTGACGCGGCTCATTTGATAATGCAACATTCATCTGTCTGGGTCTACCAGTTATCGCCAGTACTGAACAACTTTTTTCAGCGTACTGCTAAATAGACTCCAATAAAAAAGGAAGAATAAAAACGAATGAAGAAAGAAAAGAGGCTTATTATGATAACAAAAAAAAAAAAAAAAAAAAAAAAAAAAAAATGAATAGCGGATACTCGGCGAGATTCGAACCTGTAAGAGTCTGATTAGAAGATCGATGCTTATCACACTGAGCTAATGGGGCCGACAGACTTTTAACGGCATTACTCATGTTATCATTAATATTTATGGTCTATAAATAATAATCTAAAAATAGTTGCCATTATTGGCTGGTTTCCCGTTATCAGGTTTATGTTATATGTAAATATATTCGGAATAGGAACCAGTGCCATGCTTAATTGATAGCGAATCATTTTCCCGCCCTTGATTAGAAGAGAAAAGAGAATCAGGCTATCTCGGCTTCATTCGTACCTTCGAGGTTATCATAAAAAAAAACTATTGAAGTGACCACGGCAGCGTAGCGCTAAATACAAACCGCGATGAACTATTATTATTATGAAGAAAAGACAGGCACTACAGGCATAATCAATGATAGAAATCATGTCTTAAGCATGTCGTTTATAGATTAGAAACCGAAATAACAATTTGTATCGAAATAATTGGGGACGAATATGCCTAAGGCTTGCAAAGACCGCAGACTGATGACCGCCGACCGAATCACTACCCATGGCCTCTAAGCAGTCTTTTTAATTTGAAACGTTAGTAACTTTCAAACTTTTAAGTGTCCCAGTTGAAAAAACAATCTATTTACTTTTCGTATGTCTACAGCTTTACATCCTAAAATAATCATATTGACGAATAAACAATCTTTTAAAACCGGACTTCTTTTTTTCTCGGATGGATATCTACATGGAACTTTTCCATTACAGTTATAGCTATAGAATAATACATTGAAGGGTTGAAGCTATAAAAAGAAGAAGAGTTGTCAATTTATTTCTGAATAGTGCAGGGGTATGTTAATAACTGGTCGCAGCTGTATTGGGAAATGCATTACACGAACATGTTTTCCTGATCAATTCAGGCAAAGGGAGCTCTTATCATATGACAATTTTGACCTTTTTTTTTAGAACGTTTGTCCTTTTTTGCCCTACCGACTTAACTCAAAATACAACAACCAGATTTAAGTGGATAACAAGGTAAAATGGCGGAAAACGGGTACTGTGAAGTTAATAAAAGGAATTATTTTGTATTATTACAAAAGAGATATTCTTAATTACTAGGAAATTACGTAATTCTGCATATGTCAGATATAGAAAATAATAATTAAACATGCTGCTACTGGCACGCAATATCATGCATTGCGCATGCTCAAACCAGTATGAGCAAAGTGTAATATAGTTTTCAGAATTAACTTACATTTCTTACTAAACACCTTCTTGTTACATCACAGCTGAAGTCGTAGCCAATTTGAAAGGTATATTTGCAACTAATATACTAAAATGCATAATAATTATTTGCTAAAGCAGTACATAAGACATTATCTTAACAAGCAGAATCCATTTATCCAGTTAATTTCAAAGAAATTTTGAAATGAAAGGATCAACCTATTCCATAGACATGGCAGAGCAATGAATCCGACCTACTTGTACCAAACTTTTATCAAGGTCATATGTGTAGGAAATCTGACAAAGATCATAATTGTCAATAAGAAGCAGAACCCAATCATACTTAGGGACTGAAGCAATCAAAAACCAAAGTGTGGCAAACATATCAGCGATTTTTCACCATTTAACCCCACAATCTTTGTTTTGGATCACAAGTAAGAAAAATATGTATACCCCAGAAAACCCAAGTTTTTCTTTATAAAAATGGGAAAGGGGATATACTTTTCAAAGCCATGCTTTCCTGATCCGTGGCAAACTATCCCAGCCGCGATTCATACCAGAATCTTGATCCTCGGAACTGTGGCAGACCAAGTCTAAAGTATGTTCGTTTTCGGAAGTGCCATCGATAGGGCGGACCTGATTTTTAAGACGTTTCGTTCATGCCTGATAAGAACACAAGTATAGCAGTCACATCCTGGCCGCGCTGCCGTTAGCATTTTTTTACCTGATACTACACTAACTCAAAGGGAAGAATGCTTAGGGACATGGTGTCGCGGCTTCTACATAACGTGTGTGTTCTGCCATTCATACGTAAATGGACAATAGAAGAAACGAAACGTTTTTATGAAAGCTCATACGGCCCTTTTCACTCGAGTTTGCAGTTTGAGCATTTAGGTCAATGAAGTTTGTGTGTAAACCAGGTAACTTTTTATTGTATTTTAGAACAGTAAAAGTGTCCCAGGTGCCTGGTATTCTTAAAATATATTCAGCATTTGAGCCGCCTCGTGGGAAAACCAACAATGTGGTTTCCGAACAGGTCTGACACAAATTAGGCTGCACAGTCACAGAAGCAGGCTAGAAGCATGAACGTTTGGATTTAAGAAGAAGAGGAAATGTATTATCCGTGTAGCGAAAACAAAGGCGCTGAATCAGCTTCGCGGTTACCTCGAAGCTGATCTTCGTCTTTGTTTCCGCATATGCAGATCGTTGGTTTTCTCACGAGGTGGTTCGTTTATCTTTTCACGCTTCTGCTAAAAACATCATGTAATTGTTTGGTTAAAGCACATCTTTATTTCAAAATTCTTTGCACAACATATACAATGCAAATTAAAAACATATTTGAAATATGATAGGGACAAAAGCAGACTTTTATCAATTTTAGCAGTTTCCTATCGGTATCTACATTGCTCACATTCCGTATAGTAAGATAAAAATTTCACTTGAGTTTGCCGTTTTATAGGTCACTCAAATCAATAGATCAATCAATTCAGATGTCTTTTCTGACAACATGAAAAGAAACTCAGATCTTCAGAACACATGGTCTCCTTGTGTAATGCAAATGCTCAAACGGCAAACTCGAGTGAAAGGGATTGTATTTGTTACAGATGAAATTGGTTCTTTGCACTTTCTTCAAGAGAATTAACCTGTTTTGACAATTCGCTTAAAGCAGGTTTATTTTTCATTATTAAAAGAATATCAAGCAAAAGACCCCTGCAGGCCTTTAATTTGTAAGAACTTATTTGTTAAACAAGATGTTGGAATCACATGGAGCGAGAGTTTTAACGTGATTTATAACATTTTCAGTGAGAGAAATATTCTACCCAGGATTCCCAGTTGACGCCATATTTTCACCACGTGATCACAGCAGCCTCACTCCGGTTCTGTGCTGCAGACGACTTGCTTGAAATTGCTAACGAGACAGGTACACATATACGTCTGATGCAGGAACAAGCCATTTTCGTTGGTAAATGTATTCGTTACTTTGCTAAAAGAATTCTAGGTCATCGACAGTGAACAAAACGTAGTTATGGTATATTGCATGCAATTCAACCAATCACTTTGGTAATTGACTCAATACGAGCGTATATTCAGTTTGTCAATTCCTCTGGTTTGGATTCACTAATTTCGTTATTATGTCCACCTTTTAAATGAAAAGATAATTACATCTATCTTAACCAATTACTTGTATTTTTTTGTGAACTCACAATGTCTCAATTTATTTCAGTTTGAATAAAAAAGCTGCTTCTGTCCACCTGCCGAGTGGCTCCCGTCGTATGTTCTGTATATTTACCTCTATTACTGTGTACAAAGAAAAACAACCGGAATAAAATCGTTTCTTCCAGAGAATTATCTTTCTTATCTCTTCAAGCACAAATTCGGCCATGTCCAGAAGATGCCATTTAGAATACCTGATGTTTTATCATCTAGATTTTCATTTCTGTAAAAAGAAAATACATTAAATTTAACGACGGTAGCCAGTCTAGTCTACCAAATTAACCTCTATTAAACCAGTTCTATTTGAAAATGGTACTGGTTCTGATTTTAAAAGTGCCTTGTCATAATGTAGGTACCTTTCACATGTTAGGTTTGTTGATGTATCAATATCGTCATTGTTTTCATTACGTATTTGAAATTTCCCACCAAATTGAAGTTAGATATACTTAATGGAAGGGATAAAATTTAAAGATGCTCAGTAGGCCGAGTATGAACTGGAATTATGTAAAGTATATCCACCCCTGATCTTCATAACTATATATCACTAACACTGCTTGATTGAAAGATTTTTGGGAGATAATGAATTATGGTTGATTTATTGAAAATATATTCTTGTTCTTGTGGAGAAAGATTCTTCTTCCGCTATTATTTCGATGATTTTCAAGAACTGCAACCTTGAAGAGAAAATGTTTGTTTGTTTGTTTGTTTTTTGTTTGTGTTAAGGTTTAACGTCCCAGTCAACAATTTTTCAGTCATGTAGGCACAGAACCAACGCGCCCTGGGTATTGACCAGTGCTGTTTGAAGGGAAAAGAAATCGTTTCACGGAGAAAGAAGAACAGCACCTGGAATATTGTATCAATATTGCTGACCCCTTGTAAGTACCACCACAAAAACAATTGTATCAAAAAGAGGGATGGTGATTAAAGATATACCATAGATAAAGAAACACATCTTTTGCAGAGCTACAAAATGTCCAGCTGAGGACGATTGTCAGGCCAAATCATCAATAAGATATTTTCCGAAAATAAATTTCCATTGTTTAAAAGTTTGAAGCAACTATTGTTGATTTCAGTGTGGCCATGAAGAATGATCATATTGATGTATCTGCTCCTTTTCTTTGTTTTTAAATTTATTTGTTAAATATGAGAATTAATTTTATCAAAGTGGATAACAAGACGAAATAAACAATATCGTAATGCAAAATATAAATTAAAATAACTGTTTCATTAACAGGAAACAGTTTTGCTTTTATTCCAACTGCGGTTCTTCTAGTTGATTAGTATTACGTTATTATGATATGAATGATATAGATAATATTAATTATGCACGCTGCTTTCGAAATACGTTTATATGTACCGCATGCTCAATCCCACAAGAATATCTTAAATGAATATAGTGATACACCGTTTTCCAAAATACTAACAAAAGGACTCTTGAAACTAATAGAAGACAAAGCGACACAACATGACGTGAACGAAAGGTTCGAATCCAACTCTAAAATGAACTATAACCAGGCTTCTAATAACAACTGCATATTTATCTGTGTTTTATTCTGCTTCGAAAATGGTAACTAGTTTTGACAATTCGTTTAAAGCAGGTTTATTTTTCGTTATCAAAAGAATATCAAGCAAACGAACCCTGCAGACCTTTAATTTGCAAGAACTTATTTGTTAAGCAAGATGTTGGACTCACATGGAGCGAGAGTTTTAACGTGATTTATAACATTTTCAGTGAGAGAAATACTCTACCCAGGATTCCCAGCTGACGCCATATTTTCACCACGTGATCACAGCAGCCTCACTCCGGTTCTGTGCAGCAGACGACTTGCATGAAATTGCTAACGAGACAGGTACACATATATGTCTGATGCAGGTACAACCCATATTCGATGGTAACTGTAATTCGTTGCTTTCCCTATTTCCAGTCGACGGTGAACAAATCATAGTGATGGTGTATTGCACGCTATCAATCAATTACTTTTGTAAATGACTCACCATAAAATATTTACTTTCTCAATTCCTCTGGTTTGGAGTCAATGATTTCTTGTGTCCACCTTAAATGTAAAGATAATTACATCTATTTAACCAATTACTTAAAGTTTGTTGTTAACTCACAATGTCTCAATTAACTTATTTTTTAATAAAAAAGCTGCTTCTGTCGATCTGTAGACTGGCTCCCGCCGTATGCTCCGTATAGTACTGTCTACTCTGTACTGTTTACAAAGGAAAACAACTGGAATAAGCTCTTTTCTTCCAGATAGTTGTCTTTCTTGTCTCTTCAAGCACAAACTCGGTCTTGTCCAGAGGATGCCATTTAGAATACCTGATGTTTTATTATCTAGATTTTCATTTCTGTAAAAAGAAAATACATTAAATTTAATGACGGTAGCCAGTCTAGTCTACCAAATTAACCTCTATTAGACCAGTTTTATTTGAAAATGGTACTGGTTCTGATTTTAAAAGTGCCTCGTCATAATGTACGTACCTTTCACACGTTAGGTTTGTTGATGTATCAATATCGTCATTATTTTCATTACGTATTTGTTTCACAATTTAAGATTTTCTTTATATTTGTTTCCAGAATTTCGACTGACTATCCCACTAAATTGAAGTTAGATACAATTTATGGAAGGGATAAAGTTTAAAGATTCTCAGTAGGCCGAGTATAAACTGGAATTATGTAAAGTATATCCACCCCTGATCTTCATAACTTTATATCACTAACACTGCTTGATTGAAAGATTTTTGGGAGATAATGAATTATGGTTGATTTATTGAAGATATATTCTTGTTCTTGAGGAGAAAGCTTCTTCTTCCGCTATTATTTCAATAATTTTCAAGGACTGCAACCTTAAAGACAAACTTTGTTTGTTTGTTTGTCTGTTTGTTTGTTTGTTTGTCTGTTTGTATTGTGGTTTCATGTCCCTGTCAACAATTTTTCAGTCATGTCGGGACGGAGCCAACGCGTCCTGGATATTAACAAGTGTTGTTTGATGAGAAAATGAATCCTTTCAGGGACATTGGAAAACAGCAATTCATATAAATAATTATTCTCTCAATATTGCCAGCTAACTCCTTGTAAGTACCATCACAGAAACATTTTTAAATTAAGAGGGATGTTGATTAGAGATATACCTTAGGTAAAGATACAAATTTCTTGTAGAGCTACAAAATGTCCAGCTGAGGACAATTATCAGGCCAAAATCAGCGAGGACATTTTTATTTCTCGAAACGAAGCTTTCGTTAGTTTTAAAGTATATAATGATTCTAGAGTCGCCATGAAAAATGATTTATCATCCCCTTTCCATTGACTTTAGCAAAGTGGATAATAAGCTTAAATAGACAAGATCATAATGCAAAATATAAAGAAAGATAATCGTTTCATTATCAGGAATAAGTTTTGTATTTTTTCCAACTGCGGTTCTTCTGGTTGATCAGAATTACCTAGTTATGATATAAAAGATATAGACAATAAAATTATGCATGCTTCCGAAAAGCATGATTAAATACTGCGCATGTGCAGTCTCACATGAATATGTTAAATGGATAAAGTGATATAGAACATTATTATGTTACATTCCATCATTTAGGGGAAACATTTCCAAACAATCTCAAAATATTTGTACCATTGATGATACAAACGTAATTGGTTGCTAAACAATTTTAGAACACCACCTAAAATTGAGCATCAGTCTGCTGTTTGTTGTTGCTATGGTAACAGTAGCTAACTCAACCACCTGATATATTGTGAAATGAAGAGTAAGATATTATAAGGCATTTTTTTAAATAATCTAAAAGTCACTTGAAGGTTTTTAGATGATAAAATTTATAAATGGCACTAGTCTAAGTATTGTTGAAAGTCTGAGAACATTCACACTGCCATTGACTACCATGTTAATTTTGTCTTTTTTGCTTGTCATAAACAAATCTTAAAGTTTAAAAGGCTGCAGGATTGCGTTGTTTCCAAGGTTGTTGTACAATATGTTACATACATATATACACGGTAGAGATACATCAGATACAGTTATCAAAATAAATCCATAAAATATTTTACTTATTGATATATTTTTATCAAAAGAGTCCCCCATGGGTCTATGTTAGGGCCCTTACAAATGAAAATAATGATATCTACTGTAAGTTACAAAAATAGACACAATCTACATCTATGCTGAAGATAATAGTGTATCTTACAGTGATTAAGATCATGCAAACCTTAAAAAAGCACCGCCAAATGTACTGAACTGTTTTGAGGTCAACCATGTGTAGTCAAGCCCTGACAAGTTCCACCCAAACTTGACCAGTTCAAAGCCATCTCAGTTGAACATATATCTTAACCAGTTACTTGAAGTATGTTGTGAACCCATAATGTCGCAGTTTACTTCTTGTTAAATAAAAAAGCTGTTTCTGTCCACCTGCCGAGTGGCTCCCATCGTATGTTCTGTATATTTACCTCTATTACTGTTTACAAAGAAAAACAACCGGAATAAGATCGTTTCTTCCAAAGAGTTATCTTTCCTACCTCTTCAAGAACAAATTCGGCTTGTCCAGAAGATGCTATTTAGAATACCTGATGTTTTATTTTTGTGAAAAGAAAACACATTAAATTTAACGACATTCTGTCTACCTGATTCACCTCTATTAAACCAGTTGTGTTTGAAAATGGTACTGGTTCTGATTTTAAACGTACCTTTCACATGTTAGGTTTGTTGATTAATCAACATCGTCATTGTTTTCATTACGTATTTGTTTTACAAATGAAAATACTTTTGTGGTGGTTCTTTTTGTTTTATGTCTTGGTGTTTAAAATTTTTGTGCTGTTGGCTCCTTATGTATGTTTTCATATTTTTAGTTAAGTTTAGGTAACTGAGTGGCCACCAATTGGGAAAAAATGCACATTCGGCTTGCGTTATAAGTACCTGATTGTTAATTTAGTTGTTTCCCACCTCGGTTTTTGGAGTGGGAATCTTTTTCTGATTGCGCCTTTTCCTGATCTTTGCCCCTTTGTACCTTCCTTTATATTTATTTCCAGAATTTGAACTGACTATCCCACCGAATTGAAGTTAGATGCAATTTATGGAAAGGATAAATTTTAAAGACTCTCAGTAGGCCGAGTATAAACTGGAATTATGTAAAGTATATCCACCCCTGATCTTCATAACTAGCACTGCTTTATAGAAAGATTTTTGAGAGATAATGAATTATGGTTGATTTATTAATAATAGATTCTTTGTCTTGTGGAGAAAGCTTCTTCTTCCGCTATTACATGTATTTCGTAATTTTCAAGGACAGCAACCTTGAAGAGAAAATGTGTTTGTTTGTTTGTTTGTTTGTTTGTTTGTTTGTTTGTTTGTTTGTATTGATGTTTAACGTCCCAGTCAACATTTTTTCAGTCAAGTCAGGACTGAGCCAACGCTTCCTGGGCATTAACCAATGTTGTTTGAAAGGAAAAAGAATCCCTTCCAGGACAAAGAAAAACAGGAATTATTATACGCATTGATTCAATGTTGCCAGCTAACCCCTTGTAAGTACCATCACAGAAACATATGTACCAAAACTGGGAATAGGTATGATGCTGATAGGAATGACAAAGATGACGAAAAAATGTAAAACTTCAAAACGTCAAGCTGATGACAATACCAGGCCAAGTCATTAAAGACATTTTGTGCCACCTCATGAGAAAACCAACAATCTGCATATGCGAAAACAAAGACGCAGATCAGCTTCACGGTAACCGCGAAGCTGATCAGCGCCTTTGTTTTCGCTACAGGGATAGTACACTTCCTCTTCTTCCTAAATCCAAAATTTCAAGCTTCTAGCTGTCTTCAGTGCTTGTACAGCCTGATTTGTGTCGGACCTATTCGGAAACCACATTGTTGGTTTTCCCACGAGGTGGCTCATTTTAAAGAGAAGCTTCAGTTGTTTTTTAAAGTTTGAAATACAGGGTATCCCAGGAAACATGATACATTTTAAAGCTTTAACAAAAAGATCACCGAGTTTATTTTGGTATTGTAAACTGAGCTTAAATGCTAGTTAATGCGTAAAAAATGATATCATGTCATTGTTATTTCTCAAAAGTGTGTTTCCATAATCATGTAAGATAATGTCGCCAAAATGAGAAATTCGGCTATTTGTCCTAATGAAATCTACTGAAAAAATACATGTTTTAGCCCACCCACCCCCTTCCCCCTGCTTCAGTTTATGAGAAACGTCCTACTCGTATATGTAATGCATGAAACTAAAGAATACCATTATCCAGAGGCATTGACTGTTTTTGTTTTATTGTGCGTACACCAAACTGCGTACGATGTACGACAGATCAAATCAGCAGTAAATAGAACATCGGGTATCAGTAGTTCCAGTAGTAAAAAGGAGGGGGATGGTAACAAAATGTGGTACTCATAGTGTTAATGCATGGTTAATTTTGTTACAGTAAATATATAATCTTAATAGTATGTTTTGTTCTAAAGAACATTGTCTCAGGTATTATTCAACAGCATCAAAAGTAACGTGAGACGGTTACAATTGTAACCATCATGAAAACATGTCCGTGTAATGTATACCCCCTTGAACCCCATTTTTATATAGCAAAACTGGGGTATGCAGGGGTATAACTATTTTTCTTATTTTTGCTCCAAAACATAGATTGTGGGTACACACAATAGACATTTATATCTGCAAGCATGAAGATATGAATATCAAGCCCATGATGCAAGATGGCATGCTATGATAGACATTGTAAAAAAAAAAGAACGACGAGAGTGAAATGGTGTAAGTTAAAAAAAGATTGAAGCCACGCTTTATAAACTAGAATAAAAAGCTACTCCTTGGTTTACACTAAATTTGGATTGGGTCAAAATATACCATGTATCATGTTTTCTGGGACACCCGGTATACTGGTATATACTAATATTTATTCCTGTGTGGTCATGAAGAATTGTTAGTTGCCTTAACATTATTTTGTAAAATATGAAACTTTTAATCTCAGCAAAGTGGATAACAAGACGAAATAAACAAGATCATGATGCAAAATATAAAGCAAAATAACTGTTTAATTAACAGGAATTAGTTTTGCATTTACTTCAACTGTGGTTCTTCTAGTTGATTAGAGTTACGTTATTATGATTTGAATGATATAGACAATAGTAATTATCCATGCTGCTTCCGAAAAACTTGATTAAATATAAATACTGCACATGTGCAGTTTCACAAGAATATATGTTAAATGAATAAAGTGATACACTATTTTCGAGAATATTTACTGATATTTTGATCAAGAAAACATGTCCGTGCAATGTATACACCCTCAAACCCCACTTATATATACTGAGCAAAACTGGGGTATGCAGGGGTATACCTATTTTTCTTATTTTTGCTTAAAAACATAGATTGTGGGTACTCGTTAGAACTGCCTCGGCGAGGCGGTTCTAACGTGTACCCACAATCTATGTTTTGAGCAAAAATAAGAAAAATAGCAAAATTTTTCTACTGAAAATTTTCATTTCTTATAACTTTAAAAATCTCAGTATAATGCATGGGCATGTTTTCGTAACTTTAAAAATCTCAGTATAATGCATGGGCATGTTTTCGTAATGTAAAGTGATACACTATTGTCGAGAATATTTACTGATATTTTGTTCATTCATGACAAAATAAGAAAAGAGAAGCGACACAAACAATATGTAAAAACTACTTTTTTTCATATCCAACTCTAAAATGAACTAAAATCAGGCTAACTCTAAAATGAACTAAAATCAGGCTTCTAATAATAACTGCATATTTTATCTGTGTTTTATTCTGCTTCGAAAATGGTAACTAGTTTTGACAATTCGTTTAAAGCAGGTTTATTTTTCATTATTAAAAGAATATCAAGCAAAAGACCCCTGCAGACCTTTAATTTGCAAGAACTTATTTGTTAAACAAGATGTTTGACTCACATGGAGCGAGAGTTTTAACGTGATTTATAACATTTTCAGTGAGAGAAATACTCTACCCAGGATTCCCAGCTGCCGCCATATTTTCCCCACGTGATCACAGCAGCCTCGCTCCGGTTCTGTGCAGCAGACGACATGTCTGAGATTGCTAACGAGACATATGCGCCGTATGATATTGCTTATTTACCAAAGGAGGCACTACAATCAATCGTAGGGATCAATTAATTTTCGTTTCTTTGAAATTGTTACTTCCAAGGCCGTTGTGCAATATGTTACTTACTTATACAAGATATGTACGAGATAAAAACAAATAAAATTATCCATAGAATTATATTTCTTACAAATATTTTATCAAAGGGGTCCCCTGGGCTTCATCGTAGGGCCCTATCATATTTATAAATGGTATATTCTATAATGTGACAAAAATAAACGCAATCTACAGTTATGCTGACGATAATATCGGATCTTACAGTGATATCATGCAAGCCTAAAGAAGCCTATATCTGAGTGAAAGGTAAGAGATATATCTTCCCATATTTGTTTCGATTCAATGTTAGCACACAAGCGTTTTCGCATAGAAATACGATTTCTGCTGCTGCATCAGCAATGTCTTTCAATTTTGTCTACGGTGAACGGCGAATTCTTGCTCGTTATCATTCTATAGCCGATATTGATATGTTTTTACCAGACAGAACGATTAAATGGTTCATAAATATTAATTTCATACTCTAACCACACTGTGGCCATACAGCTTCAGCCCGACCCCGTCATTTTGATGACTGTACGGTTAGCTGCAACTGTACTCAGTCATTAGCTGCAAATCGCGGAAAAATATTTGTACGATTAGCTGAAAATTTAGAATTTAGCGCTTTATGACTGAATTCACTGAAAAAAAAATTAGAATGTGATGTAATGCGTCTAATACTAACTTTGTATCATAGCAAGTCATAAACAATGTTTTTCTAGTTATAACACACACACAAACACAAACACACACACGTGCGCGCGCATGCACGCACATGACACACATGGTCGTAAAATATGTTATAATCAACATTGTTTTGAGTTGTTCTCATGCAGTTGATGTTTTATTACTTTCAGGTTATGACGACAAATGAATTTCAAATGCAGCATCTGTGAAAATACATGTGACCCGTTTGCGGAAATCATCATTGACCATATGGTTATAAAACATCTAAAAGATGAACTCAAGATCAAAAGGGGACTCATCAAAAGTTCGTCAGAAAGGGCCAAGCTGACGCTATGTTTTGAAAAAATAACTTGACGACCTCATGGATGTTTTATCTCTAGTGAAAAGGTACTACGAAACCGGAATATACTCATGCAAATGTAAGTAGAATACCATAGAGACTCACGCCAAGAGTTTGCAAAAGTGGGCGGGATTTTCTATATACTTATGTTGTATTTTTACTAGATGCTAGTAACTGATAAGCTGTAAGTCCTATAGGTAAGAACGCGTGTAGTTTAGCAATTAGGTCATTTCATAACAATGTCCAAATTGGTTTAAACTGTCGACTATTTAACGATCGAATGGACCAATGCAAACCATGAGGCTGCAGCATAGCCTATTTGCTAAATTATCAGTTTATAAGTGTAATAATTCATGCTGTTTCTGAAGCAAATAAAAAATAAATAAATGTTTATATGCCTGGGTAACCAGAAGCTAACTGATTTTTTCGTACAGTGGATCGAGCTTCCGATTTGATGGACTGTACGATGGTCAAGTGTGTTTAAATCATTCATATGTAGTCAAATATATGTCAAAATGACGTAGCAAAATGACGTAGCAGTTCCAACGTCAGGTGCACCATCAACAAGCGCATAAACAAGCTTATATTCGAATGGGCTTGTCTTTTTCGTCCATTGATGTTTTGGATAGATATTGCTTTGTACAGCTTTACGTTTCGCCAACAGCTAAGACTATTAGTTTTGCCTTTGTAGTAAATCGCACAGAGGTTCTGGGTTTTATGTATGGAGGCTTAACGCCCCAGTCAACAATTTTTCAGTTATGTCGGGACGGAGCCAACGCTTCCTGGGTTTAACCAGTACTGTACGGAGTTAATGTGTCTTGCTCAAGGACACAACACGGTGCCGCTTGTGGGGATCGAACCCAGGACCTCTCGATTCGGAGTACGACACTCTAACACTACGTCACGTTCTGGGTCTTATTTTTAATTCGATATATATTTGAGTTCGCAGAAGCTTTCAAAACATTTTTACAGTTATCTTATCTTTTGTTTTCAGAAAGACGCGTGGAAATATTACACAAACGTTGTAGTTTGCCCTCATAAAGATGATAAGTCAAAACAGGATTTTGATAAATGTGCCGCCTCATGGGAAAACAAACAATCTGCATAGGCGAAAACAAAGACGCAGATCAGCTTCGCGGTAACCGCGAAGCTGATCAGCGCCTTTGTTTTCGCTACTCGGATAGTACAATTCCTCTTCTACTTAAGTCCGAAATTTCAAGCTTCTAGCTCTTTTCTGTGCTTGTACATGCCGGTTTGTGTCGGACCTGTTCGGAAACCACATTGTTGGTTTTCCCACGAGGCGGCTCAAATGCAGTTTATACAATCGGTGCGGAAGTGCCAACAATGTAATATATTAGCATGTGCGTGAGAAAACCAACAATTTGGGTTCCGACCAGGTCCGACACAAACCGGCCTGTGCAGCCACAGAGGATGGCTGAAAGTAAAGGCTGGAAATTTGGATTTAGAAAGTAGAGGAATTGTACTATCCGTGTAGCGAAAACAAAGGCGCTGATCAGCTTCGCAGTTACTGCGAAGCTGATCTGCGCCTTTGTTTTCGCATAGGCAAAAATCCGGTTTTCTCACGAGGCGGCTCAAATATAATATATGTATCATGAGATATTTTCACATGCTTGTATCAATCTGACGAATTTCTGTTTAGAGCAATTTTGCAACACTTAGTGTACGCTTCTGTGGAAGTACGGGTGTCAGGGACTCCAAAAAGTTGACCTGTGACCTACAGGGGTCAGTTATCTCAATTTGCCCGCACTTCTTAGCATTCAAAGTGTGATTTTCTTTTACTTGTAGTATGACTTTCTGTTTTTCCTTTGAAGTTTTTGTAAAATTAAATCCAATACAAGTAAATATCAAAAGAGGTGGGCCCACATATTAATTCTAAGCAAAGGGGCGGGATGAAAACCGTACAATAACTTCCTGATATTGGAAGTTACAGTACGAATCTGCCAATTTGGTTTGTGTCATACTACAAGTTAGTTAAAGACCTCGTAGAAAAAATAAGTAAAAACAGCTCGTCTTCGACTCGCTTTATTTTACTTATTTTTTCTACTCGGTACTTTAACTCTAACATAAATATCGGTGTTCAACTCAAACTATGTGAGAAACAAATATTATTGTTGTGTTCTAAAGTTAAAGAAGGTGGGCTCTACTCTAGCATCGAATGCTGCAGAGATGATGTTGTGAACTTGCTGCGCAAGTATTTGGAGTGCTGAGTTTCTTAGCTTGCTCATTTTCTTGCTTAACAAGATATGAGCCAGAGCGTGAGAAAACCAACAATTTGGGTTTCCGACACGGCCCGACACAAACCGGCCTGTACAATCTCAGGAGCAGGCTAGAACCTTGAAATTTCGGATTTAAGACGAGGAGGTATTGCACTATCTATGGAGCGAAAACAAAGACGCTGATCAGCTATGAAGTTACTGCACAGCTGATCTGCGTCTTTGTTTTCGCACATGCAAAATCTTTGATTGTCTCATGCGAAGGCTCATATAACAAATTAGAAAAAGAAACCACATGCATCTTTTTCACTAAGTATACTATCTTCTATGGAATTAACATTTTCTGGAAATAACTTGCACAATTATTTGCATTAGGAACTGAAACATGCTAAAGAGCATTGTCAAAGTTAATAAGGGTTAGTATTAAAGAATTTGTTTGTTTTGTTTTTTTATTATTATTATTATTATTGCAGTCCTTAGTACAATACAGGGGTATATACAACCCTTAGTACAATACAATACAGGGGTATATAATCTAAAGATTATAGAATACGCTGCAAAGGGAATCAACTGCATAATATCCATTTAATAAGCCAAATCTGTTATTGCAGTTGCTTCCCTTATGAACGATCTTTAAGACTTATAGCGCACATTCGGAAAACACTACATTACATCGGGAGGTCTAAAATTGACAATTTTTAAACAAAAAACTTCAACCAAACTCAGGGAGAAGTCGACGACAAAGACTACTGAGCACTGAAAAGGTAGCCAGTATTCTTAGTTACCTATTTTGAGATATTGAAAGAAAAGCAAATTAAAAAAAAAATGTATAAAATAAGATGAAAATCTTAAAGAGCAAAAGCAAGAATGGCGGATATAAAATGATCATAACCAGATGGTTGAATATGAATATGGCTATTAAACACACTAATCTTTTCTATATATCATTCATAAATCTGCATCAGCAGCGGATCTTTTGATCAGTAGTAGAGGAAGATAAAGTGAAATATAATGAACTTATCAACATTCTGAATGAAATTCTTCGACATAATACAGATTTATCCCCATCCTGCTGCGCATCTTCAAAATATACCGTTCCCTAATCTCCAAAATATTATAATTCACATCTATGTATCTATAGCTATAATATAGGCTATGAGAAAGCATAATGGAATATTGAAAATACGAATATTTAGAAAGAAAATAAAACATCCTTTAATGAATAAATAGAAGCATTATCATTGCTATATACCTTCAGAAACTTTAAATCGGCAAAAAAGAGAGGTCAAACTCGCTTTGGAATCCAAGACTTAAATGTAGAATTTTTGCAAAAATCACCGCAGCACTAGTTTATTATAATTTTCTTGGTCTGACATCTTATTTTACTTTTCAGGTAAACGCCTTTTCATACCGGAGTTGATATGGAATAATTACTACTAATAATTGCAAGTGATATATGGAAGGAAACAAAACCCAAATGGTGCGATCTCGGATCAATATTTTACAGGAATCAATCGTAGAGCCGAGAAAATGCTGTTTTCCAGTCCCTTTTTAATACACTAATACATGTGAAGAGAACAAATTGTAAGCCGAGTGAGCAGCTACATGTATTTCCCAATAGGTGGTCACTCAGTTATACGGAAATATGAACACGTACTACATAAAACGCAACCAGTACAAAACATCATAACCAAAACATTGAACAAATAGAACCAGAACAGAAGTATCGCATTGGAACAGTCAATAATATAAATTACTAGGGGTGCTTAAACCGATTTTAGATATACACAGATTTTAAATATATACTCCAGTCCAGTTTTTAGATAAACACTCTACATTTCAAATGATGTATGGTTTTAATGAATGGCTAAAACGTCTCCCCGATTCCTTGAATATTTTCATTATTTTTATCATCATCAAGCTTTTATCCCAACCTGTTTCTAGTTTTGCCACTCTATAAAATATACATATAATATATCATTGGCCATAACGTTAATACTTATATTCCCCACCCCTTATGCGTTGGTAATACTAATATATATTAAGATGGACATTTAAACCATTCCACCTGCTGGCAAACTTTCGACAGAATCTTCTTGAATCCCGAAATGCCCCCAACCCCTGGCGCGAAAATCCACTTGATGCGAAAGAAAATGAAATAAAAATAGTGTCTGGTTCGCCTTTTCATACCGGAGTTGATATGGAATAATTACTACTAATAATTGCAAGTGATATATGGAAGGATATCTGCACGGACGCTGAGAGATAGGAAGATAATGAAATTTTCTCTTTCCCACGGGGGTTAGTAGCATTTAAAAAGAAACATTAAGAAATTGGGCACCTATAATTGCTCCTACCTTTCGATAACTTTTATTTTTATCTTTCTGAGATTTAAGCAGGGAAGATCAAAAAGTCCACAGTAGCGCCGTTTTACTTTCCGGCTACTTAAAGATAACAGTTCATGGAATTAAGTGATTTACAGATAAACAGCTTCGACAGTTTGTGATTTCATAAATGTTCCAAGAAGAAATAATCATTTTATATGCTCTATCAAATGGCTGAAGCAGCAAAATAGATAGGTTGAGTTCTATCGAAGGAAAAGGGTCCCTTACCTTGCAGACTTTTATGCGAGAACATTATATAGGCCCATTTCCGTCAAAATGCAAGTTATTGTCGAGCTGAGAATACATTGATACCAGAAAGGGTCATTTTCACCGACAACGCAGACTCATATTACAGCACATCACGAAAACATGTCCGTGTAATGCATACCATACCCCCATTGAACCCCACTTTTATATAGCAAAACTGGGGTATGCCCCTGGGTATACATGTACCTATTTTTCTTATTTTTGCTCCAAAACATAGATTGTGGGTACTCGTTAGAACCGCCTCGGCGAATTACAATACGATAAATCACGACAGAACCCTCTTAGAAAGTGCATTTGAGTCGCGTCATAAGAAAACCAACACAAACCGAGGATGGCTGGAGGCTGCAAATTTCGGATGTAGAAGACGAGGGATTGTACTATCTGGATTGCGAAAACAAAGACGCAGCGGATCAGCTGTGCAGTAATTGCACAGCTGATCTGCGCCTTTGTTTTCGCATATGCAGATTGTTGGTTTTCCCATGAGGCGGCTCATTAGATCATATATATAGGTTTTCCAGGCAGGGAAATTGTTCAACAAAAATAACTAAATATTGGCTTTAATTTTTGTCTGCCATCCCGGATCTAGCCAATAAACCTCCAATTCTAGACTGGTTTTAATTTCCTCTCTCTATAAGTCAGCCACCCGACTAAACTATTTTTGTCACCGTCTATAACAATATATAGCTTTTGTGAAAAGATAATATTTTGCCACCCGTGGTTTCGGAATAATACCGAGAAATATATACAATTATGGAATGTATAGCAGCCGCTAGACCCTTCTAATTGCGATGCATTGACAATCATTTTAAATGGTTTTGCAGAGATTAACTCAACATCGCTAGGCATAAAGATTCAATAATTAATGCTATTTCAGCATGGGATTACGTTTAGAAATAGAATAAATGTCAAACAAAACCAATAGTGATGGGGTTTATCATGTTTATGCAAGCCACAATTTTGTATTAGCCACTGTGCCACAAGACAAATTGTGAGAGACTCGAGACCCTTTAAGACTCAAAGCAACCTGTCGTGTGCTTTCGATGTTTTGCTGTTATCATGAGGGTCATTATTGCGGCATCAACGTAGCTTCTTGTTTAGTAACTGTGCGTATCTGGACGGATTTGGGCTATAGCACACATATCATTTTTGTTATCGTTTCAATCAGGCTCATTTTATTTCATTACGTTTGTTCCGTTTTATTGTTTTATTCGTGACTTTGATTTTTCTAACAGACGGAAAACATCCTGAAAACTTTTATTATCAGAGATGATTTTCAAGGCTTTCTTTTGAAGTAGCACTCGTCAATCTAAACCTGGACGAAACTTTAACACGTTATGCAAACGTATTGCAATTTTAACCTGTGCATGGAATAATGTTTTAGCTTCAGTTTCAGTCTCTCGTTATACTTCAAAATAAACTTTTAAGTAATTCATCTCATTTAAATAGGATCTGTTGTTTGGTGTAATAATTTTAAACTTTTATCTCAGAAACTGAACCGCTTACAATGAGGTAATAGATTTGGCAAGTTATCATGTAATGAAATTCGTCACCCATTTCTTGCCGATATAATAATTGTATAAGGCACTTCCTTTCCCTCAAATATAACCACATTGGATGTACTTTAGCACAGGTCGAGGTGTATTTAGGGGAGAACAGTATTTCATGTCATTTTGGTGACTCAGTAAAACTATGTAAGTCTTGATTTCTGTCATTTTAATATCAGGAACCATATTTGCTGTATCCGATATTCTTATTTCCCGCCTCTCTCAGACATCTGTAAACATATACGCCTCGCCTTGAGAAAATGTGTCTTAAGGTAAGTCTTGACCAGATAGGACACATCCCTGACTGATCAAATGATATCATCGAACTGCCAGATCGTGGGATACGTTCAGAGACTTTTAACCAGCTAATGGTTTTGAAAAAGAGATGACTAGCACATACATGTATGATGACGAGCGCCTTTACTGCTCCGGAATTTGTGTCAAAAGCTCTTTTCTCATGCCTGGCTCCTGTCAATTCTTTCTTCGATCAAGCCAGAATAAATGTGAAATTGACCACAAAATCTTCTAATTAACGCATCAGATTAGTTATAAATACAGATTTGTTGCCTTTATTTGTCTGCGTCGAAAGATGACCCCATGATGCTTATTAAATATAGCGACGTTAATTGGTGTAAATTGTTAACATCTTGAAATTGACATGTTTTGGTGCCTTAACGATATTTTTGTCACCACTTATGAATGGCACTTTTGTTTGTGCCATGACAAGTACTTGGAGAGTCTTTGGAATTAATTCGTTCCAAGTGTCTTACGGTCGGCTATATTTGTATAACTGTCTGTCTAAATCCAAGGGATAATTTTGTTTTATAAATAAGATTATCCCGGAATTCTGGTATTTACACAATAGTGCCTATATATGCTGTTGCATGATTCCAAAATGAGCAACCGGATCACATGGTTTAAAATCTTAAAAGGGTTTCGCATTCTAATTATGTAATGAATTTTATAAATGTTTTAAATGTTATGAGTGTAAATGTTTTTGTTACGAAAGGGAAAATTATTTTCTTTAAAACACTGACAACAGCTTAGACAATCCAACATTTTGGTACAACCACTCGTTTCCAGGAGATGAAAGTTTTATGATCAGATGATGTTTTATATACTAATGATTGCAGTGCTAATGTCTTCGGTAATGACGAAAGCATGGATTCCATTTCAAACGTATTTTACTACACTGCACATATTTGCGGTTGCACGAAATGCCTTTGAAAATCTAATATTGTGATGGCGTTTCGAGAAAAAAAAATGCAACTCCATTGTGTTTTTCTTCTTCTTTCTTTCTTTCTTTCTTTCTTTCTTCTTCTTCTTCTTCTTCTTCTTCTTCTTCTTCTTCTTCTTCATCGTCATCATCATCATCATCATCATCATCATCATCATCATCATCATCATCATCATCATCATCATCATCATCATTTTCATTTTCTTCTTCTTTTTCTTCTTCTTCTTCTCTTTCCTGTTCTTACTTCTAGCACCTTCTTTCCACCACCACCACCACCATCATCATCATCATCATCATCATCATCATCATCATCATCATCATCACTTTTTTCTTCTTCTTCTGCTTCTTCTTCTTCTTCTTCTGTTGAAGGAACTCTTTGGCGACCTAGTTAACTGCGGTCTGTCCCATTCGCCTAATTATTTCTCCATATACATGTATTGATTGTAATTATTCGTGAACATTTGAAAGAATAGATTGAGTTTGTTCAGTTTGTTCTAGTTCTTGCTAACACAGTCATCATAATTCATGATTCATGAGCGATTAGTTAAAGTACAAAGCTTTTTGGCCAGACACCTGATTCCATTTCTCTCTCTACCTTTCATCTTGTGCTTAGCTTATTACTTCTGATTTCTAAAGGTGTATCTGTTATATTGCGAACCACTATCCATCATGATAATTTGTACAAAATGACAAAATGGGTGGGCCATTTACCTTTGTTTGTTGTTTGTGAAACATTAAAAACATTTCTCGCCTGGTTATGATTTCATTCTGAATATCTTCCAAAGCTGTAAAATGCATGGCAGAATATTATCTTCATTACTTGGAAATAAACTCAACATGAAACTTAATCACGTCAAAATGCCATGTCATGACCATAATGTACGAGGATATCCGACTGAGACGTGGAACCCACTTACGACTGTCGTAAAGTGGTGGCATTTGGAAATTGTAATGATGATGATAGAAGTTCTAATGAAAGACAGATCGATGATGTCGTTAAAAATATTGTCACACGATAATCTGTGTGCATTCTTGTGTCCAGTCTGCAGTGTAGAACTTGGCATACACCATAAAAGACATGTCTTAGACTATCTGGTAAACTGAAAAGGAATGATACAAACGTGAGTACAAACGAAATAAATGTGTACCGAGAAAATAAAAGTGTCCCCATTTCTGTTGTGGACAAATGCTTCAGAACACTGATGATTTTGATTTCTTTTCCTTTCCGCAAAGGCGAGCAACCACACTTGGGTTGACAAAGATTAAATCTCTCTTTGCCTTAACGGAATCTCCAAAGAAAGTTCATTTCCAGAAAACAGTATGCAAATACATTTTATTCAATCGTGCTACATGGGAAAACCATAAGCCATGTAGTAACAGACCATTACTTAACATGCTAGTAATGACAAGAAATTTCCTGGAATTCTATAAGAGCATAATACAACAAACATTAGAAAGAAACAGATCCCTTCTAATGTGACATTCTTTCACTCCGGTATTTATAGTTTATATTCATATGCATTCATAGGAATCCGCCCTAAAATGTTTCAACGTCAAACAAAAAAGAATTATAGCCCTTCCTATTTTCTTGAAGAGGGCAAATTAGAGCATAGTTCTTAGAAGATTCTTGGCATAATTGTCATTAATGTTGCCCAATTTGTGAAGGATACGAGTCGCTTTCATGATTTATATTTTACATGTTGGAGAAAATGTACGTTATTTTACCAAGAGAAACACAAATGGATAAAAGCATATCTAGGACATTTTGTTCAAAAACTGGCGTGAGAAAATGACTGAACGAGCTGCAACTTTATTGAAAAATAAATGCATTTGCCAGTCTACTTCCACAAATGAGCCGTCCCATGGGAAAACCAACAATCTGCCTAGGCGAAAACAAAGGCGCAGATCAGCTTCGCAGAACTTACTGCGAAGCTGATCAGCGCTTTACTGCGAAGCTGATCAGCGCCTTTGTTTTCGCTACTCGGATAGTACAGTTCCTCTTCTACTTAAATCCGAAATTTCAAGATTCTGGCTCTTTTCTATGACTGTACAGGTCGGTTTATGTCGGACCTGGTCGGAAACCACATTATTGGTTTTCCCACGAGGCGGCTCAAATATAATCAAACACATGCCTGAGCATGTCCATCGATATTCTGCATGCTCAATCTTACATCTTTCATCAGGAAAACATGTCCGTAAAATGTATACCCATTAAACCCCACTTTTATATAGCAAAACTGGGGTATGCAGTGGTAAACATATTTTTCTTATTTTTGTTCCAAAACATAGATTGCGGGTACTCGTTAGAACCGCCTCGACGAGGCGGTTCTAACGTGTACCCACAATCAATGTTTTGATCCAATATATTAAAAAATATCACATTTTTTTCCAGATAAATTTTTAAGTTTTACAGCTGAAAAAAAAATTGCATGGGCAAGTTTTCGTAATTAGGCCTACTTGACACGCATTGGCTTGACAATATAAATCTTATCACATACTTGGACCTATATTTCCAGCGATATCTCAAGTTTGCATATGTGATAATATGTTTCCCGCCCTCTGGTAATCAGCATGGGCGGGCTGATATAACCGGAAATCATGTATTTTGAACGGAGAGAGGTTATGCCCGCATGCGACGTTGTCAAGCCACGACAATATGTGACGCCAGGTTTAATGACGTTACGTCATTGGCACGTTATATTTATGGTGCCATTTTCTTTTTCAACGCAGAATCAACGTTTTTCGCATTTCTAAACACAAATCTTTGGAAAAGAATATTCAGAAGATGTGATAAACATGATTATTCTGGTCATCACCCTTAGTATCAACCCTCGACCATTATCAGCCCTTGAGCACCCTTAGTATCAACCCTCGACCATTATCAGCCCTCGAGCTAAAGCTCTCGGGCTTGATAATGGAGTCTCGGGTTGATACTGCCGATCGATAACCAAAATGCACATGTGATAATATCTGAGTATAATAGGTTCGAACCAGCAAGAAAAAAACTCTGAATGTCCACTGGTTATTCAGAGACAAACAGAACCCACGCGGATGAAATCAACATGCAGCAATAGTTAGTAAATATCTGTCAGGGAACAACTTCTGTAAAGGAACAACTTGTTGCCTGAATGATATTTGAATTCTACAATATCTATTTGTCCCCAGTCACGTTGACTGTCCCCAGATAACCAGTTTATTGGAGCACACACACATGTAAGTTCTAAGAACATGTTTAAATTCTTTGTTCAACTCTTTTAAATATATATTTCCAATCCATATCGTTTTATGTTTTCAATAAACCCGATTACGTCAGCTGGATGAAATAATCTGTCATAAGGCACTCAAAAAACAAACTGATTTCGGCACCAGACAAGGAAAACGGTCATTTTCCGTTTATGGAAGCCTTTACATAAGCTTAATTGTTGTATGGAAGCAGGACAAGAAATACAACCTGGAATTTCGTTTGACCATGTGATTCTTCAAAGCGACTGCGACGATCACCGTTTTTAAAAGCAATAATTTGATCTTTCTTCTGTCATTTCGTAGAACTTTCAGGTCCCCGTCTTTACAAAAGTTGTAGTACCATTCCACAAATGTTACTTTTATTAATTTTGTTTCTACGTCTATTAAACAAATCTTTCCTAATCAACCCCCGCGGAGTAGGCAAATCTCTGCACATTAAACCCAAGAAATACAACTTCTCGCTAATCGGTCCCGTAACGTGAAGATATTTTCTCCGTAATAACGCGCATTAGTACACCAAAATTAATTTTCATCCTACGGAGGCACATGCTGGTCTTTCGACAACTTACCCCAGGTAGCGAAATATTCTTCCAGAATCAAGTCTGCCTTAATGAGATATTAACGCCGAGGTTTAGCATATACCACCCAGCCCACTGCTTGGAGAGTCAATTTTATTTCTATGAAACTTCGTTTTAGTGATAAATGTTTTTCTAGTTATCTATAAGATTGCAGAATGGGGAGTTTTTAAGGATGTTTGCGGAATTTGGTTCTCCGCAGTTCACGGAGTGAAAACAGCAGCCCAAACAGTAAAATCAGTGAAATACTGATCTTATAACAAATTTATGATTTGCTTTTTTGTTCTTTGAATTAAAAACATTCAGGTGCTCAATAGGTGTTTCGATATTAGCAAGTCGTAAATAACGAATCTTTACGGCAATGTTTACGAGGAAACAAAAGCAATCGTAATTCTATCAGTTGAAATCATTTCCTTTCGTTTCCTGGTTTGAGAAAATATTTATATGCTTAATCAGTCTTTCTAGTTGGATACTTGGTGAACATTTTTATTTTGCTGTACCTAGTCTGTACATGACTTTCGGATCTTTGTTTTACCAACAAAAGCAACCCCCACCTAGTGGTACTCGAAAAAAAAATAATGCGCTGGTGCCTCTAGGCAAAGCTTATAAACTAATATCTGACTATCTGATTACTAGAAAACTGCTTAGAAGGTCTGCCCATGTAAAACCATCCATGCTTATAACCTATTTGGATTACTTGGGTGGTGTACGTTTTTGGTGTCATGACATCCTAATGTTGAGTACAAGTCCCATACAATGGAGGCAACGTCCCGCCATGACCATAACAGCTGACCGGGACGCAATTCATCAGTTCAAACAAACCAACAACTTCTGGTATTCCGTTCATCAAATTGCTTGTTCCAAAGTCAAAACATCAAACGAATGAGAGGTAAAGATCAAACGCTTTAACAGACAAAACTCAAAGTTTTTGTTATTCAAGAAGATGCTGCCTTTGGCATATTCAGTTTAATTCACTTCCTTAAATTGATGCGACTTTTTGTACATCCATTATTTGAAAGTCCTACAAAAAACACTATCTCGCGTTACGTTACCGGGTCATCACCTTTGTCGATAGAAAGGGGTCTAAATGTATGGTGGCCTGAATGAATGCGATTCGAGTTTAATTCGCTTGAAATTGTCACAAGAGGCCACTTTTCGTTTCAGTCATTTATGGCATTTATTGTCCTCCATACCGAATTTAATTGTACGGTGGCGCAGCAGGTGTTATAACGCTGCCTCTAGGTAAACGCATTTGTCTGTTGAATTTGTCGACAAATTACGGGTGTAGGAGCCATTATTCGACCCTTGAAAAGAATAATTACAATAAAAGAATATACTTTAGGAACAACTTAACCTTGCAATTATGGTGACAATTCAATTGAGAGTTTAAGATCATTTAGAGAGTGAGAGAAAATATCAATGGGTCTAAAGTGATTCACAATTGAAGATCTTGTATTTCATTGACTACAAAAATGTCAGTTTTCTTGAATTGATGTGTAGAGCATAATTTACAAGGTTTTGTTGATAATGCAATTCCCACTTTGTTTACAGTTTAAAAGATCAATGTATACTTTAGAGGAAAACGGTTATAAGCATGGGATCACAAATGCAGCCCCTTTCATTCGAGCTTGTCGTTCATGAGAGCATTTGTTTTACACTAGAAGACCATGTGTTCGGAAGATCTGAGTTTCTTTTCATGTTTTCCACAAACATATTTTGATTGAATGATCTGCTTATTTGATTGGCAGTTTCAAAGTAATGACCTTTAAAACGGTAAGCTCAAGTCAAATTTTATCTTACTAAGTGGAATCTTGGCCATGTAGATACCAATAGGTAACTGCAAGAATTTATAAAATTCTGTTTTTGTTCCTATCCTCTTTCAAGTGTGTCCTTAATATGCATGATATACTGTGCTAAGATTTTGAAATAAAATGTGCTTTATATTAACCAAACGATTACATTTTTTTATCAGAGGGGGTGACAACATTACTTAAAGATAAATGCTGAATAGATTTTAATAGCACCTGGCATCTGGGACACTGTTTCGGTTCTACAATATGATAAGAAGGTTACCTGATTTACACAAAAACTTGATTGACCTAAATGCCGAAACGGCAAGCTCGAGTGAAAGGGGCTGTAAGATTTATACACTAACCCGGCCGTGCATGACTCTTTGGCCAGCACCAGGACTCACAGCATGGCTTGTATTAAAATGTCTCTTGCATCTGACGCCTTGAATTGCGGGATCTAGATTGGATCTAGTGGATTTATGCTCATGGCGTCACATGAAATAAGCAAGTGTCAATGCATGATTTTTTATTTTAGTCAGCTCCCATGGACCAAATGCTTATAGGACTGAAGGCTTATCAGTTACTAGACTATAGTAAAAATACAAACATGAGGTTTAGGGAAAACTCCACCCACTTTTGTCATCAGGACAAATGTCCATGTAATGTATACCCCCTTATACCCCACTTGTATATAGCAAAACTGGGGTATGCAGGGTATACCTAATTTTCTTATTTTTGCTCCAAAACATAGATTGTGGGTATTCGTTAGAACCGCCTCGGCGAGGCGAGGCGGTTCTAACGTATATCCACAATCTATGTTTTGAGCAAAAATAAGAAAAATATAAAAAAAAAATTCTAATGAAAGTTTTCAATTTTTACAAGAAAAATCTATTTATCACATGGGCTTGTTTTCGTCACGAGCGCTACCAGTCAGCGACAATGGCTTACCGGTAACCCTTGAATATGCAAAGCTAAAACAGACACGGGCTTTGGCGTGATGTAGCCCATCCGTCAATTTCAGGTAGCATTTTAATCCAAAGAAGCTTGCATGCACGGTTTTAGTCAACAATGGTAGAAATAATGTCAATTTCAATAATGAATTGACATGGCTGTCCTAAAGATTCGGACCCATTAAAAGAAGGTGTGTGAACACAAAGCAGAGGTAGTGGTTTTTTGAAAATAGATGTCTTCAGACATAATGGAACACCGAATATACTACACTCAGACTACGCACTAGGAGCAGTCTTGTGATGGTTTTCACCGTTTGATAATAAATAATTGTCCGAAAATTTACGGAAATTACGGAAATTCCCGAATGTCACATCTATCTTTTTACCCTAGATGGCGTTTTTGTGTTTCCCACTAGGGGGCGCCGTGATTGAATGTCATGACTGCGCACCTAGGGCGCGCATTTCGTTTGATGCTGCGTTTTAATGGTCTGCGACATAATGTACATTTCGCATATTGTCAATCAATCAAGTAAAGTTTCAATACTTGTCAGAGTTTTAGTGATTTGAAAATAAAATATATATTGAATGGTGTTGGGATAAAGGAATCGGATGATATATCGGTGTGTTTGTGACCATGATTGAAAAATAAAAATAAAACCGTGATTGGCTCCCTGTGAGCACCGTAAAAGAGTGTTGCAGATTTTATTCAGAATTAGATTTATTTTACATTAATTTACATTAAGCCACTTTCATTTTTTCCTGTGTTCAAAAAGTGGGCCCATGATCGTTATATTTTAATAAATAAATTAGCATTAATTCTAGATTAAGGCCAAACATTCATAATGCATTGATACAAAAACGCAGTGGAAATGCTATTCTAGATTCGCTACATAACCGTAAAGTACAAGATATGAATCCATAAATTCGACTTAATCGCGTTGTGTGGTGAAGCAACAAAACTCTGTCCCACCTTTTCTGTGAAAACATCAACATTGACACGTATACATGGTTTCTGCCAAACATGTTTTGTCAACAATGTATAACCTATATGCCCTTAAATTTCTTTTTGAATAGCACTTTTTTCATTTTATTTATTGTATCTTTAATTTTCTTAAAATAGAAGACAAAGAAAGAAAGAAAGAAAGAAAGAAAGAAAGAATCAAACAAACAAATAACAAACAAACAAACAAACAAGAAAGAAAGAAAGAAAAGAAAGAAAGAAAGAAAGAAAGAAAGAAAGAAACGAACAAATAAACAAACAAACAAACAAACAAATAAACAAGCAAACAAACAAACAAGGAAGAAAGAAAAAAGATAGAAAGAAAGAAAGAAAGAAAGAAAGAAAGAAAGAAAGAAAGAAAGAGTCAAACAAACAAATAAACAAATAAACAAACAAGAAAGAAAGAAAGAAAGAAAGAAAGAAAGAAAGAAAGAAAGAAAGAGAGAAAGCGCAACTGAATAATAATACCATCGAAATGTGAAGTGGAATTAGTAAAATATTGACCGCCAACCGTGTGTTTCATATAGGGGGTATACATTCTCCACATTTCGTGCGTTGTCCATCAGCTTATTGATGTTAAGCCAAGAAATTTTATACTTAAACACGACTTAATCCACATTAAACATAAACAAAGCAGTAACTTGTCTAATGGAGTGCATTATTGGGCAAATTGATTATGATTTATACAGCTTATGAAGATTTTCTCTCACATTTTGAGTACCCATTGTCAGTGACTCACCATTTAAACACGGCGGAATCCTTCAAATTAAATGCATTTGGAGTACGCACAAAGTTGGCAGTGGTATTTATTCTTTAAAGGAAAACGCTATAATAGTCAACAACAAAGCATTTAAAAGTAAAGATCTAATCAAAGCATCGGTCAAATAGTGAGATCGATCTTGGCATTTGAAATTTTTGGAGTGAAGTGATTTTTGGCCGCAATTTTGAACATTTTCAAAATAAGAAACTGCTAAAATCAAAACAAGACATTTCAATACTAATACGGTAAAATATGGCCAGAATTGATGCATGTAGTTAATCAATAGAAGAAAACATTAAAACAAATAATAAAAGACAAATATTAATAGTGTTTCGTTAATCTTGATTATGTACTTATATTAGGGCTTTATGACGGCATACAGTTTACTCGACAATGGCGAATCACTAAGGGATCTAACGCTATTATTTTAAATACGACCATGGGAATGTTATTCTATTTGATACTAAGAACATCTAACATATCTCAGCTTATTTACAGGAAAATAATTATTTTAATTCATTCAATTTCTTAATGGGAGATAACTCTGTTGATATGATACCTCCTGCATTAGACAATGGCGAACCAAACTCGACAATGGCGAATCAAATAGCCCACAGCCCAAAAGAAACCATTTAAGAAGAGTATTTTTGCACACAAATGATCACAAATGGTGCCATCATCATGCGAAACTAAATGGTGTTCGATAATATTGTTTTAATTTGCTTTTGTGCTCTACGTTAACGGTCAACAGCAAATGCCATATCGGAAAGGTCAATTTTACCGATTTAAGCATGTCTTATTGCTTAACGAATCAATGTAAGCCCAGCAAGATGGTTAACCCACGACTTATACCAATATTAGTTACGCCATTGACCAAACCAAATGGTTCCATGGCAAGCCTTCAAAAGGTAGATTATCAGTCTTTTGTGCACATTCTTTTCACCACACAAAGTATGATTCGCTATTGTCGAATTTACATGTACATCTTTCACGGCTTATATCTACCTTCCATGTCATTTTTTTTTTATCAAAAACAGGTATAGTGCAAAACTAGGGATATTAGGCATTAAAGTAATGAAAAAGTGGACATCATCAAATGCTTAGAAACGAAGTATGAAACACATTTTATCTGAATGTTACTTTTTGTGGAACAATAAACTAGGCATCTTAGTTTAGGGGTCAAGCGTTCCAGCAACCCTGATTTTATTGTCCGGTGGAATTTTGACTCCATTCTTTTACCAAACCCCAAGGCATAGATGAAAGTAAATGACTGAGTTATATAATAATTAATATTTTGTCTAGGTTACAAGAAATTCTGCAATATCTTTACGAGTGGTTCGCCATTGTCGATGATTCTCTATTGTCAAGTTCACTGTACAAGAATATCAAAGATGGTCGTCTCCTTAAACAAAAAATAAGGAATATTCAAACCAGCATAACTTTCTTCATTGTCGTCCGATTTTAATAAAACATGCACCATATTGGATGGGAAGATGAGAACTTTCATTTAAGATGCATACTACTTCATCATTGTCTTTCCCTTTAAAATAGTAGCGGGCAGTATGTAAACTCTGTTTTTACTGTTTCCTTGTATCATTTACGCAGGACATTCATTATCCATAATTGTTAACCATCCAATAACAATAGACAACAGTGGCTTCTCGACGTAGATGAAAAAATGCTGACTGGAATTATGATACCAAGACCTATGACTAGATACTTAGATAGGTATTGTACTGACTATCTTGTCAAGTCATGTTCAACGAGAGGGAGAGCAAGAACAATATTATTGTTCTATAAGTATAACAACATTTCTTCAATACGCACATATGAGTACAATTCTAAGGTTTGAAAAAGTAAGGAGCCATGCAAGGAACATATTTGTTTTTGTCATGTCGGAGGCGGATCTACCGCTTTTTCGATAATTATCCATTACTTTGCATCACGAAAACATGTCCGTGTAATCTATACACCCTTGAACCCCACTTTTATATAGCAAAACTGGGGTATGCAGGGGTATACCTATTTTTCTTATCACTTTTTGCTCCAAAACATAGATTGTGGGTACTCGTTAGAACCGCCTCACCGAGGCGGTTCTAACGTGTACCCACAATCTATGTTTAAAATATCATTTTTTACTGAAATTTTGCAACTTTTACAACTTATAAATCTCTGTATATTACATGGGCATGTTTTCGTAATGGGGGAGCTTAAACTGTTTCGGCGGACGGAGGTATCGAACTCAGGACCTCTCGCTCCGACGTCAGATAATCTACCGCTACCGCGTTTCCCTGATTATGCCAAAACCTCGGTCTGACGGCGACGGGGCTGAACAACTAAATTTTCCGGAATAGGTTGGTCAAAGCATCGCCTTCAATAAAATGTAATTACATGGTGTCAGAAAGATAGAAGATAAATAACTGGTGCAATTTTATTTTGTCGTACACGAAACCACAGTGCTTATCCATCACCAAATGAAATGGTCGCATTTGTTACAATTTACAGCGGGAGGCCTGATATTTTTATGTTAGAGTTAAAGTACCGAGTAGAAAAAATAAGTAAAATAAAGCGAGTCGAAGACGAGCTGTTTTCAACGGCGTTATTTATTATTGAAATAAGAAACTCTTTTCAGTAATTACTTGAATCAGATATTAATTAGCCTTACTATTGTATTCAGTTTTGACGGACGATTCCATTAGTGGGTGTGTTCACTTGTAAAATATTGCGAAAAAAAGTATTTATTGAATTTTGCAGAGTTTCAAAAGCTAAAATCTTGATATCATATGTTTTTTTTAAAATTAAAAGATACCTATTAGTCCATACAGTGATTTGTTTCTTTTTGAAATTTGGTTTTGAAGAACCTGAATCACCCTTGGACTAACAACTTCGAAATACGTCATACGGCAGGAAAGGGTTGTTATAAAATTACTAAAGTCTTTTAGTGATACACTGAGTTGTCGTTCTATAGACATCTTCAAAACCGAAAAAAAAGTTATAGAATCTTTTTTATTTTCTAACAAATTCAACATTTGTGGCATCCTTTCTGTACGTTGACAGGTGGTTTCAGGGGTTTCACCCATATTTTGAAAAGAAGAAGAAGAAAAAGAAGGAAAAAAAATTCTCGGTAAAAGATGGATAATTATTGATCGACCCTCCGAAGATCGAACCTACCCTGTTAAAACGACGCCATTGCGATGACTCGACTAAAACAATTTGATGTATTTTGGCTATTTTGTCAATGAACTAAAGAGCAGATGTTGTGGAAAATATTGTGTAAAAGCTAAGGTAAGTAATAATATTTCCATATGACAGTGACACCTTACAGTAGGCCTACTGATAAATTGATCAAGCTGCAGTTTATTGTAGTGACCTACTTTCGTAATTTTGCAGAATATTATACAAGTTTCAGCTTTTTTGAAAATCTAGATCTATCTCTATCTATCTTCTGATACTGAGTCGATCAATTTCTGATCATCACCTCAGGTGTGGGGTGGGTGGCTAAATTTAGAATTTAGTCAAGGGAAAATAAAACATTTGGGGTGGACCATTAAAACTATTTACAAGATATAGATGAGAGGCATACTAAAACGCATGCCTCTGGGCTAATGATTTAAATAGAAGCCTTAAATTCCTCAATGGTCTTAGATAGGACCACTGAGGAAGGGAGACTATTCCAAACCGAAATAGTTCTGGGGAAAAAGGAATTTTTCAGGGCATCACTATAGGCAAATGGTCTTGTATATTGTGATTCATGTGATGCCCGAGTATGCCTTAGATTGGGTGCCGGGGTCAGGTATTTGTCTTTATCAAGAGACACTGTACCGGAGTGTATCTTGTAGAAGAAGGTTAAGGAGGACCGCTCCCTGCGAGACTCCAGGGATGGCCACTCAAGTTCGTCTAGCATTTCACCGACGCTACTGGTGTTCCTCCATCGCCTGCAGGTCCACCGGGCAGCAGTCCTCTGCACCTTCTCCACCATCTCAATCTGAGTTTCATGATAGGGATGCCAAATAGGATCTGCATACTCAAGTTGAGGCCGAACCAATGTTTTGTATGCAACTTCCTTAGTATGCCTAGGTGCCAGTGCCAAATTGCGCCGAAGAAAACCCAGAGTCTTAGTTGCCTTGCATGTAATTTCAGAAATGTGTTGACCCCAATCAAGATCATCTGTGATAGTTAAACCGAGGTATTTAGCGGACTGAACCTGTTCTAATGTTTGCTGATGCAGTGTGTAATTGAAATCTATATGCCTGCTTGGATGTAGCCGCGTCACCCTCATTGAATGACATTTGCTAACATTGAATTTCATTTGCCAATCCATTTCCCATTTGGCCAAGCTATTCAGGTCATCTTGTAAAATTTGACAATCCAATGGTGACTTGACATTTCTGTATAAAACACAATCATCAGCAAATAGCCGAACAGATGACCTGATGTTGTCAGGAAGATCATTAATGAAAATAAGAAATAGGACCGGTCCTAAGACCGATCCTTGTGGGACACCAGAAAGAACCGGGACTGGATCTGAGGCACGGCCATCTAATACCACTTTTTGAGAGCGCTCAGAGAGCCACGAGTCGATCCACTTATGTGTAGATCCTCTAATCCCGTAGAAGTCAAGTTTGTATAATAACCTTTTATGTGGGACCTTGTCAAAGGCCTTAGCGAAATCCATGACAATCACATCCGTCTGCCTGTGGCCACGACCCACTGCTCGGTCCAGATTACTAACCAAATCATGATAAAACTGAACTAACTGGGTTTCGCAAGACCTTTGACTTCGGAACCCATGCTGACAGTCAGCAAGAATGTTTTCAAGAGCCAAGTGTTTGTTTATGTTGCTGACTATTATATGCTCTAGAGTTTTGCAACAGATACAAGTAAGCGACACCGGTCGATAATTAGCTGCATCGTATTTCTCACCTTTCTTAAATACCGGGGCTACATTTGCCTGTCGCCAATCGTCTGGTACAGCACCCTGAGCAAGCGACTCATTGAAGATATAGGTCAGTACAGGAGCAATTTCAGAACTACATTCCTTCAACACCCTAGCACTCAGGCCATCTGGCCCAGGCGCCTTATGTATATTCAAATTATTCAACAGTTTAATGACCCCATTGGGGTCAACTGTAATTTCACCCATAGCGGTGAAAGGACTTGTGCCTTTGGAGGGGATTTCATCATCTGATTCGCGAGTGAAGGCTGACTGAAACTGCCTATTACAAATATTAGCCTTATCCAAAGTGTCAGTCTTCAAGATACCATTTTCTCTAAGAGTATTGATCCCAGACGCGTCTTTCTTAAGGGACTTGACAAATGACCAAAACTTTTTTGCCTTTTCATTTTTTCGGGGACAATCGGGATCAGGATTATCATTTTCAAAGGAGAAGATATTGGTAATATGCTTCCAATATGCATCTCTAATGCTCTTTTGAACATGTGCTCTGAACCGTTTGTAATGGTTCTTAATGTCAGGGCTGCTTGACTTGCGAGCACGAAAGTAAAGTTTATCACGTTTCCTTATCAAGCGTTTGATCGAGCTATCGATCCATGGTAAGCTATATTTTGTCTTGGTCATTTTTGATGGAATAAACCTTTCAATAGCCGAGAGAACCTCCGACTTAAAACTGACCCACATGTCATTGACTGACACCTGACTATGGTCAGTTGAAAGGAACGAATCCCTATAGCGCGCTAGATGGTCATGGAGACCGTCCATATCCGCTCGTTTATATAGGAAAATCTCTGTACTTTATGAATTTATGAAATGCTGAAAAAAGCCTAAGGCTGCAAACCAAGATTATGAGAGATTTGCTTATTATTATTTATTTTGTGTGTGAAAACCAAGACTGGTCAGTTATTAAAGATTAGTGGGATTATTGATCCCCTTCATCATCGATCATTTAGTAGTTTTTAACCTTTCATCTTGACACTCATCATTCTTTATCTTTTTCTTTTTTATAACCCTAACGGGCAGTGCCTGCCAAAAATAATCGCGAGGGCTTAGGCAGTATTTAAGATAGATAGTGAAAGCCCATTTCAAGCAGAAGCTGCCTAGCAAGACCAGTTAACCTCAAATACAAAAATTGAATCTTTTTTTATTTCGAAACAGATCAAAAGGAATGTGTATTAAACTTTTTTTTTTGTCATCTATCAATCTTCCTTTACATCTTTACCTCCGAGGAGGTCTTCAGATGGTGTTCAGGTATACCAAGAGCTGAAGGGGGTTACTTGAAATAAAAACCGAGATCAAGAAAAATAGTGTACAGCTCTTGGCTCATGCGCAACCGGAACCCCGGTCATGATTAGTGTAAGGTGACCAGTGATCGATCAAGGTCCAGTGATTGATCAACTAGTGGTTATCAGACCTGGGTTAATCTTAATCGTTAATCATGATTATTTTGAGGCCAGTCATGTTTTTGTTTAGTTACGATAACTGTCGGGGGATGAAAAGGGAAAAATATAGACCACACTGATGTGTTTGTCGGCATTATAAATGCTATTTGCTTAATGCCATTTGCAAATTGCTATTTGCTAAATGCTTTTTGCCAGATGCTAAAATGCTAATTGCTATATGCTGATTGCAAATTAAAAATAAAACTGTCCATGCTTGTACAGTACATACTATGTTTTTATAATGTTAATTAATCCAACATACTGTAAAATTATGAATATTATCAATATACTCATAGGCCCATTTCAAAATTCTTAGTTACAATTTATCATATTACAATACACATTTAGCAATTAGCATTTAGCAAATAGCAATAAGCATGTCATCCATATTTTTTTCAATTTGACTGTTAGAAAAGCTGATAGATTTCCAATTTTAACAAATAAGCATAACTGAGGAAAATAAACATTTCAATAAATCAATAATTATTCAAAATCACTTCAAACATGTCAAATGCTATAAAATATTATCTTATATACCGGTATACATAAATTATTTTCTTGGAAGAAATCAAGCTTTAGTAAAAACTCGCTCGGCATACAAGCACAGAAGCTCGGGCTCGGCGGCTTCTAATACTCATGGGTGTAGCTAGCTTAATGTGCGACTTGCAAGTCACACCAATGCAAGTCGCACCAATATTGAGATATGATGCGACTAGTACGTCACACCCATTTCTTTGACAACAATGTTACCATTATCAAACTCAGGCCTCCCAGCGAAACCTATTATTAAAACCTGTAAAAAACTATAATTTTGTGTAAAATTAGTAAAATCCTATAAAACCTTCATTTTGCCCCCAAATCTATAAATTACCTATATTTTTCTACAAAAACCTATATACTTTGCAGAAAAAGCAAATATGAATCATTTTGAGACCAGCATTTGTTTTCTGACCAGTGCTTGTAAATGTTTTGAAGATGCATTGATCTGGTCGGCAAGCTACTCTTTCGTGAGAAAAAGTCAGTATTGGTTACCAGAACTGCTCCTTTCCTGCCTCTTTGCTCTTTCGGTCAAGGGTATAACTCGTTCATTATCGCTATACTTTAATCATTTTTAGATGCTCATAAAATCATAATTGGCCAGAAATATTACCGGGTTGACTGTTCATACCTTGAGTTTAAGAAATGATAATGATCTAAAGATATTTTCAAAGCTTTTAAGAAAAAAATAATTTTGTTTTCATATCTTCTGCTTTTAATTCAGTAAGGCCATAGTGATAAACACTGAGTCATTCACCTCGTACAAATGACCGATGATGTCATTCCGACTCGATCAATACATTGAACAGCTGTTTGTGCACGTTTTTATTTGAGTTTTCCAGTCTATGCTGCCGACAGGTTCATTTGTTTCAATTTGATTGCAATTGTCCATTCATGATAATACACTTTATAAGTAGCAATGTGGAATGTGTGATTTTATACAAAACTGCGTTCCCGACTGCCAAGAAAGCGTTTTAGATTGCCAAAAAGCATGTGTTGGCAATCGAGAAAGTTCAGTTTATGTTCTACATCGTCATTTTGGCAATCCGAAATGCCATTTTAGGGCAGTGTAGATCTCTTTTTATTTATCAGATTGGTTGTTCATGATTGCCGCTAACACGGTGTGGTTAAGGAAGCTCCAGAATTTGGAAGAAAGTTGCTAAAATTGTGATGGAAGTGATAAAAAACAAAAACAACAAAAAAAAAAAACACCTTTGATAACCTATATTTTTGGTGACAAACCTGTAAAAGAACCTATATTTTGGGTAAAAGGAACCTATAGATATAAAAACATATATTTTTCAAGTGGGCTACTAGGAGGCCTGTAGACAAAGGTTTGTCACTGAGATCTTGAAGTTTTTTTTTTTTTCTTTCATGTTTGTTTTCAGTCTAGTACATTTTATGTGATAACCTGATAACCAAGTGCTTGCAGAACTCAAACTTAAGAACACAAAGGAAATATTCTTTTTCGTGCATTTTATCTTGATTCTTGTATGTAAGAAAAAATGCCTTGTTTGGAGTGTAATTGCTTTTTGGAGAACCTTGATTCTCCTTGAGGCTGCGTCCATTGTTGTCAGAGTTCAGTTTTCTCTGATCGCTGGACATGTTGCCTGACACTAGTGTTGTTCGATTATGGAATTTTCATAATCGATCATCGAAAAAATCAGATATGACTTTTCGGTCAATCATTAATTATAATTGAAATTCGAAAGGTTATAGTGCTCTTGATACCAAGACTTTAATAAGGAATTTGTTAGCTTGTTTGGTTTAGTTGCAGAAATATATATATATCTCTGAAAATACAAAGTTTTGTCACATTTAGCTTTAAATTTGTAATCTTGTCATGAAATGCTTATTATAGGACAGGTGCAAGGGAAGATTTCAATGTCATTAACTTATTGCAATGACTTGATACATGTATCAAAACTGTTTGGAAATGAACTCAGAAGCAGGCTAGATGTCATTTCCAACATGACCCATATGACAAAAGCATTCTCGATCATAACAAACCAATGATTATCAATATAAATTGATCATTGTTACAACACTACCTGACACACCTAGTACATGTATTTAGCTTTAGTCTAGATGCTTGATATTATAAAACTATATACCATATTTGTTCTAATTAGCGCACACTGTACTAAACTTTTAAAAATAACTTAAAATAGTGTTCCATCATTTAAGGCTATTTTTTTTTTTACAACATTTTTTTAAACGACCAGGGTGTGCGCTTATATCAGCATGTGCACTAATGAGAAGTTATGGTATACCATATTCATTCTAATTAGCACACAGTGCGCTGAACTTTAAAAAAAAACTATAAGTTAAGGTAACAAAATATCATTCTAATTAGCGCACACTACCAACGAAAATAACATATCAAAATGCTAAAATAACTATGTAAAATCTATCAATTTTGATGTCATTATGATTTAAATTTTCCAGTTGCTGCAAAATAGTTTCTGATCATTTAACGTTAAGTTTTAATGCGACAAATGAGGTATTGTTGTGTATAATTGGTGTAAAATACCATTATACTATTCGAGTAGTGTGCGCTTATGCACTTGTTTTTCGAGGGGGGATAGGACCCTTTTCTAAGATGTGTGATTGGTCTTTCTTAAAGTATGCGATTTGTGAAAAAGCAAAATTTAACTTTGTGATTTGTGACAGAGGTATTTTCTGTGATTTGTGAAACACAAATTTAAATACCTGTGATCTGTGATTTGTAAATTTTCAAGTCTGTGAATTGTGATTATCATCATTCCTTGTGATTGTAAAACCAATGGTCTAAAAGTACATTAAATTGCATCCATGGACCTCCAGAATTATAAAATTTTCTCGGGGGAGATCCCCGAACCCCCCTTTCAACAATAAGCATACCCCATCCCATATCCTTTGCAACTTGCCACTCATGAATTACTTTAACATTTGGTGGCCGACAGGTCTGGTGACTAACAGAAATAAAGCCATCATGCATAGAATTACCATTTTCATTTGAGGTTTAAGACTATATTTTAAAGCTGTTAATATACTGACCAACACCAGAATAAAATACTGATGCATATCATATTAATTTATTAAAGTTTAAATAGAGGTCTTTGTTATACTTTATAGGCAGTTAGTAAAATGATTCCAATTTGCTCTGCACCATCGTGAAAAGGCAAGAGCCTCTACCATACATGTAATGTAAGGCTAAGGTATTCTTATTTTACAAGTAACTATAAAATAATGAAATAAAATGACACATTTCCTTGATACGATTAGTTATTTTAGCGACTGAGAAGTTATATGCTGTAAATCAGTCAAGATTTGTGAAGTCATTATTTGAAAACTCTGTGATTTGTGATTTTGTGTTTTAAATCTCTGTGATCTGTGACCAGACCCCCCTCCTGACCCCACTCTTTTTCGGAAATGACCGGGGTGTGCGCTTATTGAAGCATGTGCACTAATTAGAACTCATACAGTATTTATAAACATGCAGTAAGTTAATGAGCAGTTCAGTGGAATGCACTATCAAAACTCTGATTTGTTGTCAGGTAAACCTGATCTTTAAAGTTTACACTTATTTGTATGAAAGATGTGTACGCAGGTTTTTCTCTTGTGTGTTATAACAGCTTTGTGTTGATTTGTGCTGTACTTTCATTTCCGCCTGGTGTATGGGCTGGGATTTTAAGTTTGACTGTACAATCATTGAATCTCTGTGCCTTCTGTTTTACTACAGACACACACTGAAGCTTTGTCTAATTGCATGGATGTACCAGCATCTTTAATCCTTACTAGCAGTTTATCAGGACTGAATTAAAAAATTGTTTGGTTGTCCTTTACCTACCCAACATTTTAACCTTGGGTAGGTAGGGAATTATTATATTATATTTTGCTTTCTGTAGAAAATAGAAAATTTACTTTCAACATTTTAGTCTAGAAAGCATATTACATGTAATATAGGCAGGTATGAATTTTAAGTAATAGAATTTCACAAAAAGGGTACAGATTTTCAGGAAAAACAAATATAATTATACTGGCATTTAAAAATTTAATAAAACACAAATCATGCTAATAAAAATACATTTCAGCCTTATGAAAACAAAAATATTTTCCTCAGCAAATGGCAATATAATTTTTTTGAGTAGGGGGGTAAACTGTGGGTAGGTAGGTAAAGGACAAACAAAAAAAAATTCAGCCTCAGAATATGCACTGTAGTATTTGCCAGATAATTAATATACAGTTGAACCTGCTGAATCAGCCACCTTTATAAGAGCTCCACCTGCATAAGAGAGCCAGTCTGAAACATTCCCAATCATTTTCACTATATTTTATCTCTGCATAAGACAGCCACCTCCACAAGACAACCAGCAGCCAGTAAAATCAATCTCAAAATGCTTATAACTCTCTATATTTACATTTTTATTGCAATCGCCCTAGATGAAAGTATCTTTTTTGATGTTCTTCATTTCCCAATGAAAAACATTAAGTCACGTGGTCTAGAGGCAACACCTATGGGCGGGCTGACGTCAAAACTCATCCTGTGACATTGTTTGTTTACTCTTGTTGACGTGACGTTGGCCGCGTATCGCCATGACGTTAGGCGCGAAAATTTGACGTTTTGGCTGTTCCAAAATTACGTTAAGTCGGATTTAATGTCAAATAACATGAAAATGAACTGTGATATGCGCAATTAAAAATCTGATACTTGACTGATAATATAAAATGTAAATATAAGTATTGAAATTCAGATTTTAGCTTTCACTGGATGATGAAAAACATTAGCTGTTTTAATGTCTCCGAGAAGCCCTTCGGGCTTCACAGACATTAAAACAGCCTAATGTTTTTCATCATCCAGTGAAAGCTAAAAATCTGAATTTCAATCCTTAAATAAGACAGCCACATCATACTTGCCCAAAGTCAAATTTCCCATTTACAAGCTGTTAATTGTAGTTATTTCTAGATTCTAATAAAACCTTAAAGAAAAGGTAAAAAAAAAGGAGCCATATTCAGATATTTGCACCAGGCCTTTTCAAAAATTTTTGAAGCTTCAACGTGCCAGATTCAACAATCAACATCTGATATATGTCTTACATACCAATAGATAATACAGTATTTGTTCTATTTAGCGCACAGTGTGATTAAAATTTTAACATTACTCAATGTTACAAAATATCATTCTAATGAGCGTACACTACAAACAAAAACAAAATACTGGCTGAAATAACCATGTCCAATATCAATGATGATGTCATTTAAGTGTTCCAATTGTAAAGAATATAGGGTTTTAACATTTAAGTTTAGGACTGAATGCTGCTAATGCAATATTTATGTGTGAAATATGTGTCAAATACAATGTACTAGTTTGCTTTTAGAAAATGAGCAGAGTTTGTACTTATTTTAGCATGTCACTGTGTGCTAATTAGAACTATGTAATACAGTATGTAAAAACACCCTGATAAGCAAAGTATTCACTTTTAAACATGAGTAAAGAATGTATGTACATGTGACATGTTGACATTGTATTATTGATATTCAATTTATAATTCCAGAAGTATTTGACTGCACCAGCCCCTACCCACATATTGTATGATTTTACAAGTTACATGAGGAGTGATTTTACAAATTACATGACGGGTGGACAAAAATACAGTCTCAGAATCAAGATGTCGGTCCCAAATAGTATCTACTGGTATGTAGTATTTTATTCTTATTTTTCTTTATTAGCTCAGCTGAGCCGAAGGACAATAGGTGAGCTTATAGGATGGGTAGGCACCGGTTGTTCGTCCGTCATTAATAATAATATTAATATTAATAATCCAGGTCACATGACCAAGATGTCCACCATGCCCATATATGGTGAAAAAAACTTCAAAATCTTCTTCTCAGGAACTGGTGGACTAATTTCAATGAAACTTGGCATGAAGCATTGATGACTCAAGTGCTACAATGTTTTATATAAATCATGACCCTGTGATGACCTTGACCTATTTTATGGCAAGATCAACATAGGTCGCCAGTACATTTGAATGGGGAAAACTGTTAAATGTCTTTTAAAGAGAAAATCTTGCAGGAAATGGGCTGTAGGACTGATTCTGAAAAAAATATTGACTCCAGAGACCATATGACCCCATCCCCAGGGCAATTACCATAATATTCAAAAATCTTCTCTGAAACCGCTTGAACAATCAAAGTGAAATTTTATATGAAGCATCTATAGGAAGAGGGAACCAATGTATATTTAAATAATGTCACATATAACCAAGTCACATATAACCAAGATGGCCACCATGCCCATATATGGTAAAGACCCTTCAAAAATCTTCTCCAGAACCCATGAATTTATTTCAATGAAACTTAGCTTGAAGCATCGGTGACTAAAGTACTACAATGTATACATAAATCATGACCCTGTGATGACCTTGACCTATTTTATGAAAAGGTCAACATAGGCCCCCTATGCATTTAAATGGGGAAAACTATTAAAATGTCATTTAAAGAGAAAATCTTGCGGGAAATTGGCTACAGGACTGAACATCAATGATTCTGAAAAAAAAAGACCCCAGGGACTCATCTGCGCCCACTCCGGGGCAATATACATATATATTACCATAATATTCAAAAATCTTGTCCTCTGAAACTGCTTGGCCAATCAAAGCCAAATTTTATATGAAGCATCTATAGGAAGGGGGAACCAATGTGTATTTACATGTAAATAATCTAGCCTAGGTCACATGACCAAGATGGCCGGCATGCCCATATATGGTAAAAACCATCAAAAATCTCTTCTGGAACACATAGACTGATAATAATGAAACTAAGCATGAAGCATCGGTGACTCAAGTACTACAATGTGTATATAAATCATGACCCAGTGATGACCTTGGCCTATTTTAAGGCAAGGTCAACATAGGTCGCCAATGCAGTTGAAACTTGAATGTGGAAAATTGTTAAAATGTCATTTGAAGGGAATAGCTTTAAAAGAAATGGACAATTGGACAGAATTTTTATGATTCTGAAAATATAATTAACCCCATGGGTTCATCTGTCCCTGCCCTGGGGGCTATATACATGTATATGACCATAATAATTAAAAGTCAAACAAATTTATTGGTATATCCAGATCTCAGGTGAGTGTTTACAGGACCATTGGTCCTCTGGTTTTATTTTGTAATATGTATAAAAATGGGCAAGGAAATGTGCATATGTTTTGCATTGATGGCCTATCTAGACGACACTGTGCAATTTGGACTCCCAATTATAATTTATTAAAAATGAACTAACACTGTAGTATATTTTATTTACTGGGTAAATGAGTGTTTATATACTCAAGTCTTATAATGCATTTTTTTTTCTTTATTCTATCTCTTGTTTGGCTATTGACAGTTTGAAGCATTACAAAGTATTTTCATTTATCATGTTTAATCTGATCCTTTTAAACTGCATTTTGTCACTGATACCATTGTTCACCTTGTGAAGTTTAGATACAACTTACAGTAAGTTCAGTAATACACCCTGGACCTCTTTATAACACACTTCTTTACAACATGGTTTTGGATATTGGACCCCAAACAGCTAGTTTGGAATATTTTTGCTATGTGTCTATACATTTTACTCTCGATATAACATGGATTGGATAGTAAACATGGAAATTGTGTTGGACCCCAACAATATGACAATAGTGTTATAAAGAGGTTGTGAAGTACTTTTAATATTTTGTTTCATAATCACATTACATGCCCTTCTTTGCAACTTCTTCTTGTTTTCTTTACAGGACACAGCAGCTGTAAACACTCCCCTTAAATAACCACCATAGCACAACAGTATAGTCTAAATGAATCGTATACATGGTATGTATAATTATAGAAATGGTCAAATATACGTACTGTATCCATCAGCAATTTATGAGTAGACAGTTATAGGAATGGCTGCTTTTTTGTAGAATTTTGAAACTGAATTCATCATTCTATTTTCCAACTTACATGAATTTATTTTTTACATATATTAACTATATACTTTAAAGTCTAAATGTTTGAAATGTTTATAATGTTTGTAGCTTGTACATATGTTATTTATTTACAGTAAACATGACTACATTCAGCTTTACTTACGAACTACAGATTTACAGGACAGTGTGCTAGTGATTATTTGGTTGTTAGGTAGGTTTTTAAAGACACCTTTTCTTTATATTAGTTAAGTGGCTGTCTTGTTAATGCCCGAAAAACAGGCCAGGTAGATATCCCCACATCAAGTAATTGTCTTATGATCTTTAGAAGTGATTATGGGGTCATCAAAATCTACAGATATGGGGCCATATGAAGGATAATTACATACTCAGTTGTATACATACTGCTTCTACTGGCTAGAAAATTCATTTCTACAAGTGCAACAAATGCCAACAATTCAAATTGTGTCATAATGCGTTCGTTTTGTGATGATATGTTTAAAATTGATAGATAAAATGAGCCTCGTCAAGAGAAAACCAGACTTTTAACTCAAAAACAAAGGCACAGATCAGCTGTGCAGTCTTTGCACTGCTAATTAGCACCTTTGTTTTCACTGTACAGATATTTCAATTTGTTTTCTTCTTAAATCCAAAATTTAAAGCTTATAACATTTTTCTGTGACTGTACAGGTCGGTTTGTGTCAGAATTCCTGAAGATTGGTTTTCTCTCATCAAGACTCAAATATAAATCAGTTAAACATTCAAAAAGAGAAGATGGGCAGTGTTGAACAAAATGGGATAGTGAACCTTTATCTATAAAGGTATTCTATAAGTTTGTGAGGTAAAATATATGCCAGTGTGTCGTGTTTGCTCTTTGTCATTTTCTTATAAACATGTATGAAATTACATTTCAGGTTGAGTGCCAGACAGAATCTGCATCACTGGATTATTGCTGGACTGATATTATGGCACCACAAACATAATGTGAATTTTGGCTCCCTGGTTCTGAGGTTGTAAAACTTTTTTCATGCTCAACTCAGCTGAGTATAAAATTTATTAAAGTGCTTATAAAAACTGAAATAATCAAAATAAATTGAAATTCCAGGTTAAGAATATCAAAACTTGTAATTTATCCTATTTATAAATGTTACAATACCATCAGTTGTTGGCAATTTAACATTTATGAGCAGAATAAATTTTAGTCTCATCTGATCTGAGCATGAAAAAGTTATGTAACTACTGGAGCCGGTTGACCGATTTCAACGAAACTTAGCATGAAGCATCGATGACTAAAGTCTAAAGTACTTCCATGCATATATAAATCATGACCCTGAGATGACATTGACCTAATTTATGTCAAGGACAACTTAAGTTGCCTATGCATTTGAATGGGGAAAACTGTTAAAATGTCATTTAATGAAAAAAATGCAGGAAATGGGCAGTAAGTCTGAATATTAATGAATCCGAAAAAAAAAACAAAAAAAAAACGAATAAAACCACAGGGGCTCATCTGCCCCCACCCTGGGGCAATATACAGGTTCTCAAACGGATTTTGTTATTTCGTTAAATACATGATAGAAATATGCGCTGATTACATTTTTGATTTTGCTCAATTTATTTATGAATAGTAACACACTAAAATGACAAGCATTATATCATAACTTCTGGGATACAAATATCATTTTAACATATTCACACACTTCAAGAAAGGTTGAACCTTTAACAGATGATATTGTTAAATTGACATATCACCCAGTACACTACACCTAATTTGGTATACCCTGTGTATAGTCAAGCTGATTGAAGCTTGAAATATTGCACCCTATTAGCCATAGTGCGCGGCACCATATTATACAATCAGTCAGCCTTTGATACATAATGATACATTTAATCGGCTGTGTTTACTAATAACACTGGTGGAACAGTTGCATGTAAATACTCGATCCCAAGGAAGCTGCTCGAAAAGGTACTTGCACACAAAATGGCGAAAAGACAGCCCAAACAATGTAAGGCAGTCTTGTAAGATGCAAGATTTCAAGCTTCGATAACCTTGACTGTAAATAGGGTAGACCAAATATTATCATAAGTTGTAGTCTACTGGATGATCTGTCATTTTAATGGAAAAATAAATTTTAGTTCATACTTCCCTGTAGTGTGAGAAAACAATGTTTAAGTTGATATTTGTGTCACAGAAGTTATACTATTTCGCTTTTCATCTTTAATGTGTTATCATCTATTTATAAATCGACAGAAATCTGAAAACACCCAAATAAAACTTGGCCGAGCTTCAAGTAATGGTACTGCTATGCCATTACTTATGAGAAAATCTCTATGTATTAAACTTATGAAACGAACCTGTAAATGTGTATTACCATAATATTCAAACATCTTCTCTGAAACCTCTTGGCCAAACAATTTACAAAGCCAAATTTATATGAAGCATTTATAGGAAAGGACAATCAATGTGTATATAAAATCCAGGTCGCATGACCAAGATGGCCACCATGCTCATATAATGCATTGAACCTACTATAGTTTTGAATAGTGACTGTACTTCCTGACTCTCACTGACAGGTGAGCCTTTGGACTACCTGTATTCTTTAGCATTAACCTGCATCCTTATTCGTTCCCGTCAAAGTAAAAGTAGCTGTGCTACATGCATTTTAATAAGTAGGCGGTCACAAAAAGGCCTTGTTCTACAGAATTCACCAAAAATGAGTTCATGAATTCAAATAAAGTTGGATCCTAGGACAACCAGTTTCTTATGTTACATTTGTCAAGTTCGGATTTACATTCTACAGAAACGAATTGGTCATTTTTCTGACCACTCAGCTGTTAAAACGTATGTAGCATTTGTTCAGTATACAAGTCATATGCATGTTACAGTAAAATAAAACATGAATTATATTATTTGTGCTGTTTTGCATTTTAACTCCAAAATTACTTCGGCCCCCATCTATTGGAGTTATGAGAAAGAAATAATGTGCTTGTGCATTTAGGCAAAGCTGATAACTGACTGACCACCTGGCAACTAGTTAACCGCTTGGAAAATTTGAGCCTGTCATGGAGAAGTGGTATAGTCAAATTATCTATACATACAAACTCTAATTATATATTGGCTCATTATATTGTAAAACTCAATTAGCATGTCCTAGCACCCACTCATGTGTACAGGTCTTATAAAATAGAGGCAGTGGTCCAACATGACAAAACTTGCTGACTTGGATGTAAAGCAACACGTTAAACAAAAGATTATTTTGACAAAATCATACTAGAAAACCAATCAAATATTCCCTATATATTAGCCCGCCTGTACGAAAGTACAGGAAGAGCTATTGCAGTCACTCCGGCGTTGGCGCTTGTGCTGCCGTTCGCGTAGCTCTAATGTTAAAGTTTTTGTAAGTCTATATCTCTTAAACTTCTTCATGGATCAAGTTGATACTTTGTATATCGGTAGACATTGGTCTGAAGTTTAATTCTGTACCATCATGGCCCACCTGGGTGACCTTGAGATCAAGGTCACATACTTATAAATATTGTGTTAAAGTTTGTGCTTAAAAGTTTTACTAGTCAATATCTCTTGAATATGAAGATGGATGAAGTTTATACTTTGCATGTTGGTAGATATTGGTCAGAAGTTATATGTTGTGCCATCACGACCCACCTGGATGACTTCGAGATCAAGGTCACGTACATGTACTTAGAAATCTTGAGTTAATGTTTCAAAATTTAGTTTAAGTTCTTATAAATCCATATCTCCTGAATATGTTGATGGATTTAGTTGATTTTTTGCATGTTGGTAGATATTGGTCTGAAGTTTTAGGCTGTACCATCACGACCCACCTAGTTGCCCTTGAGGTCAAGGTCGCAGACATAGAACTTTTGTTAATGTTATTGGTTTAGGTTTTTAAAAGTCCATATCTCCTGAATATGTAGATGAATGAAGTTGATACTTTGCATGTTGGTAGTATTGGTCTGAAGTTTTATGCTCTACCATCACGACCCACCTGTGACCTTCAGTCAAGGTCATTGGTCATAGGATTTAATAGATGTAGTGGCAAAGCACACGCCAGGCGAGCTACGCTGCCCTGCAACAGCTCTTATTCTTTCAGTCAAAATACATATTTGGTAATTGGAAACCCTACTTTGATAATCATTCAACACTGACCATTCAATATCAGCATTAAATCAAAACGAAAAACAACGCCGTCTATAACATGTTACACATGTTATAGTTTTTCTTGTTACTTATTTTTCTACGAGGTCTTTAACTAACTTGTAGTATGACACAACACAAATTGGCAGATCCGTACTGTAACTTCCAATATCAGGAAGTTATTGTACGTCTTTCATCCCGCCTCTTTGCTTTGTAATAATATGTGGGCCCGCCTCTTTTCATATTGACTTGTATTGGAGTTAATGTTACAAAAACTTCAAAGGAAAAACAGAAAGTCATACTACAAGTACTTATGAAATATATTTTGCTTGTTTTACACCAAGTAGTTGACAGAGAGAAACACCTTTGACAAAACAAAAGATAATTCACAGCCATCATCAGTAAAGCACAATATTTCAGCGAAACATTACCGATATCAAGTAGTGTATGGCATACTGGAAAACCTGGGATGGACACATGGCTTGACGGAATGGGCTGGAACTGGCCCTTGCACAGTGGTGCACATGGTGAGTTGCAAAATTGTGTTAAAATATTTTGTGTATGTACAATAACGATCCGGTAAGTAAGCTAATGATGTAAGACAAAAACAAATCAGTATCTTAACTAATTTAAGCCTGGCGTCCCTTTTATGGGACATGGGCAAACAGATAATAGCCCCAGATGTGACGCCGCATAACGCGGCATCACATCTGGGGCTAGTCTGTTTTCATCGAAAAATTAAATAAAATTTAAAAATCACTCCTGACGCCCCTAAAAATGAAAGTGGACTCACCCTAATGTTTATGATGGGAATACCCATTCGTCAAATATGGGTAAATGACACAAAACATTAAGCCAAACATTCAGGCCTATCATATCAATTCCGCAAAATATTTCGCGTCCTTCCATCATAACCATGATCTGTTTTCAGTGGCGTGTTTATTGTGGATTTGATGCAAAACTGTTTCGTTTTCATGGGGATATTCGAAAAAAATGTTGAAAATTAATAAAAAACGAACCCCATCACCAATTCGAAGCCCCAGTAGAGAAATCATTGGCCGGATTCTGATCAAGTTCTAGCCAACATATCTGATCGCCACTCTCTTGACAGGTTCGCCTTCATAATAAATAATTGTCTCGCGTGCCAGGATGCAGTACGGCGATGGATCCGTATATCAGGATAGCATGACCGTGTAATGTATACCCACTTGAACCCCACGTTTATATAGAAAACTGACGTTTGCAGTGGTATACCTAATTTCTTAGTTTTTATCCAAAACATATATTGTGGGTACTCGTTAGAACCGCCTCGTTCTAACGAGTACCCACAATCTATGTTTTGAGCAAAAATAAGAAAAAAAAACCACAAAAATTCTACTGAAAATTTTCAATTCTTATGACTTAAAAATCTCTGTATATTGCATTGGCGTATTTTCGTAATGCTCTACTCGCCAACATAGCTGACCGCCTCTCTCTGGACAGGTTCACCTTCAGTATGAATCATTATATCGTGTGCCACGATGCAGTACGGCGATGGATCCGTGGCCATAACTATGAAATCAACGACTCTTTGAGCACCTTGAACTGGGAACAGGTCGCCCTCATGAATTGGTCTGTAGGCGTCTAAGAAGTAAGGTCGCAGAAAATCTTGAAAAAGATTACTGTAAGAAAAATATATTGAAGTTATAAATTTGCGAGAAAATACACTTTCGAAAATAAGATATTATATCTAGATCTATATAGAATGTATTACTGTAACATTTTAGTGGCCAGATTTATAAAATATAAAATGACTCGCTCAGTCGTAAATGCTGACCGGAGACTTTTAAAATTCCTTTTCTTTGAATATTAACCAGGTTACAAGAGGAGCACAATTTTTCCATCGGTTCCTTGATAAGCTGTCTGTATATCTTAGTCAAACATGCTTCACCGCTGCAGAAAATTGTGATTTAAATTTAATTCGAGTATATCCTTTAAATGGAAGAGTTGATTATGGTGAAAATGAAAGCAAACATATCTAAGAATATTTATAAATTGTTACAAAATTATAAACTAAAATGGGACATTACCCTGTATACCCTACAACCGTATCGTCTATGGGCAATATGTAGACGCGTTTTCCATATCTCAGGTCTGGGCATAACTGTAAACTGAAAAAGGTAAAAGTAGGCAGTGATCAGGAAAAGGCGCAATCAGAAAGAAATCACTACACCACTCCAAAAGCCGAGGTGAAAACAAAAACACAAATTGAGAATGAGATACTTATACTAAGGGAACTTATCGTAAGCCGGGCGAACAGATATTTCCCAATAGGCAGCCACTCAGTTACCAGGAATTAACTAAATGAAAACACTTAAGTTGCCAACAGAACTAAAAAAATATCAATACTAAAACATGATGATAATTTTGAGTTAAAAACAAGATGAATTGTTCGATCCATGTAAAACAAATGCGCTGATCTGGTTTGCAGTACTGCGAAGCGTTGTCGCATATGCAAAATGTTAAGTTTTCTCATGATGCGGCTCAATAATATTTATTTATTTATTTATTTTTTATATATATACATTTTCTGTAATTGTTGTAGGGCGTCGGACACCGAATCGAGAGGTCCTGGGTTTCAACCCTACTTGCGCGTGGCTGCGTCTTCAACTTTGTACAAAACACTCCCAAAATTTACTCCCCATGGCACTGGCTAAACATAGTAGGAAGCGATGTCTCCTTTTCCGGCATGACTGAAACTGTGTTAACTGTGACGATAAACCTCAAATGTGAACTTACATCACAACATCACCAACGTCAATGTGTAGATTTCTTCTCACACATCTGTTCATTCTGATTTTGTCATCAGCCATAGTATAATCGCAGAGAACTATGCCCATAGTCTCCTTTCTATCATAACCCTTCAGTAGTACTGTGTCACCTCGAATTAAGTTTAATTCGCCCATTTTCCTCTGAAAATATGTGTATACTCCGAACTGCAATAGAGTCGCTGTAAAGTCACGTGGGATGTAGTTTTCCTTTACGAATGTGGAGGTAAATCATGGGAGTGGGATTATACGGTCAACTTGCATTTTTGCCACTTTGTCAATTTTCTCATACATCGACCTCGTTATAACACGGCTTTGCCACAATCTCAGTTTTCTGAAACATCAACCTCATTATAACAAAGTACATAAGCAAAAATAAGAAAAAATATCAAAATTTGCTTCTGAAAATGTTCCTTTTTTACAACTTAAAAAATCTCTGTATATTGCATGGGCAAGTTTTCGTAGTGAGACTTGCTTTATGCATGTATACTATACATTCCACTCTAGTTATAATACGGATAAGGTAACTCGCACAGAAATTGTCATGGGCTCCAATAAAATCGTGTTATAACGAGGTCGTGATGTAAATACTTGCCTGCGATACCGTAACAACGGAGTTGTCTTCACTAATGGCTTCCTGAACCCTAAGTCTGTAGGGGTCAGCTTTTTCGGGGCATTCTTTTGCTGCGATATCAGCATGTGGATACGGTGCACCGGCATTGCTGGGAAGTGTAAAAAAAAAAAAAAAAAAAAAAAAAAAAAAAAAAAAAAAAAAAAAACGTCGAATGAATTGAGCAACATCTAAAATCCAATGGTCAGAAACATTTAATTAGTTACATTTGCAGCCGAAAACTTGCCCATGTAGCATTCAGCGTAATAAAAATGAAATTTTCATCAGAAAAAAAAAGCATAGTTTTAATATTTTTCCTCAAAACGTTGATTGTGGGTTCAAGTTAGAACCGCCTAACTAACAAGTACCCACAATCTATGCTTTGGATAAAAAAATACAACAACAAGAAAAAAGGTATACTCCTGCATTCCCCAGTTTTACTATATAAAAGTGGGGTTAATGGGGTATTCATTGCACGGAAATGCTTTCCTGAATGAAGCTACCCTTACCTTCCACTAGCCTTCTACACGCTAATATGTCATCATTACGAAAACACTGACGCCCATGCAATATACAAAAATTTTAAGGTTTTTTCAGAAGAAAAAAAATCATTCGAAATATTATATTTTAGTCGTTTTGCTCAAAACATAAATTGTAAGTACACGTCAGAACCGCCTTGACGAGGCGATTCTACCGAGTACCCACAATTTATGTGTTGGATCAAAAATAAGAAAGAAGGTACAGTATACCCATGCACACCCCAAGTTTGTTATATACAAATAAGGGTTTTAGGGGGTATACATTTCACGGGAGCATAGATCTACATGTCAATGTCTTCTGTCGACTACTTGGAACAGGTTTCAACCGTCAATCGATTACGTGCCGTCGATTATCAGCACAAATCTCCTCGCGACGTCAATTTATTAGATTTCTCTTCGAAAAGTTTGAACCAAACCAAACGCGTAGGGGTTTCTCTTTTTGTTTATATACTTAGAACGTGCTTGACTGACAGGTGGCGTACATTTTCTCCACTATTTTGGAATTGAGGAAAAATATTTTTTTCATTCTTAAACATACGTACCTCTCTATTTTTTGTTCCATCCTGCTAAACTTAAACGCATTAGTTAAAATGCGCGATAGGAATGCTGAATTTAACGTCTTCGTTTAATTGCATCAGCGAGCATGTAATATTCTATCAACGTAAAATTTGCGCCTGGGGCGACATTTCTCATTCATTTTTTCCTATTAGATCTACGTCATTTTAGTTACATATTAAGACGAAAATAATGATAATAAAAAAGATCGCCTTTTATATGAGCCGCCTCGCGGGAAATCCAACAATGTGGTTTCTGAAGAGGTCCGACACAAACCGGGCTGTACATGCACAGAAAAGAGCTAGACGTTTGAAATTTCGGATTTAAGTAGAAGAGGAATTGTACTATCCGAGTGGCGGAAACAAAGGCGCTGATCAGCTTCGCGGTTACCGCGAAGCTGATCTGCGTCTTTGTTTTCGCCTATGCAGATTGTTGGTTTTCCCATGAGGCGGCTCATATATTTGATTTGTGGTTGAACGTCCCATTCAACAATTCTCCAGTCTTGTCGGGACGAAGCCACGACATAAAGGCCGTCTCACACAGAACACGGTTGGGCACACGGTTCCAATACGGTTTACTCGGTTATACACGGATTGAATGGTACGAGTATTGAGCTCCAACCGTGCCTGAGGATGAGTTGGTACGATTTAGACTCGAATGTAGCAAGGGTGAGTACGAACAAAGCACGGATATACTCGATCAAGCAATGTTTGTCACGGTTTGAAAACGATTTGCAAACGATTTTCATACGATTGTTTTACGGTTTCAAGTACGGTCTAGTTCGGTCTGTTACGGCCTAGTACGATTAAACACGACGTTTACACGATTTACTGGACATTTAAAGGGTTTATATACGGTCCCATCGACTTTTGTTCAAGTTATGCTCGAATTATCACACATTCGTGTATGGTTTGATATGAATTGGCTCGTTTTGATGGCTTGGCTTCATAAATTTTCGAACTTTCAGTGGAGCATTATTACAAAATGGCAGATGACAGAATAAGAGAATTAGAAATCATGATAAGACTGATAAACATTGAGATAATTTTGGCTGAATTTTGGCATGTACGGTTGTATATACGGTCTCGTACGGGCTCACACGGTCTCTCACGGTCTGGTACGATCGCTTATACGATTATACACGGACATCGCACCCGTGCCAGTTTTTTAAAAGTTTTAAAAATCATACACGGCTTACACGGATACACTCGAATGGCCCGAGTGTAAGTCGGATAAGGCCACGGTTTATTCGGTTGTATGTACGGTTTACACGGGTGGCCAACCGTGTAAACCGTGTGTTCTGTGTGAGACGGGCTTTAACTAGTTCTCTAGAGAGGTAATGTGTCTAGCTCAAGGACACAATCCAGCTTGACAGCGGGATTCGAACCAACAATCTCTCGCTTTGTAGTCCAACTCTCAAGCAGTAATTTTTAAAGAAAAAAAAATAGATCAAAATCTTTCTGCCTTTGACCTACATCGAAGGATCGCATTGTTAGCTTATCGGATGGACATAAGCCGACATCAGTGCCCTCTGTCCAAACTTTAAAACATCTTCTCCGAAGAAACAATACATGACCGAATTTAATCAAATTTCATGTGATGCCTCTATGACTAGCACTTTATGTCTAGTTATGTCATTTTAGACAAAAATCCACGATAAAATGCATTCTGATAATTGTGTCTAATTTCCATTATTGACGTATCACCAGGAAAAAAAATGTCAGTGCAATATAATTTTTTATGTGTGGTTAAACCATATTTATTACATGACATGCTGTATTCGTTCTAATTAGCACATATGGTCTAATAAGCACACACCCTGGCCGTTTCCGAAAAGCATGTGCACGCTCCTAAGCCAGCATATTGATATATTATACAAATTTTACACACAAATAAGGTATTAGCTGCATTAAAACAACTTCACCTTCAATATTCAATATACTATTTTGCAGCCATTGGAACACTTAAATGACATCATTATTGATATTTTTGACATGGTTATTTCAGTAGTTGATGTGTTGTTTTCATTTGTAGTGTGTGCTAATAAGAACCATAGTTTGTTGCCTTAACTTAATTTATTTTGAAAAATAAAGTGCACTGTGTGCTAATTAGAACGAATACAGTAATCCACTTACATCAGGAAAACACGTACGTGAAATGTATACCCCCTTAAACCCCACTTTTATATAAAAAAACTGGAGTTTGCAGGGGAATACCTAATTTTCTTATTTTTGATCAAAACATACATTGTGGGTATTCGTTAGAACCGCCTCAGCGAGGCGGTTCTAACATGTATCCACAATGTATGTTTTGAGCTAAAGTATTAAATATATCAAAATTTTTCCAATGACAATTTTAATTTTTGCTTCTGAAAAAAATCTCTGTATATTGCATGGGCAAGTTTACATAATGTGATGTGCCTTCCAGAGTCTACACCATTCAGGTGTGCGTTCGCCCATTAACAGATGACAACGCCGGTTTTTATAGTTTGCCAGTTCATCATGAAAACATGATCGTGCAATAATTACCCCCTTTAACCCCACTTTTACATAGAAAAACTGGGGTATACAGGGGTATACCTATTTTTCTTATCTTTGCTCCAAAACATAGATTTGGCGGCCCCCGTGGCCGAGTGGTTAAGGTCGCTGACTTCAGTGCTCTTGATCATTTGATCATCTCACCGATGTGGGTTCGCGCCTCGCACGGAGCACGAATTCATATGTGAGACAAGCCATGTTCTGCTTGCGGGTGTGTCAGGTGGTTTTTCCCCGGGTACTCCGGTTTTCGCCCCACCTACCGATTGATTCGTCTCGATATGAGTGAAAAAGCTTGAAAGGGACGTAAAACTGAATCAAAAAAAAAAAAAAAAAAAAAAAAAAAAACATAGATTGTAGGTACTCGTTAGAACCGCCTCAGCTATGTTTTGAGCCAAAATAAGAAAAAACATCTATTGAAATTTTAGATTTTTTACAAACAAAAAAGACTCTGTATATTGCACGAGCAAGTTTTCGTAATGTAAATTCCCAACATTGGCACATCTGGTTGATGACAACACTTAAAGTCAAACATCAATCTATTGTTTTATCTTTAGATGTAATAAATTGCAAATTCATCAAAATTTGTTGCCAATTGTTTGACATTTTCGTTCAAATTTAAACAATACCTGGGCTTTAAACACGGAGGCATAACATCATACTAAGTTACGGATTGCGATATGAATATTTATGGAATTTTATAAACTTTTGATAATAACGGTTGCAATTTTGTATAATTTTCCAAAGATGTATAAACATAAAACAACTCATCAGGAAAACATGCCCGTGCAATATATACCCCCTTAAACCCCACTTTTTATATAGAATAAATGGGGTATGCAGGGGTATACCTATTTTTCTTATTTTTGATCCAAAACATAGATTGTGGGTACTCGTTAGAACCGCCTCGGCGAGGCGGTTCTAACGTGTGCCCAGAATCTATGTTTTGAGCAAAAATAAAGCAAATATCAAAAGTTTTCAACTGAAAATTTTCATTTTTTACAACTTAAATAATCTCTGTATATTGCATGGGCAAGTTTTCGTAATGTATTCTGTTTGAAACAACTGATAACAGGCTTAAACAAATGTTTCATCCCGTTTAAAGTAACACTCAAATGATACCAATTCGAGTGTTACATGATTTCGTAGGGCGTGGATACAACATTAACATAGCGCTACAATGTCTAGAATTCTGCATAACTTGACAATATTGCCAACAATGATCCACCAGGAAAACATATCCGTGAGATGTATACCCCCTTGAACCCCACTTTTATATAGCAAAACTAGGGTATGCAGGGGTTTACCTATTTTTTTTCTTATTTTTGATCAGGTTCTAACGAGTACCCACATTCATTGTGGGTACTCGTTAGAACCGCCTCGGCGAGGCGGTTCTAACATGTATCCAAAATGTACGGTTTTGAGCAGAAATATTTTTTATTTTATTTTCAAGGAAATTTTCAATTTTTTCTTCTAAAAAATATCTGTATATTGCATGGGCATGTTTTCGTAATGTTTAGCCACAAAGTTAATACAGTACAAGCCAAGAACAGACAAAGTACATAACTTCCATGATGGTTCCATGATATCAGATTTTAATTTCAGGCCAGTACTACTGAGTGTTCAATGTTTTCATCTAATATTGCGTTTTACACAGATAGTTGTTTCGGGTTGTGCAATTTCCTGGCTATTGCTTGTATATGTTTATATTTCAGGTTTGGTTATGAAAATCTGCATCTTCCACCACCTTCTATCATGATCTTCTTCCACCACCTTCTACCATGATCTTCTTCCGCCAGCTTCTTCCACCACCTTCTTCCACAGGAGAAGGCGATGGGATACTGGACAAAATCTCTTATAACCTCAGATCCATGTATATTGTGCCGTATCAAGATGTCATTTGGGACATTATGGGGACTCGTTTTAACATGAGTCATGGTACCCTTAAGCTCGACATACATGCTGACAAAAACATCCTCAGAGTGACCCCGACAAATGTACGAACCTGCCTTATTTAATACCATTGTTTTAACGTACAAGGACCTTATAATCTTATTCAGATCACAACTAAGGCAAATTAATAATTCTGAAGAAGAGTTATAATTGCAGATTTTGACAAGCATAATCTACATAAGTTGTCCCAGGTGTGAGCGAATATGATTCATATTTTGAAGTGACACCGACTTTTATCAAATTATCAATGTTATATTGACATTTTAAGACAAACTTATTTGTTTTAACAGCATTGGATAAACTAATATTCGACTTCTTGATTGATAATAGGGACAGAATGGTATTTTATCAATTTGAAATAAACTTTGTATAAACTCAGAAAGTTTATGAATAAGTTATATTTGACTAATGGCTTTTCGAATGCAAAATGTGGCTAACATATAAAGTTATAGTTGAATGTCTTTGATGCAAAACGTGGCTAACATATAAAGTTATAGTTGAATGTCTTTGATGCAAAACGTGGCTAACATATAAAGTTATAGTTGAATGTCTTTGAAATGTGTTTGAAATGTGTAACTCGGTAAGGTGAAAGCCCAATGAGTCTCACAGATAACTCAACTTTCCTGAGCAGAACCAGTTCAAACTAAACCAAAGTATAAAACGCCGTTAATATAGGCCAAGTTTCCACGGACAATTTTTCTTTGACGAAGATTATTTGTCACAGAAACTTTGGTAATGAATTTGCGTTCACACACAGCAAAAATTACTTATACTACATAGCTCGCTCACCTTTGAATAAAAATAAAATAGATCCTTTAAGAGCAGTAAACATATTAATGAGAAAGGGGATGGGCCATACCGCGGTTTCGGCTACTTATGCCTCTTCAGTGACCCTATAGATTTGGCAACATGGAGCCAAAGAGAATAATTACTGTAATTTTGCAAGTTTCAACAGGCTAGTCTAAGCAAAGACTAGTATTATTCAAATGGGGGCCAAATATATTAAACTTTGGTTAGAGAAGGAGTCTGAACCGATAATAAATTTCTGATTTCTCAAAATACCCTCGCTGGTCTCAAAGGCCAAAAGGAAAATATAATCTGCACTATGGATGATGTACGGGGAGACTTTTTAGGGCCGCCACACGGCACAACACCAGCTGCAGTAATAGTAAATAAAAATAAAACAGATCCTTTAAGAGCAGTAAACATATTAATGAGAAAGCGGATGGGCCATACCGCGGTTTCGGCTACTTAAGCCTCTTCAGTGACCCTATAGATTTGGCAACATGGAGCCAAAGAGAATAATTACTGTAATTTTACAGTGAAACTTTGCCACAGAATTGAATTTACACGAGCATATTTTTCTGCAACAACCCTACTTTGTCGAAGAAAAATTGTCCGTGAAAACAAGGCCTTAAAACATAGGTAAAAATAACAATACAAAAAAGAGCTTATAGCAAAAAGTATGGTATCCTTTTTATGGGACATTAGCAAACAGTATAGACCCAGATGTGACGCCGCATAACTCGGCGTCCCATCTGGGGCTATTCTATTTGCTTAACGAAAATTCATCGAAAAATGGGATAAAAATCAAAAATCACTCCTAGCGCCCCTAAAAATGAAAGTGGACTCTTCCAAACGATAATGATGGGAAATGGGAAAATCCATTCGTCAAATATGGGTTAAATGGACTTATTCAAACAGGTGATTTCTTATAACGATCAGCGCGAACGCTTTTAGAGGCCTAAAGACCCCTTTAAAGCAAGGGGGATATATCATTACATCCAACCTCTCGACGTGAACGTTCAATGTGGGTGATAGGCTGAGGATATGTCGGTAACGGCATTACGAAAACTCGTCCATGTAATATACGATTTTTGCTTCTTCCAAAATGATGAAAATTTCATTGAAAAATTTAGATAATTTTAGTATTCTTGCTCAAAACATCAATTGTGGGTACATGTTAGGACTATAGAACCGCCTCGCCGAGGCAGTTTAAACGAGTACCCACAATCTATGTTTTAGAGCAAAAATAAGGGGGAAAACACCTGTAAACCCCATTTTGACCATATAAAGGTGTGGTATAACGGGGTATATATTACAAGGACATGTTAGCGTGATGGTATAGTCTCATTCTCGCGAGATCAGACGATACCTCATCTTGATCTCTCGCATTTGACGCTTTGAATTGTGGGATATAGCCGATTTTGGCTACAAACGACACACGAAGAAAGCTGGAGCATCCCGCATGAATTTCCCAGATCCCATTGGCCAACTGCGACTGTTTCTTTTCCTTTTCCTTATGATGCGTCCCGTTACCTTTATGTACCTTTCTTTAAAATGCATGTCGGAAAATGCAAGCATAATTTCAAAGAAACGAAAATGCATTGACCACAAATACTCATGATGCAAATTTTCTGCTTTTTGAATCTGATACAGAATTAGCGTGAAGTGTTTGCTTACTTGAATAGATCACGCAAATATTCAATGACGTCCTGCAGCGTGCTCAGTTTGCTGAACAGCATGCTTAAGTTTCTGTGGTCAGCGTGATTTCTAGCATGGCAAAACCAACACCATGTAATGCGCGCTATATTTCATGTAAAATGCATTCGGTCAGAATGTAGCAATACATGTAAAAATTACAAATAGTAGATTCACCCAGTGGGTCAAATGGTGACTTTGGGACAAAATATCTAAGAAACTGTGCTGTTCTGAGTGCTCACATTGCACATTCTGACATTAAGTTTGTTTGAACATGCAATGACCCCGGGAATATCACGCCAAATCCCTGTTGCAGCATTGTATATACCTATAATGCCTTTCTCCGCCTTCGCCTTAGATAAATCGGGCGTAAAATCTGAGCATCAGACTGCTAAATTGGCTCTTGAACATAGAAAGCAACCCGGGTTTGTCGAAGAATGAAGCATTCCGCTTGATTTGGCTTCAAAGATCAATTCTATGGGACGACATTATTGTCTGTCTATGCAAAGGATGTATTGCATACTAGCTTTTAGCTAGAAATAGTTGGCTAAACTTTGTTAACAAAAATACTGACTTTCTACTGTCCATTTAACAAAAGTTACCTTATGACTTCAATGTAACGCATATGAAATTATTTTTCATACTGTATTGCAAGTGCGATGTTATGGTCAGTTTTCCAGGTGGTGAAAGTTGTTTCACACCTGTCTGAAGGTGAGGAAAGTCACTTTCCTTACCCCCAGACAGGTGGTGAAAGTGACTTTCCTTACCTCCAGACAGGTGGTTAAAATTTCTTTTTACAATGAATCCAATATAAAGATTTTAACTTCTTGTTTGTGAACTGAAAAACTATCTAGTGAATAGTTGTCCACTGCGCGTGAATATCGATTGCTGGACACTGATCAGTTACGTAGAGCTGAGAGTATTCTCTCAAGGAAGTTGGTTTCAGATTCGCAGATTATGGTTAGTGGGTTATTGTTGTGCAAGAACAACGAATCAGAAACCAATTTCACTTATTTTTGCATTGCGATTATGATAATTAGAAACGATGAAACTGTATCTCTTAAATACAGCTGGGCATTTCGTCTGCGGTCCCCTAACTGACCATGTGGACCTGGGTAAGTTAGATCCGAGGGTTTCAACCTGAGTTTCAAACCTGCAATACAAACATACACACACAATATATACCTATCTGAAAATCATTACGAAGTGGTAGTTTGCTTTTTGCATATATAAGAGATCATTTATATTGACCACCCAGTCTGTAAACTGTTTCGATAAAATATAATGCCTATTGTTGGTTAATATCTTTGAGAGAAAAAATGCTAAAGAGAACCAATAAAAATAATGTCTCAATGTTTTAAACGCACAAGGGAAAATACTCCTTTATGATCTATTTTTGACAATAGCGAAGCGGTGCAGTGGAGAAGCTTCCTCGTTTTGCACGTGCAGTGTTCGGGTCAATAGTTACGCCGCGAGAAAAATCATTTTACTAGTGTTAATTATCGTTGTGTAGGTCTTACACACTGTAATTTCACTTTGTGGGGTCATAAGGTAAGTTAATTACCCGCTTCGCGACAGGTGGGCATGATATTTTCCTGACCTGTCCATCCAAATACATGCACCTCGAGCCCTTCGGGCTCTCGGTGCATGCATTTGGCTGGACAGGTCAGGAAAATATCATACCCACCTGTCACTCAGCGGGTAATTACTACATATTTTAAATTCTAACAAGCTTATTTGTTTTCTTTACTTGTGGCGCTTTCTTTAAAAGTTTATGTAGATTATATTTTTTAATTAAAAAAAAAACTTTGCAAGTTAATTCCCAATAGTGAACTTGATCCGTTTGAGAAAGAGTATGGGGGCTATATATACATTTGCAAAGGATTCTTGCAGTTTGCCACCAAGCACTTTTTAATGTTTACTTCTTATGAATTGCCATCTGTGCCAGACTATTAAAGACGATGAGCTATGTTAGACAGAATATTTCCATCGGTATTCCGTTTAACCTCTCCATACTGACGGAAATGGGATATATTCAGCCCTTGGTCGAAAATGAAAATTCAGCAAAACTGCAAAACTGTTATTCTAACTTATGTTAGATCTTTTCTAGCATATATGCCATAAATTATGAATATTCTATTTGTTAAAGTACGCAGAATCAAAAAGTACTTCATTTTTTTCTATGGAAAATTGAAAAGATGTCTATAAATAGATCAGGGGAGACTGCTGTAGAATTCGCGACTCACAGTCGAAAATCGTTTGTTTTTCTACATTAATTTAAACGTTTTAAGCAATTTTATGTGTTAACTGGAAGATCTTCGGCACTGGTACAAGTACATAACAAAAATAATACGATTAACAGCAAAATGACATAGTCTTAAATAAACTTCTGTTTCTGTTTCTATTATAGCTTTGCAGTATATTTACGACAACGAATTAAAAATACGTAAACGGACACAGAAATACACTAGTACAGATTTAAATTGGAGAAAAATAGAAATAGCAATGAGCAATACATTAGCATGAACTTACTACATTCAAATTGCTTTGAGACGGTCGAAGTACAAATGGCGTTCCATATAATCTGGTCGACTTATGTTCTATTAAGTTAGCTTCAATGAAGTGTAATATGGTTAAATCATTTACAATAAATAATAATTAAATGAGCAGCGTCATGAGAAAACCAATATTTTGCATATGCGAAAACAAAGGCGCAGATCAGCTTCGTAGTAACTGCGAAGCTGATCAGCGCCTTTGTTTTCGCTATACGGAACGGATAGTACAATTCCTTTACTTTCTAAATCCAAAATTCAGCCTCTAGCCATCCTCTGAGCTTGTACAGCTCGGTTTGTGTCCAAACTGGTCGGAAATCCAGACAATCGGTTTTCTCTCGTCGCGGCTCAAATAGTAATTAAATATGGAACGAAAAAGCTCGATCAATCACAAAATACAGATATGCCAAGATGCAAGACAGCGTACAAAATGGTGGCCACTGATATCCGCTCTTGTGTGCGCGCGCGCTCCTGATTCGAATCTTCATTGGTTCTGTTCTGTGAGCAGCAATTAAAGAAAGTGGCACTTTTGGGCGCAATTGCGACTCATTGAAGCTCCACGGTCTAGCAGGCTGCTCCTCAATTTCTTCAAGGACAAAAATCATCGATGTATAGGGTTTTCTCCGTCCTGGCATAATCTTGAATAACAGTTGGCACATTGTGCCTGCTTATTAAAGTCTTATTTCAATTCTAGGATGCGATCAATTTATCCAGTTATGACAAAATGGCGTTTTTCTGTGTCAAATACTGCAAATTCTATCCGTTACCACTACATTTAACACTTTGCATCATGCATTATGTCGACAGCTTATGCCGTTCTGTGTGGTTACTTTTTACACACATGACCTGAATGTTAATTTTTATAATCTACAAACTATTCCACAAATTCATGCAGGGGTCTTTTTCACGAAAAGGCTTCCATTCAAAACTATGTCATATCAAGCTTCAAAGCTCAGACGTCGCGCAAATAACTTTTTTGTACTTTACGATGCAATCATGACAAGGCAATGTGACTCTTTCAGATCTAGGATTCTACTTTCACCATTTCCTCTTGGCCTCAACTGATATGCCAGTTTCAGACCAGATATAGCGTTGGAGATTAGGTATGAAATATTTTATTTCCTGGTGCATCAAAAGATGAAAAGACGTCAAGCAAGTAAGCAACGACCAGGAACTGATATAATCATAAACAAATGCACGATATTGAAACCAAACGAAAAATGCGCAAGACTATAATGGCAAAGGTAACAGCTGTTTTTCAAAAGGTGGCCACTCAGCTATCTTGAACTCGGATATCTCCATAAAATCGGTTAATAGTCTTTGTTTTAGCTCGTAGAATGTAAACGTAATACAAACAAAAAGGAAAGAAAAACAAAAAGTATGAAATGGAAAAAGAAAGAGAAAACTACTGATGCATCATCCCCGTGAACAAGTAGCTTAACATCCCTAGCTCCAGGCTCAGACTTAGCTCATAATTTACTCATAGTGTTATGTACCAAGCCATGAAACAACCACAATTTGCATTTGGCCGAGCAAATTAATGCCCTTGAAAATGTCTAGGCGGGTCATTTCGCCCTTAAGCAAGGAGCGACTTTTTTGTACTTCGCTGAACAAAGTGCAATGACATGTGTAAAAGACCTTGAAATCAGACATAAATCTCACATACATATGTCGGGAGGGGCAAGGCCATATATACGCATATTGCTCTATCTAGTTTATATCTGTAGATAACCGTATGTAGTTCCACAAACGATTGTTATCGGTCCTTGTCAAACGCTATCGCGAAACACAGTTTTGATAACGTTACAAAAAAAAAAAAAAATCAGAAAACGTAAATTGCAATTGTGACAGTAGTGCGCGTTAAAACCATTTTCGCCAATTCGACAAAGTTAACAGGTCATTCATGGAGTATTTCTGTCCAAGCAACTATTTTTCTTGGTGCGCGCATAAAGTTACATGTTCGGGCCTTGACTAATCATATGCCGCATGGTAACTAGTGGATGCATACACCGCCTGATATTTAACAGGTCTAGTCGAAGCACAAGAACCATTTTGTTGATGTGGGCGTACGTTTGCATACAAATGTCCCACTGAGCAAGCTGTTGTGTAGCCAATGAAGCAAAATTATCTAATCATTGCATGACCATATATGCCTTGTACAGGTCTTTTGTGTTTGCTACCGGGAAATAAATGACAGATGAGGAGTCTTTTTAAAGCTATTGAAACCTTCAAAATGGAAGGTTTGCTAGACAAACTGCTTCGAATACAAAACTGGCAACCGGTAGTCCTAAATAAAAATGGAGAAAACAAAAAAATACGAATTAGTATCGTATGTAGAGATACATCTGTATCTCTATCGCAGGGCCGATCGCCGATCGCATGGATAGTGCAGCGAGATACTCTCAGTTTATTAGTTTCATAGGCAAAGAAATTCGACCTGATGCAGAAATATGGACGATCAGACTCTCTAAACAGTTATGTTCTGGGTCCATTTTCCGATTTAGTGACCACGCTTGTAACCATTATACGTTATAATATACAATTAAGGAATAAACAGTTACAGTTATAGTGTTACATTTGAGTAACTTCCTCTTCTATTGTACTTACTTAAGAATGATCGTGCTTACCTAAATAGCATAAAATATAGTGGTGACTAGGCGAAGCGGTTACTGTACATATCGGAAAATGACATCCGCCCTTGCCTCCCTCTAAAATACATGCATCGAACAATAAAATATTCATTCTACAACAACTGATATCGCAATAGATATTTCATCTCTTCTTGATATGAATAATTAGTTGTAAACTTCGATTTGCGATAGTATTCATTAAAATAAAAACCTGTTGCAGCTTCTTAAGTCAAGATAAAGTAATCTTTTACATGGACATACTACTGCTAATCGCAATCTTTTCACAATCAATCTGTTGCAATTTTAATTGATGTTTCTGTTCAAACCAATAACATGAAAAAAGGTATTATAGAAACTAGAATTCGTTCAGTATGTCATCATGACTCGAATATCGAGCCTCTGCGTGAGAAATCAAAAGTCTGAGTTTTCGACCAAGCCCGATATACACTGGCCTGTACAGTAACAGAGGAGAGCTAGAAGCTTGAAATTTCAGATTTAACAAGAAGCGGAATTGTACTAACCGTGCAGCGAAACCAAAGGCGCTGATCAGCTGTGCAGTTACTGCACAGCTGATCTGCGCCTTTGTTTTTGCATATGCAAATTGTTGGTTTTCTAATGTGGTGGCTCATATAGTATGAAGACGCGCGACAAAATCGAATGACCTTCACTGATGCCATTGACATGGAGGATTGTCACGTTTCTGCGCAATGTATGTGTATCTATACCATGAAACAGACTATAGTGTTTATATTCCCGAGCGACTTGTGGATGGCGGCATTGAATGCACAGTTTGAAATAGGACAAGACTTCCGAGGCTGCATTCGATTTTACCATAATTCGTCCTTGAGATGCTAACATTGCATATTCCACAGCATAATGACAGAACTGCAAATAATTATTATGATCATGTTGAAGAGATCATTGACAAGAAAATTAATACATGTACAGAAAACCACAGAAATCGAGTATTTTTCTGAAAAAGGGGGTAAATGAAAATTAAAAAGGCATTCGTATATTTTTTAATCAGTAATATGTTTTAATTATACAATTACACAAAACTGTTCACTTTTACTTATCAAAGTACATTGTATTGGTCACCGGTATAGTCTGTTTCATCATTTACTGGTCAGAGCATCCGGACTTGAAAATTTTTAGCTGAAAAATTTTGATATTTTTTCTTATTTTTGCTCCAAAACATAGATTGTGGGTACCCGTTAGAACCGCCTCACCTGCTCAAAACATAGATTGTGGGTACACGTTAGAACCGCCTCACCGAGGCGGTTCTAACGGGTACCCACAATCTATGTTTTGGAGCAAAAATAAGAAAAATAGGTATACCCCTGCATACCCCAGTTTTGCTATATAAAAGTGGGGTTATTACACGGACATGTTTTCGTGATGGTACAAGATCAAAAAAAATCCGACATGTCCATACCCCTTTATTTTAACGTTTTCCAGTATCACTACTATTGACAAAAAAGTCAATACAAAAGTACATGTATCCTTTTGTCACCGTGTCTCAATGAGACTGTAAAAATATTAAAAACCATGTATTATTCAACTCTTAATTAAACGTCACTGACCTAGCAGTACTGCTTTTAAATGGAGCAAAATTACTAGTGTTACTCTAACATAAAAATACAATTAATATCATAAGATATGATGAAAATATCCGCTTCATCAATTGAAATCGATCATTTTAATTTCCATCCTGATGATTCTACAATACCGTAGTATTTTCCATATTGAGAATCATCTGAAAGTTTCAATAAAGATCGTAGCTTTTTCTCTGGAAATCTTGTCTTGACGCCGAAGCCGAAGATAGCTCGTGTCGTCTTGTTTTTGGTAAATTCCGCCAGTATGTTCACTCCCCACTTCTCCGCTGACCGTTGTCGTATGTAGTATGTTGTCTACTCGGGCCATTTGTAAATTCTGGTGTTGGATAAATGGCATTTAAAAGGCAGATTTTAGTCGAAGGCTTGAACAACCCAAGTACCTATCTGTTATGTAATCGTTTGTAGCATGGTACATTTTGTCGTTTCATGACGTTTAATCCGCACGAGCCAGGTCATTCAGAATTAGTACATAATGTGACATGCACAAATCAAATTGCACAACGTAAAAGTGCGTATTATGTGACATTTACTAGCTGTTTGGGTAATAAGAAAAGTTTGGTTTCCATGTCCAAATTGTGAAGCCTGTAACTAGATTCTTTATAGCGCAACATTATTTTGTTTTAGGTCCTGATTAAATACACAACAGTGTGCGTTTTTCATGATGGTGTTCAAATCAATAGGATTTTCAAAGCTAACTGCGGGACAAACACAACCTTCATGCCCAAGTTACCCTAGACAATCGTGCCTAGTCATGGCGCATGCGCTTTCTTAATTCTCCTATTCTATTGAATGATCGATGGGGGATTTGTTATAAATGATAACATAAGCATGCTCGTTGCAATTCCAGTCGCGTTCAAAGCTTTGACAGTGAGTATCCAGAGCAGTTGGCTCATTATCGAAGAAATGACAATACAAAATATCCTGCCCTAGTTTTCGGTAGACTCCGATTTAGAAATTTCTTGTTTGGCAAACGCGAAGGATGTGCAGACTGCGATCGTGGACCAACTAAAATAGGACGCCAATGACGGCACATACCGTTGTCCTAATTTTCTATGGGACGACACATATGTGGGAAATGAAAGCATTCGATTTGTGTCACAGTAAGCATTCCGCAAAGGCTTCCTGTGGAAATGCCACCGCTCTTTTTTTTTTTCTTCCGAAAATGTTGCGCATGAAGGCTCTGATGTTTTAATGCGATTAGCTAATGCATTATGGTGGTTAATTCTTTCATAGATGCAAAATCTGCTTGTATTGCAGTGATTGGGTGATTGAAATGTTGTCTAATATTAAAGGTCAAGGTCACAACTTTGTAACAATTTTTTCAGTCTATTTATTTTTATTGCAGGCATGTTTCGTTCTATCTTGTGATAGCAGGACCCAGACCACAATTAATTCGATAATCATTTATTTTGCCTCCTATCTTCTTAAAAGACACTGCTGGCTTTGTTCTGAAGATTTCCTCTATGTCTACACTGCATGCCAGTACTTTTAATCAAGATTAAAATATGGGTTCACCGATTCGTTTTGGAGGCATACATACCGGTGTCTTCGTGAATTATCCGCCTGTCCACGAGCAACCGCATAAGGGGTGGTTCAGTTGTATTATGAAACTTGCCCATGCAATATACAGAATTTTTTTTGGTTGTAAAAATGAAAATTTTCGCTGGAAAATTGTTTGATATTTTTCTTATGTTTGCTCAAAACATAGATTGTGGGTACGCCGAGGCGGTTCTAACGTGTATCCACAATCTATGTTTTGGAGCAAAAATAAGAAAAATAGGTATACACCTGCATACCCCAGTTTTACTATACAAAGGTGGGGTTTAAAGGGGTGTGCAAGACACGGGCATGTTTTCCTGATGGGCAGTTAAATACCTGAAATTACCAGATATGGTCAGATATCTCCACTAATTTAACATTTCCGGAAAGCTTAGACAATAATCTAACCAAACTGACATCAAAAGTAGCAATTCAACATGATTGAACAACTTTACTGATACCCCAATAAATAGGGGAACTATTTTGTGTGCAAGCATATCCGTAATCGTGTTCTACCATTCAAGGGAAGTAATTTTCACCTGATTACATGTGCCTTGGAACCACATAACATCACATTTGACCTTCAATGGACTTAAGTCGTTCATTTCCTGCTGCTATATTATTCGGACGTGCCACTTTTAATCGCATCTTTTGAAACAGACTATACTTAATTTGATAAGTACAGAAATAGTACTGTACCACAAAAGTCTACCGACTTTTTATGAAAAATTTAAGATTGCTGAACATTATGCATGGAACATGAAAAAAAATATCCGGTCATGATTTATCACTCAGGTCATGATTTATCGATTCTTTACAAAAATGAAACTGTATAGTCTAAATATGCAACCGTAGAAAAGGTTTATGGCACTTGCTGCAAATTAATATTGATCAATGTTTTGCTTTAAATTTCCATTTTTAATCAAGAACAACTCGGATTTAATACGGATAAAGCGTTCAAATGAAAAATTAATTGAATGTAAGAATTATGTCATATTACATGTAAATCATATTATCTGCAGTTCCAAGATGATAACAATAATTATTTCGTATTGGTGACAGTTTTGTATTGACATATGTTTCGTTCTTTCTTGTGATTTCTTGTGCCTTGGAAACCACATAACATCACATTTGACCTTCAGTGGACATGTTAAGTCGACCATTTCCTGCAGCATGCCACTTTTAATCGCTATTCTTGAAACAGACTATACTTAATTTTGATAAGTACAGGAAAGGTACTGTACCACAAAGTTATATCAACTTTTTAAAAATTTTAAGGTTGCTGAACATTATGCATGGAACATGAAAATCAATCAGGTCATGGTTTATCGATTCTTTACAAAAAGTGGGTATCGTCTAAATATGCAACCGGAGAAAAGTTTATGGCATTTGCTGCAAATTAATATTGATCAATAGTTTGCTTTAAATTTCCATTTTTAATCAAGAACAACTCGGATCTAATACGGATAAAGCATTCGAATGAAAAATAACTGAATGTAAGAATTATGTCTTATTACATGTAAATTATATTATCGCAGTATCAAGATGAGAGCAATAATTGTTTGGGAGTACATGGACCCTTCTTCTCTCAGTAATGAGAAAGACCATCTTTATTTCTCCATGTTTATTGTGAGTTCTTTGTTGGCTGCCTATGCCAATTTGTGCTATAAGCTATCGGTTGCAAGTAGAGGAAGTCAATGTTAAATAATCTGGTAAGGCCCACTGACTCTGGCTTTGCGTTCACTGTGCTTTCTTTCAGCTTCGTAGATCCTCTATTCTTCACAGTTCCATTAATGAGTTGCTCCTTTTTATGAGGCAGCACCACTTAGATCTTGTGCAACCTTTTGTCAAACCTCCATTGGTACGTTGAACTCCTTCAGTGTGGCTTTGACGGTGTCTTTCTTTGACAGTATCTCATCATGTCTTCTTAAAACATGGTCAGTCCATCTGAACTGCGCTAGCTTTGGCCGAATGCATGCTTCAAACCCCTGACTTTTTAGGACTTCTGAGTCAGGAATTTTGTCTTGCCACTTTTCTTTTTAAATAGTTTTCTTAAAAAGCTTGGAAATGCTAAAGTCTCTTTGCATGGCATTGGTATACTATCCATGTCTCACATAAATGTAAGAGGGTTGGCTGTAACACAGCCTTGTGGACTTTCAGTTTGGTGTCAAGCTCGCTTTCATTTCGCTCCGAGACAGACAGTCTCGTCATAAATGTGCACTGCTCTTGAGAGAGTATTCCCAGAAAGGTGAATTCATCCAAAACTTTCAAATGGTACGGCTTTCCATGCTACCTGTCAAAAGGCTCAGAGAACTTTCCATCTTTCTGAACGTACCTGCACGCCACCATGAAACTATTTAACTGACGCATCATTGCTATGAATCTGGGTGGACAGTCAAACTTTTCCATGATTTTTAAGTCTATAAATTTACGGAAAAGCAATGCCAATCAGTATGCCACATTTGGTCGCTGTACCGTTGGGTTCCTTCTTATGAGGTTGTGCTACGAATAACAAAATTAAAAGGGTGGTCACATGTACCGTTTTATAAACTACCGTTTTGGCGGAGAAATTTAGCCTGCTGTGTGGGTAGGTGTCAGGTTTACTCCAGGGGTGTGCAAACAATGTTGTTGAATATTGTGAAACATGCCACAGTCAACACGCCAGTGCCGTACCACAGTCACATTATTGGAAAAGGCAGAAACTATTTTTGGATCATTTTTGGGGAAATGCTGTTCTTGGATCACTTTAAAAAAAAACACGAAAAGATTTTATAAAACCGATTCCTAAGTCAGATATAACGTGTTACAATAAGATGAACCTATTAAATCCATTTAGCCTTTATCTATTTAAGCCATCAAAGTTTATTTTTCGCCATGTTAACCGTCTTGTTAGGCCCTATTACGCATAAGAGGACAAATTCTCGCACTATGCTTCCCACTGTTCATAATTAGTTTTTCGGATAAAACCCAGCCCCGGTCGGCCGACTTGTGTTATGCAAGAAAGTGAAGGGTGTCGCTGTGTGACCGCGCAGGTAGTCCATTGTTCGCGCCCTCTAACGTTTTGTTCCGGGCTAATCCGGTGTCTACTCCCGCTGTGCTACCGGGCCTTTAATGAGGTCGAATGATGGCGACAAGTATCTCGTATGGGGTGTTCTATTCAAGGTATTCATATGTCAAATTACGGGGTTTTGTTGGGGTCGGATTAGATGAACTTTACCCAAATGATGATCTTCTAATCCTATTGTGCCTCGTCACTGACCATTCAAATGAAGAAATGTCCATTATCTTGTAAAAACCGCTGAAGTTCATTAAAAATCTGTTTTCGAATTTACAGCCAGTAAAGCAGTGAAAAATTGCCTGAGGCTGGGTAAGAACGGTGACGTTTGACAGCCACCGTACCGCATAAACAAGATTGCTGGACCGCACCGATGTGCGATTTTCATCATACCCTTTGCATGTTGTTTGTTCTTAGCATACTCTATTTTCCGAGACATAATCAGAACGATTAGTTTGAGTTCATCATGGAATGATATTCAAACAAATTGTCGCAGGCTCTACATCGTTAAAGAACTCGCACTATACTTTTCGTACAAACGTGTTCACATCTTGCCACGGCAATAGCCCATCTCCTTGCATACCATGCTAATATGCACTGTAACATTAACTTCGCAAATTTGTACTATGTGGCCTCATTCATTAAAAGAGTTCACAGGGCATTTAACTACCCATGACCATGTGACGGCCATTCACGGCCAGGCTTTAACTGGTACAATTAACTAACTACCGAGCAAATCCACAACTTTTTAAGCCCGTCATTATATACCATCAAAACTTGAAAGGCCTTCTTTCTAAATATCTTGGAAAGTATTGGCAATGCACGTGGCTGTAAACTTCCGTCTCAACGCCCTCAAGCTTCCGCGACGTCATTGTGCGCCGTGTCTCGGGTGTGAATGCGGTGTCACTGACTGGCTGTGGTTTGAGTGTGCAAGGTGCAACGTTGCATTTACACTCACAAGTAGTGACAGCAGATTTAGGCAACTTTCCTGATCGAAACAAATGTATTTTGAAAAATTCGAAAGTATGTCTCATTCGAAACTATGTCGCATTCGAAAGTGTGCCAAATTCGAAACCAGCCACATTCGAAGCCATGTCAAATTCGAAACAATGTCAAATTCAAAACTATGCAACATTCGAAATCATGTCCAATTCCAAACTATGCCAAATTTGAAACCATGTCAAATATTCGAAACTATGCCAAATTCGAAACCGTGCCACATTCGAAACCATGTCAAATTCGAAACCATGCCATTCCACATCCAAAACCATGTCAGATTCGAAACTGTGCCACATTCGAAACTAAGATAATTCGAAATCATGCCAAATTCGAAGACTATTTTATTTATGTCACATTCAAAACCGGGTCGCATTCGATTGCTTCCGTCTAAATTTCTTTTCTTTTATAAAAGTGCTAGCAGAAAGTTTTTTCACCTTATCAAAAATCTATAAAGCTGCAGCAGCTTTAGAATATTATCACGTGTGAGCAAATGAATTGTGTAGTCTATGTACGCACGAGCGACATTACACAATACGCTTATTACATATTAACGAAATGATACCATGCACAAAGGAAAATCTGTAGTGTTATTGTTTCCATTCAACCATCTAAGCACTTGTTTTAATACGAAGAAAAGCTCTTTTCTTGATTCTGTATAAAACTGAAATGGTACAGAAATAATTTTCTTTCTAAACATATAATTACTTTCAATAATCACGTGACATATTCAATATTCAATCAAGTTTCCGATTTTCCACAGCCAACCTTGGCTTTATATGATGGTGAAATGAGCAATCACATGATTGAAGATATGTCACATGACATTCCGGCGGCGACCTAGATCTGCGTGCGCATCTTGCGTATTCTGATCAAATTATGGCCTGTGCTGAGAAGGCTTACTTGGTCCTTAACTACCGAACGGGCGGCAGGCAAAGAATGCAGTCAGACTGAGCATGCCCACAAGCTCGTAGTTTTAACAATACGCATGCGCGATACAGTAGATTTTGCCTCGTTTTGACTAAAATGCCAGTGATCTGTAGAAGCGCCATACTGAGTCATGCGCCATCTGCAAGCCGCGACATTTGTAATTGTCATCACAGAATAATGAGCGATGTACTTTGGCTTTTATGTTAAGAATGACGTCCCTTGGATAAAGTAACGGCCCTTTGCCATTCTGCAATGACATCTGTAATGGAGAGCCTTTGTAACCATCAGGAAAACATGTCCGTGTAATGTATACCCCCTTGAACCCCACTTTTATATAGCAAAACTGGGGTATGCAGGGGTATACCTATTTTTCTTACATACCTCTATCATAAAGATAGAAAAATTCCGGCATTTTAGTGGTGGTAGATAAATCGATCTTACACTGCTGGTTTGGTTGCTCATGCAAGATAAGAAAAGCACGCGATATAATTCGATCGTTTCTACTGCTTGCAGCAATGGCGTTCACCAAAACTAGACAAAAGTGATGTTTTTCACAGCGAGTATTCTTGAATCACGCTCGTTTTAAAATAAAAACAAATAAAAACTACATCTCTATTGACTTTGACAGCGATTTATTTACATTTGACGTCACATCCGTAATATGCACAACGTCACAAGGTTTAAAGCACGGTACCAGGTATGTTACCGGTAAAAGGATAAAATCGGAGTATGTAAGAAAAAGAATCGATCATGGGTGTCCAGTGGAGAAAGGAAAATCCCAACCCTCGGGTCCACCGTTCCAGTGGGAAACTCGGCGAGCCTCGTTTCCCACTGGAACGGGTGGACCCTCGGGTTGGGATTTTCCTATCTCCACTGGACACCCATGATGGATTCTATTTTTCTTATTTTTGCTCCAAAACATAGATTGTGGGTACTCGTTAGAACCGCCTCGCCGAGGCGGTTCTAACTTGTATCCACAATCTATGTTTTGAGCAAAAATAAGAAAAATATCAAACTTTTTCGGTTGAAAATTTTCAATTTTTAAAGCTCGAAAATTCTCTATTTATTGCATGGGCAAGTTTTCGTAATGGCAACGTACCTTTAAATTAAAGGTTTGCAGTTTTGTTTTGCATTATGACCTTGATAAAACGATGTACAACTGTCCTGCATGGATGACGTGTCCGGATTTTTCTTTTGTATAGTTTGTTTTCGGAGGCAAAATAGGCAAATGTAAGTACTAGTAATTCATCGCCGGCCCAAATTCAGGAAAACTATATCCCCATGTGGTCGTGTTTTGCATAAACATAAGTCTAACCATTGCTTACGTTTTACTTTTCTGGTCATTGTTACATTTTGCTTTTTAGTCATAGCTTACATTTTGCTTTTGTGGTCATTGCTTACATTTTGCTATCCTGGTCATTGCTTACATTTTGCTTTTCTGGTCATTGCTTACATTTTGCTTTTCTGGTCATTGCTTACATTTTGCTTTTCTGGTCATTGCTTACATTTTGCTTTCCTGGTCATTGCTTACATTGTGCTTTTCTGGTCATTGCTTACATTTTGCTTTCCTGGTCATTGCTTACATTTTGCTTTTCTGGTCATTGCTTACATTTTCCTTTCCTGGTCATTCTTACAGTTTGCTTTCCTGGTCATTGCTTACATTATGCTTTTCTGCCATTTCTGGTCATTGCTTACATTATGCCTTTCTGGTCATTGCTTACATTATGCCTTTCTGGTCATTGCTTACATTATGCTTTTCTGGTCATTGCTTACATTATGTTTTTCTGGTCATTGCTTACATTTTGCTTTGCTGGTCATTGCTTACATTTTGCTTTCCTGGTCATTGCTTACATTTTGCTTTTCTGGTCATTGCTTACATTTTGCTTTCCTGGTCATTGCTTACATTTTGCTTTTCTGGTCATTGCTTACATTTTGCTTTTCTGGTCATTGCTTGCATTTTGCTTTCCTGGTCATTGCTTACATTTTGCTTTTCTGGTCATTGCTTACATTTTACTTTTCAGTTCACTGCTTACATTTTGCTTTTCAGTTCACTGCTTACATTTTGCTTTTCTGGTCACTGCTTACATGGTTCCTTTTCTTTTCTGACTTTACCTTTTCTGACCATTGCTTACGTTTTCAAGTTTTCTGACATTTTCTAACGCTTTACTTTTCTGAATATTGCTTACTCAAGTTACGTTTTACTTTTCTGATGGCCATTGCTTTTGCGTTACTTTTCTTGCAATTGCTTACTTTTTATTTATTTTCTGGTCATTGCTTATGGCAAAGCTTCTATGCTACTGACTGACCATCTGATTACTGATTAACCGCTCAGGTCTGGGACTGCCGAGGAAAAGTCGTTCAAGTCAAACCATCCATACATATAAGCCGTATTTATATGGTTATATTTGAAGAACTTTTGGATGTCTTGACAACCTAATTTTTGGTAAAAATCTCATAAAATGGAGGCAACGTCCCGACATGACCATTTGCTATTGACTGGGACGTTAAACCACATCCCAAACAAACCAACACTGAATACTTTTCTGTCCGCCATTGCTTACTTATTTTCTGATCATTGCTTAGGCTTTACTTCTGACCATGTACTTTTCATGCTATTGTTTACATTATTATCTTCTCATTCTTTTCTTGCCATTGCTTACTTTTTTTCCCTTTCTAACCATTGCTTACGGTTTACTTTTCTGGCCATTGGTTACGTATTTCTATCCTGGCCATTGCTTACGTATTTCTATCACGCCTGACCGTTGCCTACGTATTTCTATCCGATGGGCTGGCCATTGCTTACGTATTTCTATCACGCCTGACCGTTGCCTATGTATACTCAACAAAAAAGTTAAGGAAAATGTGTTTGAGAGCCTGTAACAAAAAAAAACGTTATATTTCATGAAGTATGAACTTCGTATTGTTATAAATTGTCTTTTTATCTTTCACACGAGGGCTTATTTGAGACGATAGTCCTTGCAAAAGATTGGAAAATCAGTGTCAAAGATGACTGGTCGTCCCACCATTTTTCACAAAATTACCAAATTGTTCGGTTTGTGTATCAGTCATCACTGGAGCTTTTTCAAACAATATTCGCACCTCCATAGACATTTTTGTCACGAAAAGCTGTACAGTGCACATACTGAGGTGAGAGCAGACCTGTTGTAAAGCCTTTTCAGCGCTAGTGTCATTGTTGGTACCAGGAAGGCAATGCCAGATGAAAATTGTCCCAGGATCACCCAAGATTACCTAAGTCGGAACACATACTGAGGTGAGAGCTGCTTACTTCATTTACTCATTGCTTACGCTTTACTTTTTCTGGCCATTGGTTACGTATTTCTATCCTGGCCATTGCTTACGTATTTCTATCACGCCTGGCCGTTGCCTACGTATTTCTATCCTGGCCATTGCTTATTTTTTTTTTTATTTTCTGTCCACTGCTTACTTCATTTACTTATTCTTTTCTGCCCATTGCTTACATTTTTCCTTTCTGGCCAATGCTTACATTTTTTTTTCTTTCTGGCCAATGCTTACATTTCTTCCATACTGAATGCTTACATTTTTTTTCCTTTCCGGCCAATGCTTACATTTTTTTCCTTTCTGGCCAATGCTTACATTTTCCCCTTTCTGGCCAATGCTTACATTTTTCCCTTTCTGGCCATTGCTTACACTTTACCCTTTCTGGCCATTGCTTACGCTTTACTATCCTAGCCATTGCTTACTTTTGATTTTCTGGCCATAGCTTACTTCATTTACTTTCTTATTCTTTTCTGACCATTGCTTACGATTTATTTTTCTGGCCATTAACGTATTTCTATCCTAGCTATTGCTTACTTTTGATTTTTTGCCATTGCTTACTTCATTTACTTTCCATTCTTTTCTGGCCATTACATTTTTTTCCTTTCTGACAATTACTTACGCTTTTACTTTTCTGGCCACTGCTTACGTATTTCTATCCTGGCCATTGCTTACTTTTGATTTTCTGGCCATTGCTGACTTCAATAAAATTTTACTTTCTAATTCTTTTCTGACCATTGCTTACATTTAAACTTTTCTGGTCATTGCTTGTAAACGCTTTACTTTTCTAGCCATTTCTTGCATTTTACTTTTCTGTTTAATGCTTACTTAATTCCGTTTCTATTATTTTCTGACCAATGCTTAATTCTTTTCTGGCCATTACTTACGATTTATTTTTCTGTCCGTCGCATATATCAGTGACCATTTCGTACTATTTATTTTTCTGGCCATTACTTACGTTTAACTTTTCTGTCCATTGCATTCATTATACGTTATGACCATTTCTTACTCTGACCATTCCGGTTCTGGCGATTGCGTACGCTTTACTTTTCAGGTCATTGTTTTCATTTTACAACGGGGCGGAAGGGAATCAAAAAGATAATATAACAAAAAGTGTCAATTTCATATAGATTTCTTTGGTGTGTTTTAACAATATTTCAATACAAAATGATCTACACGTTCGATCTACAAATACACATAACTTGATGTTTACACCATAGCTTTTTCTTAATAAATAAATGCATTTCATGAAACAAAAGGTCAATGAGCAACGCAAAGAAACAATAAGTCAAACTATGAAAAACCAAGTCATGAAAAAGACTGAGTTAATGTGGCTACCTTTCACACAGATAACCGGACAGGGCTACAATGCACACAGCTGACCGGATATGTTTCCCATGTAGGCTTCATATCTAGGTCCTATTGAACATGTTGAAGTTTCCTGTAAATATTTTGGTGGAAATATTTGAAATTATTTTAGCGAATGCCTAACTAATGTAGCTCCTTGAAAATATGGGAAATTTACTATTACAGTCGATTTATAATCTTTTTCATGACTGAGGGTATAATGAAAGAAACTGGGGCTTTTTACAAGGGATATTCTTCGGAAATAATTCACTTTACCTCAGACAGTATCCACACATGTTTTGTTCATTCTAAACTGAAGTAAAATAAGCTTGAATGTTGGCAAGAATCGACTTTTGTATTTATGTAAGAATGGAACAATATAAACAAGCTATCTTTTATAACAATGTGTTCATGGATTTAAACTTTCAACTGAAATAAGAACCATCATAATTGCGTTTTGGTGGTTTTCAAAGCAAAACAAAGAGGCATGAGAAAAGAAATATCGATGCTGTAGCTAACGTTTTGCATTTTGTGTGAGTAACAAAATAAGATTTAGATAACTATGAAACATTTTTACATCAACAAAACTATAGATAACAATGTGAACAATATAAACAAGTGATCAAAATTTTAAATACAAACTTTGGTTTGGTTTTCACAAAATATAACGACTAGCAAAAATATTCATTTTGTAACAGCAGTTCAATCGTTTATACTGGATCTAGGTTTTATGAAATTGACAGTAAAAACCCCTTCATGAAAATGTAATAATATTTATGATAGATGACCACAAATTTGTGAATAGCCCTCGTATATATTAGCGTAATACTGTCGTACTCGTGCCTGTTTGCGATGTTGTGTGCAGGGACGCAAAGAATTGCAGATCATTGATTCCAGAGATTGACCAGTTTCAAAAGAAATGTGAAAAGAAAAAATAAAAAAAAAGATCTTGAAAAGTGAAGAAAAAAATACTGTACTATAGTGTAAGCAAACTGCGTAAAGAGTCTAGGCAAATAAAGCAACAACCCACTAAACTGTACGTTGTTTTCTGTATTACAAAATAAAGCAGTCAAGAGAAGCGAAGTGAATTGAAGTAATTCATTAAAGCTCTAAAATCTAAAACGAGAAAGTAACATAACGCACCCCATACATTATTAATTATTACAATGACTGCAAATATTTTTCTTAGACAAATTCATATGGTAAATTAATTCCACTGTACACAATTTAATGGCACCACAGTTTAGAAAATTATACTGGCCTAAATCACTAACGCTTTCAGATAAAACTATCTATCAACAACAAAATTTGAAACTGTTACTAATTTAAGAAACCACCGTACACTTAAATATACATTTTCAAATTTACCTTTTTCTGGAACAAAATAAAACCAACGCATAAGATGTCATTTCAGAATACAATAGAACAAAAACAGATACCATCAAGAAAACATGTCCGTGTAATGTATACCCCCTTATACCTCACTTTTATATAGTAAAACTGGGGTATGCAGGGGTATACCTATTTTTCTTATTTTTGCTCCAAAACATAGATTGTGGGTACTCGTTAGAACCGCCTCGGCGAGGCGGTTCTAACGTGTACCCACAATCTATGTTTTGAGCAAAAGTAAGAAAAATATCAAAAATTTTCAGCTGAAAATTTTCAATTTTTTAAAGCTCAAAAAATCTTTGTTTATTGCATGGGCAAGTTTTCGTAATGAAATGCACAAGTCGCTTATTTTGGCCAAACAACAAATGTGCATATTTCAAATTCAGATGCCAATTGCTTTTGAATGGCAAGATGGCTATAAAAAGAAAACATTAGGTAAAATTTCAAACCAAGACTGAATTTGTTCACGCCTACATAAATTAATATATTAGTTTCAAAAGAAGATAAATTATTTCATGACAGGTAAAAATAGAGGGCTTTTCCGAATCCTGGTGTGCGCAAAAACACGGTTTTTGTGCTAGGCCCCAGGGGTTTATAAAATCTTTTTCGAAAAATATGGGTTTACGTTTCACTATTAGGAGTGCTGTTTCAAGGAATAATAAATAAGCTCTAACTTTTTTTTGCAAGCTCAAAATCCCTCCATATCGATGAAGCTATATTCAGTCGTGTGTGAAAGATAATATTCTTATTTAATTAAGTAGAAAATTCAAATTGTGAACATTTATTTGGACAAATTGAAAAAGAAAAATGGCAATTTCCAGTATGCAAAATACATATGTCTGTCGAATTCAACAGCTGCAATGAGCCAGTATTTTATCATGCCCTAATTTGGTTTCTTTATCAATAAAGGAAACTGCATGGCGGGAATAGTTTTAAAATGTAGGCTCAGCAAAATATGGATTTAACTGTAGATTTTTGTGGTTTTCTTAAAAACAAAGTTGCACAGTGCAGGCAATCTATGGCAAGTTTTTAATGATAATAGAAAGTCAACTGAGGTGTATTTAACAAATTATGATGACGTTATTGTGTACGTAAGTGATATAATTTTAAAATTCTCGCTTTTAACATATTAAGACTAGATATGAGCAGTTTCGAAATGATCTTTATGTGTTCGTTATGACATAGCTGAAATCTTGCTTGAGGTAGCTTTTCCCGCCTAGCTAAGGTATTCCGACGGTAGTGTCTAAACTGACCTGGACGATAAGCAACCACAGATATACTAAACACGTGTCTCTTGTCAGAATACACAAGCATACTCATTTTTAGGTACCAAGACTGTGCAAAATGCTAATTTTAGACGTTTGCTATTCGTCCACGTCATTTTAAACAAATTTCCAGTTAAAACCTTGGATAATGTATTTATATTATGCACTATGATATAAGTCTCTGAACCATTGTTAGCTTTAGAAGCTGTCAAATACATGTATCTGCAATTGGCAACAAAGCAATATATTTTAGATACTCAACAGTCTGTCTTTTATATAGCAATTTTTGTATTAAGCACATTTGGACCCATGTATGTTACTCTATTGTCTCTTTGTCGTGCTAGTGTTCTTGTTAATTTAGTGTTATTTTTCAAGAACACTGCCGAAAACACTCTCAGATCAAATAAATATGTGAACACAAAATGCAGTCTGACTGCACGTATCTGCACCATAACAGTGTCGTCATTTCATTATGAAAATAATTTCGATGTTTAACATGATATATTTTCTTCAATAACACTTCTAAATCAACATTTCTTTGGTTATTTAATCACACAATTCGTCTCGTTTTCTTAGAACTCTTTCATATCAGTGTCATTGCGCACTTTTCTGCTCTATCGTAAATACGTCCTTGAGCAAGCGAACCGGAAATGACGTCATTAAGTTTGTTTTTAACATCATCTTAATTGCACTGTGTCCTTCAACAAACCACCATGGCATCGAAGTGACTTTGCGTAGAACATTCAAATTAAATCTTTGAACTCTGTCCGAACACTTGAGTCACTTTGGGTAATGTTTTTGGAACTCAAGAGTCTGTCATTTAGACACAGATCATGAATATTGCACTAAAGATGGCGGATGAAGAGATGGCAAGTGCGCATGCGTATGACCACCGAGGCCTCCAATTGGTGAATGTTCGTTACTAGGTGGCGTGGGCATGCCAGCAGCACTTTGACAAACATACCACTCACTAAATTTAGTCTGATGTGAGTCCGGTAAGCTAGGATGAGGGTGAATCGGTAACGTCGGACTTGATGCTGATGAAACTGGGTTCGATGGCGTTAGGGGCTGCACCGGCTTGATATCTACGGGACTCGACAGAGCCTCGTCGTTGCTATGACTATCCTCGTCCGATTCGTAATCTTCCGGCAATGGCGAAGTTTTTCCGTGAACTTTCATGTGTTTCCGTAATGAGCTCGGATGGGTGTAGCTTTTGTCACATCCGCGTATTTTACAGTTGTATGGTTTATCACTAGTGTGCACATGACTGTGCTTCTTCCGGTCGGAGCTGTTGGCGAATCTTCGATCACAACCCTCGAACTCGCATTTAAACGGCTTCTCGCCTGAAAGTAGACAAATATAGAAATTAAAAAATAGGTCAAGGTCACAAAAGAGTGCTTTAAATGACCGAAGGCAGGGCCTAGAAAGAAATTTGTTCTGTAGATGAAGCAAACTTGTACGGCATATTTTGCAAAGTAATACATCTCTCGCTGTCGTACCTATTGTACTTGAAACCACCATACAGATCATATTCGGTATATACATGATGTGCATGGTAGCCGAACAAAACTCGATGTGTGCTGGGTAGCACTTTCGATTTTTTCGTTTTTCTGTATGCCTGTAAATACTGCAACAAAACTGAACCCTTTGAAGTAAAGATACATTCACTTTTCCATATCTTTTGTGCACTTTTACAGGTCTGTGCACATATGAATAAAGCATCTGCCTTGAGATCACACATGTTAGCATGTAAAATCAGTTGTTCTATGTCTCTGGTAAACTAATTGCTAATTGCATTACCTAAAACGCAGTCAAAAATATCTCAATTTGATTCAACAACAACAGTATTATACGTTTTGTTAACGATTATTACATTGGCATCTCAGATCAAATATGGGGCTAGCGCGCGAGGGGATGGTGTCTTTGGTCCTCCATAGACTCATGCTTCGAATGCGCATTTGCAGTGATCCGTAGTGAATGGATATGTGATTTTTGATTGGTTGCCACATGTATTTTGTGTTTTATATCGGCGAAAGACGTGCCCTGTGTTGAGCAGTGTGCACACGCAGGCTTTACCGGCCATTTGCTGTTCGCATTGCCAAAATTTCTTGTTTAAACTATTCCATAAAAGCAAACAAACCCTGTATAGACCTTCCTGTCCTATGAATAATTAAGGCGGTGCTCAGTTTTAATAAAGTTATAGACGGGCCTCTTATTAAATTTAAACAAAATTTTCACCAAAAATCGAGAGCTGCGTTCAAGTTGATTGAAATATAAACACTTTTCATTATACCCCTATTGACCTTGGGGGGTTGAACAAGACACCCAGCGTTTTTCTTTGTAATAAAGTTTCAATTAATAAATGAAAGAAGGGTTATTGTTCTTCCATGGGTGCCACCAGGCCCTAAAGAAATTCCTTAGCATATCCTTTATCAATCAGAGCCTCGCTTTGGTGAAATCTGTCTTCGGGAGTTCCCTAGGGGAGTTCCCGACAGGACGGAGGAGACCCGACTGTGCGGCTACGGTGGACATTATGGACCAGGATGCAAATTTTAAAATCTTTGAATTAGATAGTTTGTATGTTTGACAGTGAGAGCACCAAAGACTTCTGTGCGTGGACATTGTGTTGGTTTTGCTGTTATGTGTCACAAAATTTAATCCTTACAATGAGAATAATAAAGTTTGATAGATTTGAACCAAAAGTAAATATTCTTATATCGGGGACATGGGTACAGTTCGCCTTGCGCCCAGTGGGTGCCCTACTTGAGCTATTTTTCTCATACTGACACGTATTGTGTATAATGAAATCTTCCACTGTTTATAACAACTTGCGCTACCCAGGGGTTGGGGTATTGTTATAATACATAAGCCCTATCCAACAGTGCAGGGTGAAAAATCACACTACAATTTACTCTGCAGGAACAGCTTCAGACATTTAGAATTATGGCATTTATTAAGTTCATTTACGGTGAATGGATTTGTGAAGTTGACAATTTGTATTATTGTGACGGCTATTTTGTGACGATCTTGTTGACTAGACAGACAGACAGACAGACAGACTAACGCGAATTCTGAATATTTTTTAATTTATTGACAGGAAAACAAATCACCAGCATCATTTGGCAAAAAAGACATTTGTCTGAAATTTATTTTTGCCTAAACTGCTAATTTGTAAAATTGATCAAAAAATGTTCAAAGTGGTTACAACACATCTGGCTTTTTATTTTGTAAATTTCTATATTTTGAGGGGGCTAAAATGGCAAGAAACACAAATTCTTAGCAGTTCTGCTAATATTTCTCAGTAGGCGGGGCTTACATCGTAAAGTTCCGCCCCCAAACCACGCCTACCTAGACTGGTTTACAGCTCAACAGTATATTATAGAATTTTCTGCTGACAGCGGAATGTATACAAATATCTATTTTCTGGCAATTAATATAATCTACAATAGGAAAACATGTTGTCAAGATCTATTTAATGCACATCTGAATTCTTACTTATATAGCCAAGCAAAGTAACAAATCGATACGATTAAAATCAAAATGAAAAAATGATAAAGATGCGAAATAATCAAAACAAACATAAATATATCTAATATTTTACATGCAAAAGCACACACGTGCACGTGCGATGCACTTGTTTACACGCGTACAGACTGTAAAACTGTAGTATATATTGGGGTCTTTAAAATTACATTAAAATTTTACCCTAAACTTTAATTAAGCACAAAATTTTGATTTTTGCAGCCAAGTGTGTTTGACAACGAAAAAAAAGTTTGCATTGTCAGCAGGGACGAAGTATGAATTTTATTTCTTTTCAAGGGATTCCAAAACTGACCCCTGCCACCTTTTACGTGAAATATTCTATAAATTTCAACTTCAGAAAATTCCGTTGACTCTTCCATGCAGCTGATTTTGACAAGTCAATCTAATCGTTATCGTGGAAATGTGTTAATTGGGCTAATTATTTCTGCGCACGTGTTAATTTCAACCTTCTTGGCGATTTTCTATCAGAAACATTTGTCGATTAAATTCCACCGTTATCCCGAGCAAGCTCGTTGAAATTTTTGATAAAATATTGATAATTTGTAACATTTCTGATTTTAGCTTGAGAGGATTTTGGAAAGCAATTATCTAGGTCAGTCTATGTTTCAAGTAAGAATAGAAATCAAACAAAAGAGTTAGACAGTGAACGTCGTTTATTCATTCATTCGTTCGTCCGTCCGTCGGCTGTGACAGCCAAACAATCAGTGGTTGTTTATTCGTTCTTTGGGGCACAAATATAAATTCTATATACATGTTAATGCTCCATCCGTTCGTTCATTTATTCGTACGTTTGTTTGTACAATTTTTCATTCATTGATTCATTCAAATAAATATTATACTACTAATAATAAATTTTATTCCAAAAACAGATACATGTGGTTACCATTTTACGGCACTATTAATGATATTACTCCGCAGGGGTCAAAGGTGAAAGAAATGAAAACCACTTAGCCGAACTTCTCGGGTCTGAGTGACATGCCATGAAATATGGTTAGAGTGATGACAGGCATGTCATATCTGGACAACTTTATGAAACAGACATGTGTTTATGATTTTATGAAAACCTAATAATTATCATCCAAATGCCAAATCATAATGTCACAAAGTGGAGAGAGCTTCGCGTAATTTGGTTACGAGAGTTTTCAAGAGAAAGTTGCAAGATAAATGGTTAGAAGTACCGAAAATATGATTTAATTGTGTAATTATCGTAAAATATACGAAACAGTGAGAAAATATTTTCCCGCCAAAACTTACATAAACGTTTTAAAAACGTTTGAATTTTTCATGAATATATTTTGTATATCTAATTGTTAATTCAGGTAAGTATGCAAAAATGTCATTGTTTGTTTGTTTATTTATTCTTTACTTTTCATTTTGTTGATCATTAAGCAAGATTGTCAATTTTGTTGTTTATTTATTTGCTTTTTTTCACTTCTTTTTCGTTTGTTTCGTGATTCCCGTATTATGGAACTCCCAAGATCATTTAAATGCATATGTCATGTACCCATCAAAATATTCCTCGTTATTACAAGTACATTTCTACTCTCAAATTTCATTAAAACACCACTATAAACGTTCTTAAGACGTCTTGAAACAGGTGAACACTTTACTTTATAGATATTAATATTTTCTACAAGAGCTCATAATTGCATGTTCGGTGTTTCGGTGTTTCTGCTACAACGAGGTTATGAGAAATAGAACCACCGGCATTACGAAAACTTGTCCATGCAATAAACAGAGATTTTTGAGCTTTAAAAATTGAAAATTTTCTTATTTTTGCTCAAAACATATTGTGGGTACTCGTTAGAACCGCCTCGACGAGGTGGTTCTAACGTGTACCAACAATCTATGTTAAGAGCAGAAATAAGAAAAAATAGATGTACCCCTACATACCCCATTTTTACTATAAAAGTGGTGTATAAGGGGGTATTTATTTCACGGACATGTTTTCCTGATGCGAATAAAAAATTTACATCAAAACAGCTATGGTGGCAGAGCGACCCTTGAGGGTTATGTATGTGTTATTATCGTTTAGTGGTTGTTCAACAGACTTGTTCTTGAATTGTGCTTAAAAATGAGTTCCACAAAAATACTTGTCAAAGTATTTGCATGAGAAGAAAAACAATTTAGGATTCACATCAAAGTTGTAACTTTCCCGCGCTTTTCTCTGGAAAATATTCTTGTGAAACAATAACGAGCCGAAAATGATTTATTTGTGAGGACCTGTCCTGAAAATCTTTCCTTTATTTTTTCTCAGAGCTAAAAAGATCTATTAATATTGTTATGATTGTATGGTTTCAAAGTGACCCCATGAAGTAATTGGCACCAATTAAAACCCCGCTAGAACAAAATACAAGAAAAATAAACGGAAATTACAAAATCCAAGAAAACAGAAAATTACTTTCTGTAAATGACAGGAACAAAACCATCATTTTTACTTTAATCAAATAAAACAGATCAAAGGAATTCCTGAACTGATATTACATACATGTGCTTTTGAAATGAGATTCCTCGATTCCACCTTTTGCAGACAAAACAGGTTATAAATCAAAGGATTTCTCACATATATCAGTTACAAACTTCTAGAAAACTGACAAGCATAATAATCATCGATGAAAACTTATTTCATTATATTTATCAAAGGTTTGATTTAACTCTTTTACTGTAATAGAATGAAAAGCAGTTTAATTTCAATTTTTTTTGTTTCCATCTGTGTCTATATTTCCCTCGCCCACTTATTATTTATTTATTTATTTATTTATTTATTTTTACTTTCTTTCTTAAAATTTTATACGAAACTATGCATCCACTAAAATACGAAACTGACCACAATGGCTTTGCATTTCCGACTCTCACAGATTTGCTGCAGACGAGAAAAGATTAATTGCCGTAGTGGAAAAGAAATAGCGCCAAATTTCCCCAAGGGACAGGTTGGAATTGACATAATTAACATGTTAAGGGTGTGAGTTATTTAGTTATCTTATTTCCCCGATTATCAATCTTAGAAATTGATCAGCTCGAGCAGACGAGATTTTCGGAAGCTGGAACTGTCATGGCGGAAAATTAGCCGTAACAAATTAGCCTAAACAACCGATCATGTTCGCAAATACAATTCGTCTTGATTTTCAGTAGAGTTCTTTTACAACTGAAGAAGAATTTGCCTTTTATTTATTTATTTATTTATTTATTTATTTATTTATTTGCGGACAAAGGAACGCTGTTACCAGAAAGAAACACGACAGAAATTCTATGAAAGCTTGTAGATCTATATCTCTATATCACATAAGAAAGTCTCGTTTTCAGTTACAAAGAAACTATCCCTTTTACAAATCAAGTTACAATGAGTGTACTACAACCCATTTGTTGTGATGCTACGCAATGTGCACGTTGAAGAACGCCCGAAATCAAGCGATTTTCGTCAAAATTGGGTTGTTACAACTCTATAACTTTGTTAAACATCGACAAAGGTGTCAGGTTTTAGCAAGTGAAAGGGCCGTTGGTCGGCGTTTTGTGTCGAATTAATAAATCTAAAGAATTCGGAAAAGAGAGTTTTCAAATTTCATTGGAATTTCGAGTTTATAATTAAGCGGGTCTAACGTGACATGTGCGAGATCACGAGTGCAATTGACATGCTTTTATTGGTCACTGAATTGACAATGTGAAATGAATCACTTCTTCTGTTCATTTCAAATATGGTCAGTGCAGAATGTTTGAAGAAAATAGCAATAGTGCAATAGTCTTTAATTTTGTTTGATGCAAATCGATCAAAATCTGAAAGTAAAACCACAAAACGAACATGCTTCTCTATTTTCTGTGTTGAATTTGCGTTGGAGTCAAGTTCTAGAAATAAGTTGACAACGAAAAAGATCATTATGTCGCTTCAAACGTTTGCAGCCAAGTGTTTATAAATAAAGAAAAGAGCAAAATTTAGTTTCTCTGAATTGCAGCTATACCTCAGAAATAGCCAAAAGTGATCAATTAACGTAAAACGACTCTGTATTAGAACAACGTTGGTTGATTGGAATTAAAATGTCTGAAAATTGGCATCATATGCACGTGTGTAAATATTTGCATTGTAATGATATCTAGTTTCCCGTTGAAACAGCGGGCCCGGGGTTTCGTAACCTCAGAGGACGAAGCGATTTCAAAATTTATGATTCTGTATTGAACAAAGCCGCACGGTATTGAGCCAATGCTAAAACATACTGAACCATTGATCAGCTGGCTAACTGTCACTCCGCTTCACTTCGGTCCACTTCCCCTGGTATGGAGAGGTTTAACGGAATACCGATGGAATATTCCGTCTAACTGAACCATAGCAGTAGAAATGTATGAGCCTGTGCGTGAGAAAGAAAACCAACAATATGTATTCCGACCTGGTCCGACACAAACCGGGCTGTACAGTCACAGAAGATGGTTAGAGGCTGGAAATTTTGGATTTAGAAAGTAGAGGAATTGTACTATCCGTGTAGTGAAAACAAAGGTGTTGATCAGCGCAGTTACTGCGAAGCTGATCTGCGCCTTTGTTTTCGCCTATGCAGATAGTTGGTTTTCCAATGTGGCGGCTCATATTGTGGTTCTGAAACCCCGTTTCCAGCTATTTCGTAACAACTTTGGTTATTGCGTGGGCACGAAATGGCCAAAAAGTGTGTTTGAAATGGCGAAAGTGGGTAGGGAATGATTTGGGTACGAAAAGATTTGGGTACGAAATGAACTGTTATCCTGAATACATACGAAAAGAATCGAATCTTTCCAGTTACAGTGCGATGGCCAACGATAATCAAGAATGAACCGAACATACGTAAGACGTCCATTAACAACCCCATGAGGGGTTGGGTCCAGATTGTTTTTACGTCTATCTGCCCCATCTCTCCCCATTCATTCTGCCTATCTTACTATAAGACCAGCTTTGCTCAATCTGATAAAAATTCATCCAAAAGGCGTTACACAATAAAAGTAATTCAAAATCGCATTACTTGTGATATTGAGCTTGGCATGGAGAAAAGGCCTCGACCTAGTATTCTGCAAAAATTTAGCATTTAATAATTGGTAAGCATGTCTGTCAATGTTTTTAACCCAGCCACCCACTAATTTCTAAAAGAATACAACTGCTAAAAACCAAGAGCAGTGCGATCACGTACTTTGGTGTTTAATATTTCATAAAAATGACATCATTCTTTTATCGTTTTTCCTTATCGCAGATATTTTTCTCTCAATTTTAATCAATAAAGAGGACGGAAAAAAGATTCAGTGGAATAGAAATAATCCTTATCTAAATAAGTACGAAAATTCGGCGAATAAAGCCATTCTTATGAAAGTCCTTGAAATCTGGTGAAACGATCATTTATGATAAATAAAAATTACAAGTTTTGGATCTTAGTTATTAATATCAATTTTAGATACACAGCCGCTGACAAAATGATAAACTTAAAAAAAAAATGTTATAAGAAGATTGAAGGTTCAACGTTCAGTGACATTATAATTATTCTACTTATTTCTAAGTTCAAAAGTACATAAAAACCTCAAACTGAATTTAACAAGAAACAAATTGTATAAACTTTTGTTGCATGTACATATGCGTTGCATCCCTGGCAAACGTTATTTTAGATTCGAGCTGGCTGCAATGAGAAACACTGGGGTTGTGGGGGGTGGGGGGGGGTGGCAACGCGAAAACCAGCAACTTTCTTAACATCTAACTAGCAAGAAGCTACTTCAATGTTCCATTTTCTACGTACTTTTCAAGTTCAACATTACCGGTACATAAAGACCCAAGAACATTTAATTTATTATTATTATTTTTATCAAAATCGCTTGCTACTTGAAGAAACCCGCCAGTATGGCCAAAACGAAAACAAACTTTTTTCTACCATCTGACAAGTAAGAAGCCACTTCAACTCAATTGTGTTCGCCATTCAGAGGCTAAGCATCCCAAATTACTGTCAGTTTAATAAGTTTATCAGGCTCTAATCTTGTTAACTACTGTTAAAACAAGGAGTAAATTGTTCCTGTTAGCAAAGGGTCATTATTCCTTAGAACTGGGCATGAAACAACAAAAAGGGCCCATGTTGCGAACAAACCCAGACAGAAAATGATTTCAAACGAACATCCCTAAACTGAAGAAACCAATTTGTCTTTTTTACGAAAGATATAACTTGGCCCAAACGTCAAGGAGAATGACACAAGGGAAACAACTCGACGGTTAAAGACCTTGACACAAAATAGGAAAAAAGGCTTAAACTTTTATCCTTATATTATATCGCATATTGATCATAAGAGAAATTCAATTTTGTTTTGCTGTCAAAAACATATGTTACAACAGAACATGATGGCGGCTGTTTTTCTATTAGACAAACCATAATCACTCGAAATTTGCATGGGGAAACTAACTGTATACGAAAATAATAAGCAATATGTTTCGTTCAACCATTTACAGCATGAAAAGAAGTAACAATTATTTGATGAATTTTCTTATAAATGTTAAAAGTTCAATATTCAAAAAAAAAAAAAAAAAAAAAAAAAAAAAAAAAAAAAAAAAAAAAAAACCACTAATTAAGGGATAACATGTTGTTCGTCCGACCGTTCGTGTGAGCGTTGGTCTGTTCATGAATGCACTTTGTTCACTCAAAAACCAGTGATTCCGCTACCACTTCAACAAATATTGAGTAAAATATGCTCTACATTTGTAGAGACGTAAGTTTGCAATACATACGCAACAAATGAAATTTTGTTCAAGGTTCTAAGGTTTACGAATCATCAGAATTTTCTGTATTTTGCTCTCACATCTGGCTTGTAATGTCTTTGCCAGGTTTGTCCTACATGGAATAGGATCAAACCGGTGGGAATTAGAAACATATTGCTTCAAAGTCCTTGTTTTACATGTTTCGCAACTGTTAAAATAATGAGTCAAATATGAATTGAACTGGAATAACAACAATGTATGACGGCATGGTCTCAAAACCACGGAGTTCAAAAGTACAAATTCACCAGGAAAACATGTCCGTGTAATGTATAACCCTTATACCCCACTTTTATAAAACTGGGGTATGCAGGGGTACACATAATTTTCTTACATACAATGTGGGTACTCGTTAGAACCGCCTCGGCGAGGCGGTTCTAACGTGTACACACAATCTATGTTTTCAGCAAAAATATTAAAAATATCAAAATTTTTCCGATGAATATGGCTGAAAAAAAGCTCTGTGTATTATATGGGCAAGTTTTCATAATGTTATGAATGGCTCGGATTGAAGACGGTGCTTTATTTACTAGGGGGGTCGGTATCGACTAGTTCTGCCTCCGCAATACATCCAAATATGTCAAACTTTAAAAAGATCTTCCTGCAGAACGTGGTCATTTCAACAGTAAACTAACAAATGTGTTAAGAGTTTATTCGAAAACAAAATGCACGTGTATGCAGTTGCAAAGTGTGTTTATGATACATGTATGTTGGTTTAAAAAAAACTGAACCTGTTCGTGAAATGACAAGATCAGAGGGATTCAAGCACATGTTTTGTACTGCATGAGTCAATAAAAATAAAGCCAACGCAAAAAAAAAGGCTTAGCGGTTCGGCTAGATACTGGTGTGTCGGTGCGGTTCGGCTAGGAGTTACAGTTCGGGTGTCGTGTTCGTGCAAGCGTCAAAGTGTGGAGCTGAACATTTTTTACGAATGAACTCTTCAAAAATGTCAGAATCAGAATGGCAGAATGATAAGGCATATTTTCTCCAACAGCCTGATATATTTAAGCAAGACTCTTTGATGGTGTAAAGTGCTTGGTTTTAGATCATAAAAGTATCATCAAGCTTATTCTTTTCATTCAATCAATCAACTCAACACGTGCATTGAGTATTGCATAGCTCCTTGATAGCTAACCTGCTACAAGTAGCTTGCAATTAATTTGCAATAATGTTTGGTGTAAAAGAATGATTCATTTTGCAGTATAAATAAATAAATAAATAAATAAATAAATAAATAAATAAATAAATATTCAGAGGAACCACCGAGTCGCGGGTGATTTTTACAGCAACGAAAAAGGACGTCTTTTGTCTAGAAACTACACTGTGTCAAAATTTAAACGACGCTTCGGACTGCCCAAGTGTCAATCTTCAAAGGCCGAAACGACACGGTATTTACCAAAATAATCTAAATGACCCACGGAACCGTTAGAAAAATCCCCTTCACCTTTAATCGAGAATGTAAAACACAAGATAAGCGACCATCAAATGGACACGCAAAATTTAAAAACATTTAAGGACACATTTGGCAAAGTGAACATCATACAGATAAAACGAAAAGGAAAAATATCGAAAATACATATTAGTTTCTTAGATCTTTACCTCCCATCCATGTATTTGCGATTTTCTTTGAAGTTCTAAAGGACCATGAGGGATTGAAGTTCCCCACCTTCCTAGCGCTATATGCTAGATTATAAAACATATCTTTTACCAGGGGGGTCACGCGTAATAAATTGCACAGCCTGTAGAGTCGTTAAACCAAGTGGTAGTAGTGTTTTATGCATTATTTTTGTTTTCATGTGTTTTGACAGTTTTTGCAAGGGTGATTTTGAGATAACTTCATTCAAAGGAAAGTTGCTAACTAATTGATCCCTAGGCACAAATTTAGATGTTCTCAGACGCCTCAGTTCTTGCTGTTTTGAAGATTTTTGTATCGAACTTGATATTTGAACATCAAAACATTATGTGATGTAACTGGCAAGAAAACAATGTGAAAAAAATCAAAGAATATGTTTTCAAATTCTACACTGATGAGCTGATTTGTCATCAAAAGAAAATGATAACCTTTTTATGCTGAAACGAATTACGTAAATAGTACGAAATAGCTTTTGGCGAATCGACTTGGTACAATATGACCGGCTATACCTCCAGTGGGATCAAGATTACCGAAACGGCACGAAAAGACTTTGAATTAAAATGTCACAGGTTCTGTGTGTTCTTAATATTTTTCTGTGGGTTATAGTTTGCGATTTTGCTTTCAGACAAATCTGTGAAAACAGTTTCTAGCCGTGTGGTCTAAAATCAGGTGAACTTTGTATCACTAATCCGCGAACTTTGGTTATTTCATCGCGAAATTAGATACAACATCGCTACTGCTCAATATTAACACAAGATACGATCTCGTTACCCATTTGAACATCTAATTACCTCAGATAAAATGATTTCAACAGAGATCCTTAGTCAGACACGGTGGCTAAACCATTATCGCTCCGGTCCCGATATTACGCGCAGGTCCAACTAAACACCGAAAAGATTGTTTTCCCGATTCTGTTCATTATTTGCACCTACATATAGCTAGGAAATTGGAGGATATTCAATGCAGCAACTTGTGTCCTCTTTTACGTCGCATTATATGAATCTGATCGAGGCATGAGATAATTTAGAGGCCGTGAAAAATCTTATAAGAGCATTTTCAAGTTGTTTTTTTTTACACCATTTATTCTTCAGTATAGAAGATAAGACTTGGTTTAACAATTGTTGGTTTAGCAATTGTTGAACAAGTTAAGCCTCTAGCATCATCAAAGCAATCGAATTACCCTTTGGCATCTTTATATGGCTTTTATAGCACTTAGTTGTCGGTTAGGAACGTTAGATTAGCTGAGAAATTCAAAATGCGAAACGTCTCCGTTCATGGTGTCAACTCCTTGCAAAACCTAGTCTTTGCGTAGTAGTAGTAGTAGTAAAAAGTGGCAGTTTTTCGTCATGCCGGGCTGAACGGACTTAATCCAAGATTCCACCACGAGGACGAAGGTTATGTGCTCCTGGGCTGCAAATCGTGGCGGTGACAGCAAAATGCAAATCGCGCTGTTCGCCTGTGCCCAACGTATACTGATAATGCAAGTCAAGCCGGTAAAATGGAAGGAGCACTTCTTTTTAGAATTTTGAACGCCATGGTCGAAAAGTGAGCATAAAAGTAGATAGGAAATCGGTGCCAATTCGGCTGCAAATCGGTGATTTCGCTATCTTGCTCGAGAGCAAATGTAGGTCAAATGATATATCCAATCATGTTGCTCTCTATTAGGGCCGCGCTTAATGGCTATGCTAGATCGGTGAAATGACCTAGTCCATGTGGACAGGTGGTATCGGACGTGTGCTTGCGGCTGAGCGATGAGTTTCTGTGAGGAGCAGGAGTGGTATCTGTGATGCAAGCCGGAGAAACCTTAAGCGGGCTGGACGTTTTACCAGTAGAGACGGGGGTGCATTGTCCTACTAGTGGCTGATGATAGAATGTTCTTATATAATATAGGGGCTGAACATCCGTATCATCTTTATTTTGAATTTTGATACCCGCGGCCTAAAGAGTTCGAAATATGTCATGGTACAGAGTGGAGTTACCAAAGTAGTTTTATGAAGTTGCTGTACCATATATATGTTTTTGGTTTGTGAAAGGGTATTTTTGGTTGTGGATTGGGTGGGTCGCGAAATTCCTTAGGGTAGTTCCAATCAGGGGGCATTGTGAGTTATCGTAATCCAATCTAAGTCGTAGTTCGTAACCAATCGTGTGTAAAAAAGTAAATAAGTTACTAATGTCATTTTTATATATTGACATTGACCATGGTTTGGGTGGGCCTATCTGAAAAGCAAAGAGCTGAAAACATATTAAGACAGAATTATACAATATATCTACCCCATAACCATTGGTCGGAGATAGCAAGGGTCCCAGTTTAGTAACAGCCACTCCTTTGCATGCTTTAACCAGACGGAATTACTATCCCCGGCCGTTGGCATGGGAAGAAAGTACAAGATTAAGGTGATTACATGGTACATGGTATGTGTGGGCCGATATATACATAGTCAGATGGAGAGAGTAAGGTTGAAAGGATGAAGTAAAGTGTTGTGCCCTTAATATCTTCTCCTTCTTCTTACATCCAGGTGACGTGATATTTTTGAATTTTATTAGTTTTTTGTGGGTATAATGTTTTTAGGAAAATAAAAATGGTGATAAGGTTTCTGATATATACACTTACATGGTTTACATAGGTAACAAAACATCTCCCATACATTCTTTATCTTACATATCTATATACTCACATACAAGCATACTATCGTACAGCCTTAATGTCCTTAACATGGAGTCCGGAAGTGCCCACCAGAGAGAACAGCCCAGCCTTCGTACGAACACCGCGGGGCCAGTGCGCTAGTAAAAGGCAGCCAGTATCCAATCGACGTACCGCAGTACGTAAAAAAAACAAAACGAAGGTAGGTTGTGTCCGTACGACTGCCGAGTTCTTCCCGCCGGTGCACCGCACTCCCTTTCTCCACTCCCAGAGTCCATAACCCTTTATATATACAGCCCAGGGCCTTCCCGCCCTTTACTCTGGGATTGCCCTGTTTTAAAAATGAACAGAAAAGAGTAAAAACTAAAACAAACAAACAAACGTACTCTGTGGTACCAAGGAGCGAATATCCTGGTACTGGCAGTGCATACCACATTGCAGCCAGTACAAAGTCGGCCCGTAGACACCTCCTACTCCCCAGAATTGCTATACAATAGGTAGGCAAAAGCGAATGGATGGGAAAATAAAGACCGAGGGAAAAATAAAGATGTATATTATGATATGAAATAATATTTATATAAGTGTTGCATCTTGTACATGTAACTATGTAACTTGTGCGCAAAAAAAAAAAAAAAAAAAAAAAAAAAAAAAAAAAAAAAAAAAGGAATAACACTTCCGCAGCGAAGTGGGGTGCACGTATTGTCAATCCCGCGCTCCGAGGTGACACCAGACTCATTTAAGAGAAGCCGCCCCCCGGCCCCGCGTTATCGATGCAACATGCACTGGTATTCCCTCCTCCACTTACGGAGTGAGATTCATGTATAAACCGGAGCTATACCGTGGTGCAATGGTATATCATCTGTACTTGGCGATATGGGTCTCTAATCAGCCTCTGTGCGAACCCTTATCTATCCTAGCCAGATCCTCACAGTTTAGGTTGAGAGAGCGGTTAAAACCACTAACTCGGAGTGTTAAAGATACAATATATAATGGCAGGTGGTACAGCATAATAGAGCGGGCTAAGTATGTAACTGCAGAAAAATAAATGATGATGACCTTATACCTTAAGTGAAATGGTAAAAAATGGCCCTGGGCGTCTGCTTATACAAAATAATCGTATCACGCACGACTAAAGCAGAGAACTGTTAATGTGAAAACCTAACATGAAAGAGAAGGATTGGCCTGCAAAGATTGCCCTCTTCTACATTCATACATCTGTATCTCTGTATCCTATGTAACCTTAGATGCGCGACATGTATTCTGTGTCCTTAATGTACTGAAAAACGGCACCTCTGATAATTTCTGAGTGAGCATGACTGGGATTAAGAAGTGTTTTAACTGTTATCTCCCCTATATCTGAAATGTTATCCTTAATACTGTTGAACATGACTATCCTATGGTCTATGTGCATGTGACATCTAAGGAAATAGTGGTCTGTATCCTCTATTTCATCACAGTGTGGGCACATAGGGTCCATTTCGCTATGTGTCTGGTTATTAAATCTTAAGCCATTACGCCCTAATCTGAGTCTAGTGTATACCCTGTCTAATTGCCTTTCATCGCTATATTGGATTAATTTCGTAGGTAAATTATTGTCTAAATCCCATCTGAGCCCATGCTTATGCTCCCTCCATTTCTTTGCCCATTGATCCTTAATAACCCTCTTAATACGACTATATGCCTCAGTTTTGCTCATTTTAATGTTGAGTTCCCTCCCATGTGTTGACCCAGTTTTCGCTGCTTCATCGGCTAGGTCGTTCCCTACTATGTTACAATGAGATGGACACCAGTCCATATTTAAGATTACATTCTCCCTGACTATTGCATCGACAAGTGTGTTGACCTGAAGAATTAGGTCAGGCCTAGAGTTGCTGTTCCCCGATTTTAATGCCCTAATCGAACTGAGAGAATCTGTCAGTATTACAACCTTATCTGGTTTATTTTCCTTAACCCATTTTAAAGCTTCAATGATAGCTACGAGTTCTGCCGAAAAGATGGAGAGGTCCCCCCCTAACTTAAAGCTCCTGGTAATTTTAAGTTCTGGAATTACAAATGCGCACCCTACTATTCTCTTATCAGTGTCTTTACTGCCGTCTGTGAATATGTGGAGATGATCATGATAACTGCTACTAATTAGATTGGTTACCTTGCCTTCAATATCTGCGATAGTATCAGATTTTTTGTTTATTGTTGGTTTGAGAGTTTCTCTAGGGTCAATACCCTCCAGAGCAAAGGTTTGTGCGTACACTGGTTCTTGTACCTCAATGTCTTCTAGATGATACTTAGTTTTAAGATCCTGTACCTGCATTACAAATGGTATTTTGCCCCCCAACTTATGTCTTGCTGTCTCGTATACTGAATGCCCGTATAGGTCGTTCAACGGTAGGTTTGGACCGTTGGCTGATGACCTAGCCCAGTATTTGAGAATGAGTTCCTCTCTCCTTAATTCAAGTGGAGGAACGCAACATTCTACTTGTAGGTCGGTAATGGAAGTTGACCTGTATGCCCCTGTGACTATCCTAAGTGCTGCTGACTGAATACGATCTAATCGTGCTAGTTGGGATTTGGATGCTGACCCATACGCCTGACACCCATAGTCTAACTTACTCCTAATAAGTGTTTTATAGATCGTCATAAGAGTTAACTTATCTGCCCCAAACTTAGTTCCTGATAAATACCTCATGAGATTGAGATCTTTCTTGCATCGGAGGACTAACTGGTCAATGTGTTTAACCCAATGAAGCCCCTTATCAAATGTGAGACCTAGGAATTTGCCCTGGGTCTTGTACTCTAGTTCCTGGTTCCCTATCTTAAGTTTGGGTATGTCATCCCTTAGATTGCTGTTGTAAAGTACCACCTCTGTTTTACCCGCTGATATCTTGATGCCTAGTGCTTCTGCCCATTCTTTAATAATGTTTAAAATTCTTTGCAGAAGTTGGACCAGTCGCTTCACACTCTTGGCCGTTTTCCAGACCGCTGAGTCATCTGCATACTGTGACAGCTCTGCAAAAAGTTCCTTAAGTACCTCATATTGCGTATTGGCAAGTATGTTAAAAAGTATTGGGCTCAATACGCTACCCTGTGGTGAACCGTTATCTAAAAGTCTAACATCTGACAAATCACTTCCTACTCTTACTTGAATTTTCCTGTCTTTTAGAAAATCTTGCACCCAGCCTAAAATTCTACCCTTGATGTTAAACTTTACTAGCTGTGCTAGTACCCCCTTAGTCCACATGAGATCAAAAGCTTTTTCAAGATCAAGAAATATACATAGAAGTGCCCTATTTTCCATCTTAGCCTTAAGTATGGCTGATTGTAACCGAATGATCTGATCAAGGGTAGATCTGTTTTTCCTAAAGCCTGATTGAGTGGGTGCAAGAAGGTTATTATTTTCTATGTGACTTGTCAGTCTGTTAGCTATCATGGTTTCCATTATTTTACAAACAGCTGATGTCAGTGATATTGGTCTGTAAGATCCTGGCTCATGTACTGGTTTGTTTGGTTTAAGTAGTGGTATGATTGTGCCTAGTTTCCATTGGTCTGGTAGCTTACCTTCTGTCCATGATTTGTTGATTAATTTTAGAAGTTGTGATTTGCCTGTGTCAGTTAGGTTTTTTAACATGTCATAGTGTATTGTGTCTGCGCCTGGTGCTGTGCTCTTTTTCTTATTAAGTGCTGTGTTGAGTTCGTTTATTGTGAAGAGTGCGTTATACGGTTCGTCATTGCCTGTGGATATGCTCTCGTTTACTGTTTCATCTATGGCAGGTTCTACTTCCCTTTTCTTATCCTTAAATTCAGGTTGGAGGAGGTCATTGCTACTGGTCTTCTGATAGTGGTTTGCCAAAACATTTGCCTTATCCTTATTTTCATGGTATCTTACATTATCTTGCTTAATGACCTCTACTGGTTTAAAAGGTTTGCCATTAAATTTGGATATGATCTGCCAAACTTCCTTACTGTTGGTGTTATGGTTGAGTTTAGAGATGAATTCTCTAAACTTGGTCTTCTTTGCATTATCTAAAACAACCTTACTATTTGCCCTTGCTGTCTTATAAAGTTCCTTATAGTGATCTGTTTTGTGTCTGGTCCAGAGCTTGTATGCACGTCGCTTTGCTTTAACGGCCTCCATACAAGCGCTGTCCCACCAAGGTAAATGTCTGCTCTTATTGTTAATGGGTTTGGTTTTGGGAATTGACTTATTGCATGCATTGACAATTTCTTCGACGAACTGCGCATCGCATTCATCGATGCTACAGCCGCCGAAGTCAATGTCAATATTATTAGTTAAGCTGCCAAAAAGGGTCCAGTTAGCCTTACTTATCTTCCATTTAGGTTGGGGGTTCTGAAGTACAGTTTTGAAGAAACAGTTATATTTAGATACAATAGGGAAGTGATCACTGCCAAGACAGTTTTGATGAACATACCAGTGTGTGTTTCTGCTTAGGTTGCGTGAGGTGAGAGTGAGATCTATTGCTGTGGTGTTGCCTGTTTCTATGTTGTAGCGAGTGCCATTACCGTTATTTAGTACTACTAGATTGCGATGTTCTATGAAAGAATTAAGTTCTCGTGCGTCTGGTGTTTCATTGCCTGTAAACTGATCGTCCCAGAGGTTGTCCCTAACATTGAAATCCCCAACAATTATATGATGATTGCCCACATGAGAAAAAATGTGATCATAGTCATTTTCAGTAATTAAGTTTGCTCCATTGGTGTATAAATTGACTATGTCGATGTTTTTAGATTCCCCAAAGATACGAACTATGGAAACCTCTAGATTCGGATTGTTTTGCCTATACTTAATTTCTTCCGAATCTAGCCCCATTTTAATAAAAGTTGCTACCCCACCACCCTTAGTGTTGTCATTTCTCCTGTATGAAACTGGTTCCTTATACCCCAATAATCTAATTGGTTGATATGATTTTTTGTCCCACGTTTCCTGAATACATACAACCTCTGGGAGTTCCTTAAATGTCTTTAGATAATCGTAAAACTCAGCCTTCTTGTGGTGCATTTCATGCCCGCGGAGACTGCGAGCATTCCATTGCACCACAGTGAGTTCTGAGTTGTTGCTAACTGAACCCATTAATGCAGCTTAGTGTATGCGTGTGTGTGTGTGTGTTTTAAAATTTGTTGTTTTTGAGTAACGTCACCCTCTGAGATCTTGGCTTCTGTGAGTGTGTCAGGCGTTGGGGTACTGGACCTCTGTGTGGCTCGTCTGGAGATACGTAGTTGCCTAGCTGCTTGCTTCCGACGTTTCCCCTGGTTGCCTTGTTTCTCATGGGTGACGTGGTGCGTGCATTGCGTGATATGCGTGAGTGCTTGTTAGATTTGGACGGAGTGGGGGGTGGGCAGGGGATTTTGTTGAGTCCTGTGAGGGAGATGACTTTAATTGTAGATTCCTGTACAGAGGTTTGCTTTGTGGAATTTGCTTCTGGCTCGTCATCAATGGTGATGACCTGGTCCTCCTGCTTCTTGTCTTTGCGTGCACACGCGTCCTATATATTGGCCGCCTCGTGAGAAAACCAACAATTCGCATGGGCGAAAACAAAGACGCAGATCAGCTTCGCGGTAACCGCGAAGCTGATCAGCGCCTTTGTTTTCGTTACACGGATAGTACACTTACTCTTCTTCTCAAATTCGAAATTTCAAGCTTTAAGCCTGTTTCTGTTACTGCACAGACCGGTTTGTGTCGGACCTGTTCGGAAACCACATTGTTTGTTTTCCCACGAGGCGGCTAATATTATATTAGAACCCTATTACAAAACATGGTCGAAGCACAATTTCTCGAATGCCCCCTAACAGTGGTGATTGGAATAATTTGAAGAGCGATTGCACTTGTCTGTAGCGAAGATATGTTTGCATAGCTTTGTAAAGCTGCGTGAAAAACATCTCTATTCTAAACGTGCCTTTTTGACGGAGAAAAATAAACTGCTTAACGGCGCTTTCCACAGTTTGCATTGAATGTTGTGCGACTGGTGCGCTTGTATTTTGGAAATGTGTGCTAAAACTTTCTTTGATTGTAAATAGGTCTTTCTGGTATTTCGTTTAAGCTACTGTTGTCTCATTAATACATTGGCAACAAAAAGCGTTGGTAAAATGACTAATTTTCGCGCAATATTTTCTAATTCCCACTGTTTTGATCATGTTCCATAGAGGACAAGCCTGGATATTCCATCATATGCCAGATGTGGGAGTTGAAAAAAAGGTTGAGAGAAAAAAAAATGCACATGTAAACTTTAGTTTAAACTTGAGTCTTGTAAACGTTAACATACAATTCCACATGAAGTTTATGTACAAACTCAAGATTTAGACTTTCTTTTCCCCAAAAGATTTATAAGAAAATCCTTCTGGAAACTTACTGTACGACCAAATTCTTCGGCTCCAAATTGAAGATCTTATGAAAATCATATGAGCTACATTAACTGATTTCTGAGAACATTACAGGAGCTATTAAGAGAAAATCACATCTTAAATCTGGATACAGGCATTTCATCGCTAGTTAATCTAACCCATATTTCTGAAATTTAACTAATCTCGTATCTTAAACTAGTTTATTTTGGCTTTTTTATTTTTCTGAAAACATGATGTTTTTATGGAAACGAGTGTGATGCAGCTGAAGTTACATTCTGCAATTCAGTATATATAACATTTAGCTATAAAGTTCGTTTATACTATTTCGGTGCAGTAAAGCATGAGCATTTTTTCTGTCAATGATTTTTTTTCTTTGACTAAAAATGTAAACAGTCTTATGTAAACATAGCTCGAACACAACAAAACATATTCAATTATACATAATTGTTCGAGATCTTTTTTTCTTCTTCAATTTCTCAATGAAAGTATTGTCGTGCTGTAACCTTCATTTTGTGTGTTGAACATTGTGTTTTACAACTAACTTTTCAATACCCTCTTCACTCGGTGAATGAATAAGTTCTCATATTAAATTATTTTCACTACGAACATTCAAGCTTATTTGTTATTAGACACTTCATTTCATTCTTAAGACGGGAAATATGCTCAGCCACTTATAATTTAACTAGTTCTCAAGAATGGGAGAGCAGTTGACAAGACGCGTTGTAAGCATATAGAATTGCAGTTGCAGTTATAGCTATAAAATTGCAGCTGCAGTTTTAGCTATAGTAGAGAAAATGTTCCTAGTTTCACAACGACTGTTATGTACAATTTTAGTGTGCTATCGCATCGACACTAATGTTTGAAAATTTTAGTCTATAAATTATATTTGCGATGTACATGTACGGAACTGTTGGAGCTGCAGTTACATATGTTATGTTATAATTTCTGTCGAAATGGCGCATGGACTTTCCGGTTTTTGCAATTAAATTACTATGCAGTTTGTGGTTAAGTATAATTTTTCTACATCGGAACATGTTGAAATTTATAATCTTGATCTTGAATTAAGTGTAAACGCACATTTTCAGGGTACAACCAAAGGAGAGGCATAAGCATATTTTGTATAAAAAATATGTCTACATGCATCTTGTGTTTATATATTTCCGTATGTAAACATCTCTTAAATTTTCGACATATTTGATGCAAATACTGCTCAGCCGTAAATAAAAACTGGGGTAACAAAATTGAATTTTCACGAGCTGTAACTATCAACATTCAGATAAATTAATCTGAAGTTGGGGGTTCTCTAATGTCAAATATTTCTTTTGATTTCTTACTTTTTCAATCAAAATTTATCTTGCTTGTGATGTAGCAATAGGGTTTAAAGATTTCGCACCGCGATTAATTTTGCCATGGTAACTGGTTTCAATTTCTATCATTTCAAATACAGTCACAAACTTATGTAAATTCATTTATAATACTTTTGTCGAATATGTGTGACATATTCATTTTAAAACTGGTCGGTTTTCAATCGAATAAAAACGAATTATACATGCAAAGTTGAGATTTTAAAGAATATGGTTAAATGATAACAGTTTGATATAGGGAGACCAATTTTGCGCACCCCGTTTTCCCTTTTTACTTCAAAGTTCTAACTTCTAACAAGAAATTAATTCATTTATCAGAATCTTTATGTTGTATGGATTTATTTATTTATTTTATAGTACTGTGTGTGCATTTGATAAGATATCTGGTCTAATTAACGATTACTGCACATAATTGATATAATCTCAATGCCAGTTAAATCCATAAGTTAATCTAAAATAAACATTATTCCTTTCCTTAAATTCGATCATCATAGTTATTCAATGTGAATCTTTGGCAAATATTACGTTATCGCGAATTTGTGAAAAGGGAAGCATGATTTATTCTGCAAATTCATGCGCTAAGAATAAGATAGTCTATGTAAACAAATAAGATAATTAAACCATGTGTAAATAATGATAATTTCGATACGAAGTGTCAAAACTATTGACTACCGTTGGTTAACAGGTGCTTGTAATATTAGAACATGACAGGTCGCTATCTTCTGAGAACTCAGAACCACAATTCGATGTTTTTTCGTCAATTCTGCCATCACAGATTAAATAATTTCATGTAAAATAGTCACATTCGTGTCCAAAGCAAACAAAAATCAAATAAACAAATAAATATCGAAGTGGGTAACTGAAATAACGAAGAATAAATGGAATTTTGCAGCATGATTATACAAAACCAAAAAAAATCGAATTATATAAAACTATCATTTTAGAATTCAATTAAATTAGTATCGTAGTTGAAAATAATTCATCCTTCCTAAAATCAGAACATTATCAACAGTAAGCCACAATGCAATGAGAAAACACATGGAAACTTGGAAACTATATATAAACAAGAAACTAGAATGTCATAAAACTATTAATGAACATTTAAATAAATATTAAAATGCTTACACTTCAGCCACATTATGCATATTTTTCAACGAGTTTGGAGTCGGTCTATTTTGCATTTCTGCCTGAGAGCTAAACATTTTTTTCTCTGAAATGAAAATGATTTATGCGTGTAACGAAACAAAATTAACATAATGTACGTAACAAAATAAAATAAATAATAATTTCAAGAACGTTTCGTTCTGTTATCATTTTCAATTCAGAGAATAATATTTAGCTTTGGAGGCAGAGATGCAAAACTCATTAAAAAACATTATGCAATTAAGGTAACGTACGTAACAAAATAAAATAATATTACAAGTTACCAACCTGTATGCGTTCTTTTGTGAATCTTGAGGTTCTCACTCCTGGCGAACACTTTCCCACACCCGGGAAAGGGGCAGGGGAAGGGCTTTTCCCCGGTATGGACCCTGATATGGTTCACAAGCTTATATTTAGCCTTAAAAGGCCGTCCGTCGCGAGCACAATTTTGCCAGTAACACGCGTGATTAGTTTGTTCAGGTCCACCCACATGTTCCACTGTAATATGCGTTACTATTTCATGCATCGTTGTGAATGTTTTGTTACACGGTTTCTTGGGCTCTTGCTGCTCAGTGTCTATCCATAAGCACGTGTGTTCCTGTTTGATGGGTGGACGCATGTAGCGAAAGAAGGCTCCAGGTCCGTATGGTGCACCACTCAGATGGTTCATAGCGTTGATGGGATTCATACTGTTGATATGACTCTGTGAGAAATGGTCTGTACGTGGGCTAGTCATCTGGTTGAAGGGGTCCCGGGAATACATATCCGAGCCCGGTAATCCTGGTAGTCTCATCTGGCTGTTGAACTGACCACCGGTACTTGCGTCGTGAATTCCGGGAAATAGCACGTGACTGGAACCGGTGTCATGTGAAGTATGATAGCTGCCCGACGACGGTATGAACATGTTGGCGTTTGCCTCGTGCCCCTGTAGCCCCATGTGATCTCGTCGAAGAAGATAGTCCCTTGAAGCGTAGCTGGATAGATGTGAAGTAGGCATCCCGTATCCGTTGGTCTGAGGCACATACTGGTTAAGTTGATTATGTAGTCCACTAGTGTCCCCCATGTGGTGGGGAGGGGAGAGCTTCATAGCCCCTGGGGGTAGATGGGGAGTGTACGGGGTCTCCATGATTGGATTAATCATTGTGAATGAAACTTCCTCTGTGAATTCACAGCATGTAAACAAGTTCCACTGATTCTGGCTACATATGAATCGCAAAGAATATTAAACAAAATCCAAAAACTTTAAAACACTGTTTTAACACTTTCAAATAAATTAAAACTAATTCATCTGTTTCTAATGAAGCTGTAAGGTTTCATTTCCACAAAATCCTTCAAATGTTAACAACTTATTTAAAATGTTGACACTTTGTCTCTAAAACTTCACAATCGTGTTTAGAACAGCATCCAGTTACAGAGCGCCCCAAGACACGTGTATTTAAAAACTATAGGAAGCCCTAAAACTCTGCGGCAAACCGTTTCAAGATAAACCCGAATATTTCGCACTTTTCAAACTGTTATTCAATGAACAGCAGCAGTTGAAAGTTAGAAAGATTTTGAATCCACAGTTTAAGTTATTCATTTACAAACATAAACATATTGCAAGTTAATTTCACAGCTTGATTTAGAACCTGTGCTCTCACGCGCGACACCACTGCGGCGATTCTATTGGTCGAGCGCTGTTTGATTGACAGGTAATCAATCGGATAGCGCTAAGAGCGTACTTGATTCGCTGTAGGATTATTGAGAGGCGTTAGTTCAATAATGATGTGTCAATTTCGAAGCGCGGATGAGGCCGCGGGGTGAATCTTCAGAATTTTATGATACTAGTGGAATTGGCATAAGATATCAGCAGCAATGAGTCTATTGGTAACCCTATTCATGCTATTGGAAGCCTGAATAAACAATCAAATCGGTCCGTATGAGCAATCCCACCTTTTGAGTATACAAATATTAGGAAAATTATTTTGATATAAAACGGTGAAAATGAAGAAAATGATCAAGAAATAGAGATAAACAGTACATTATAAGTGATTAAGTTCCGAATCTGATTATAAGGTAAATACGAGTTATTTACTTACGCAAAAATCTCAGGAATAGGAAAGAAAAGAATTATTAAAATTGATCTAGACTCGAAAAGAGCAAAACAATCTCGTCCTTTGAAACCCTCGTTCAAATGCGAAAAGAAATTTACGCAAAAATTGTGCTCATGTATTTATTCCTACAAATTTATAGAGTGAATTAGAAAAGAAAGAAAAGAAAGTAAAAGAAAGAAATAATGGTCTTCTGATTTGGAAAAAGAAAATAAATAAATAAATACTTCAACCAGTTTTGAAAATAATAAAACTGTTTTTAAAACATTTTCATTCAGTCTGACTAGAGGAAAGTCAATTTTATTGCATTGGTTAATACACCATTGCTTATTTATTTATTTATTTATTTATTTATTTATTTATTTATTTATTTATTTATTTATTCCGTATAAAACTTAAAACTTTGTAAACTGAAGAAGAAAGAAAACAAAACAAAACACGTGGTCTTTTAGAAAAAATCTACAAATTTAATATACGGTTTTCATCATTTCGGAAGACAACCGTATTCTGCAAACAAAGTTTTATTTTCAAAATATTAAATGTGCCAAAGTTTGTTTGACTTTTACGGGATTTGGACGATTTATCCACATTTCCAAACACTAAACCGTTAATTGGCCATCTTAATTGAGATTAGTGCCAACACTACAACTACTTGTGTCTGTCAAGAATTCGACCACATGTAGATAATATTTATTTTCTGTTCTTTATTTACATTGTATCATAATTCTTATATATAAACAGATGCAAATGATAACTTATTAGCATAACGGTAGCCTGGACCAGATTAAATTACCCCGGATGTTGTGCTCTTGTAAGAAATTGACACAAAATGGCATATTTCTTGTATTTGACACGAGAAATTTGATGGGCAGCGTGTCAATCACAAGCACCAGTCATAACCACTTCATAATTCCCCAAGTGCTCGATATTTTCGCTTTCTCTCAACATAAATATTTTCTTTCAAAATAACTGATGGAATTAGAGACTATTTATGCGTTTCTGATAGCCTGCCACTAGTTCTACTTGCGCTTCAACTCTTTATTAGGGCATGTTCTAATCTGTAGCCTGGCCTGCCTGGGCTGGGCTGGTCCGATTATGTAAAATGATGTAACAACTAAACTGGTGACATAACACCTGGGACCAGACCAGGCCAGGCCAAAATGAGACTATCAACCATATAAATGTAGTGATCTCATGAGACTTGTTAACAAAAATAACAGAGGTGATGACATACAGGTTCAAGTCAGCTGCTCTTGATCTCCAATGAAAATGAGATGATAAATGTTTAAACATATAAGTAGCAATTGCATAAAATAGCATGAAAGGTTAATTCTTATCACACTCACAAAAAATCGCTTTAGGCGCTTCCATCAATGTAAACAAAGGTGCTTGATAGAATTTCTAATCTGTGTCTCAGATTAAGATTGTGTGAAACACATTTTCTTATGACAAAGTCAGTCTTTCCAGAATAGCACAAAATTACATTTGAGCCACCGCATAAGAAAAACCACCAACATGCAAAGGGAAGGCGCAGATTAGCTGTGCCGTAACTGCGCACCTGATTAGCGCCTTTTGTTTTCGCTACACAGTACAATTCCTTTTATCCAAAGTTTCAAGTTTCTAGCTTTCTTCTGTGACTGTACGTAAGGTCTGGTCTGAAACCCAGATTGTTAGTTTTCTCATGCCAAGGCTCATTTATGGGTTCATCGCAGTTTCTGTCATAATGTTTTCCCCATTTTCATCTGCCAAGTTACCGTTCTGATTGGAGAATAAAGACCATATATCAGTTAACACTAGCTGGATGCAATGCATGTTACCCAGGTCATTATATTATGCAACCTGGTAATTATAAACATTAAATGAAGCTGCTAATATACCTGGTGGGATCTGAAACCCATTTGTGAAATATTGGGCAGAATTTATAGTCATGTGTCACAAAATAAAGGCCTTGTGGTTTTGGTAAGCATTTCAGATTGCAAGATGCACGGTGAAAACCAATGTTTGAAATAGCTGAGCGTGTCCAGGAATACATGCCTGCACAAACCACTGGGTGCTTCCTTGGTCCCGATATAAAAAAAATGTCTACTACGCTAGCAGAGAAAATCTCCACAAAACAGTGTCGGCAGTAACTTTACTTTCACATTTTATACCACTTCTTAACGAATCAAATAAAAACTTTATATAAAACTGCTTTACAAAGCACTATTTTATTACTTAAAATTCTTTCAATGACGTCATAAATGAGAATCAAATCAAATCATTGACCAAATTCTAGGAATTATTGTAGAAAAAAATCTGATACCAGAATCAAACAAAACCAAATCCTATCGGGACCTGTAGTAAAAGTCAAACAAAACCTTTTCGTGTAGGGACGAAGGAAGCACCCAGTGACAAACAGTGCTGACATAAAAATCTTAGTGTCTTCTGCTGGTGTTGGGTGTTGAAAATTGGATACAACCAATACAGTATACAACCTTTAGACAAGAAGATGTTTCAAAACGAAAAACATCCAGGGCAGAGTAATAAGATAGATAATTGATAAGAACTACGATCGCCCCTGATGAAAATGTCTTAATGCCCGAAGTCTTGTTTCCATTCATAAAATCTTATGGTTCCTCCCATAAAGCTATGATCTCGGTACGCTGGTGATACACGAAAACAGTGTCTGCTGTCACCTTAGTTCAGGAAGTGAATAATAGGCTATCATCATGATCAAAGAACAACAAATATATCTAGTTCTGAAGAAAGGACTGTTATTTGTATATAATCATGAAGACATGTACACCGCAACCTACCCTACGTAAAAAGAAGAAACTAATAAAATAAAGTAGAGGGTACACACATCAGACTGTTGAAGAAAAAAAAATAGATATGATTATCCTACATATTAGCATGGTCAATCTGCGATTTTGTTATTTGAAATATTTAGAAGTACATATTTCAAGCTTCAATCTATGTATGACTTTTGTGCAACAAAGTTGTTACATGTAATTGTATAAAGTGAAACAGGTTTTCCCACATATTAAGAGTAATTATGCAGCAGAGTCGACCTTGCTTATGGGGTCATAAATTCCCTATATCAGAATTCCATTTGCAAGGTCAATATAAGCTGACCTTAACTGACACGGTAATTCAGGGGCAGTAGTTCAATGTCTCCAGTTATGTAATAACTCTAGCTTGCCAAGAATGTGTTGATCAAGGACGATTGTTTTGTGACTTAATATTTGAGTCAAAACATTTGCAGTCATGTTGAGAGGGCAGTCAGGGCACCTGTTCATGGGGAGTAGATACATGTATGTCTTACTCAATGATGCAATTCAGCACATGTTAGGTTCAAGCATCATCCCCAAACTCTCACTTTGGATTCTGGTACAATACAATAAAGTGCACCTCGGTACCACTTCTGGCACTGCCTCTCCTGGTACAACTGACAATTTCTCACCCATCAGACAAGCATATATCCCTTTGTGTGCCTGTCTGAGATATTTCTGTCTCAGTACTAGTAGATTTTAGCTGTCTCAAAATGCCAATCATTTCTGCAGTTAGCCAATAGAAATGTACATCTTTACGTGTACTTCCATATAAGGAAATGATGAGCTAGGTGTCAACTGTCAGTGACAAAAATAACCCTGCAGGTGTTAATTTCAGGAAGTTTACAAGAGTAATTGTAGTCTGCTGCTTTGATAAAAATCTCGAAATTTAATTTTGTTGAGGATTTTCTGCACAAAACAAAATGCTGATTGAATATTTTTTGTAAGGTAAGTGCATATACAAAATTATTTTTATTTTTTTTTCACTGGTTAATTTGCATATTGTTTCATGAAAAAAACAAAATGGCTGCCTGAACTGCATTTGAAGCCTATTCAGAGTCAAAATGGTATAAATTGATGGGAGAGAAAAATAATCAATGATGGTGTTTAGGCCTCAAAAAGGAAATCTCAGGCTCGTTTTCAGATTATTCAAGTTTCATCCTCGGCAGAGCCTCGGACGAGACTTGAATAATCTGAAAACTTGCCTGAGATTTCCTTGTCTCGGCCTCAACCCCATCATAGATTCTTTTAATCTCATTAAGAACAGCACCAAATAGAGCAGGAACACCATTAACTGGGAGTCGATCTCAGTGTTCAGTGAAGACAAGAAATTCCAATCCTCGGGCGCACCATTACAGTAGGAAAACTAGGCAAACCTCGTTTCCCATCTGGATGGTGGAATGTCGCGTTGGAATGTCCAGTCTCCACTGAATACCAATGGTGGGTCCTATTTGTCCACAATATAGATGTACTCTCTTACATGGAGGAAATAAAAAGCCAATAATCAAAGCCAATCATTACGACACAGGTGAGCATAAAAGACAACAGCTTTTTTGGACAAAAATGACTGACAACACTGTAAGTTGAACCTTTTGAAAAGACGAGCTAGGGGCAATGTTTTAAGAAGAAGACAAAACAGCAACTTTATTTCAGAATGCCTCATATTTACTTCTGAATCACTAATAGCACTGTCACACATCCATGTATCAGCGGGGTATCGCTCGCATATCTATGAAAATTTCGATACGCTGAAGTCTGAGCCGAAGTTTGTCCGAGCAACGTATGTACCATGTACGTATGACGTTCCTGCTACATTCACTTGGCGTAACAGTGACGTATCTCTTTTCGTATGGAAATTCACTGTCGTATGTACAGCGTATCAATGCGTATGTGCTACGTACGTGTGACGTATGTATGGCATATGAAGTGTACGCATGATTATCTACGGCGTATGTACATGTACTACGTTCCATTCTTATCTGCGGCGTATCTGTTCTGTACCAACTGCTTTTTAATGAGAACAAACAGTTGTGTTCACTCTGTTCAAACAATTCGCACATTACAGTATCAAGTATCAGAGGTCGAAGATGCCATCGGAGAAATCTAGATAATCTAGATTAACACTGAAGAAAAAAAAACGAGGTGGGGTGGGATGGAACATCTCCAAGCTCCCCATCCTGGTCGTAAGAGGACATGAATTAAGACAGAGGCTACACCAAGCGTAACCCTGAAAGAACCCTGCACGGCACCCCGAACCGTGAGAAACATCTGTTCCATGACTTCGGAAAAACGAAAACATTTATATAGAAGCATTCAGATTCTCTTGGAACGCCACAAAATATTCCTAATACTCCTAATACGTCACACATACTCCACAGCAGCGAAACGAATGTAGCACATACATAGTACATTGATACGCGAGATACGACACAAGTACGTTGCTGATATGCCGTAGATACGAAAAAAGAGTCGACGATATATTGCCACTCATATGTCACACATACGTAGCAGATACGAAAGGTACGCTGCACATACATCACGGTTACGTGGCATGTTAACCGCGACGTACGTGTGGCGTATCAGGAGTATGATATACATGTACGTATCTACGACGTACCTGTCACGTTGCGTTCGTATGTACGACGTGTGACGTATGGACGGCGTATTGGACCTGCCACGTACGTGCTACAGATTTTAAGTGCACACATAAAGAACGTAGCACCTCGGTGTATAAGGAGTATGTGCTACGTATCGAGGAGTATGAGCTATGTATGCTCACGTATGTACGACGTACGCGTGACGTTTCTTTCGTATCTTCATACGCCGTAGATACGGTCGGTAGTCGATAACGTTATAGTGTAACAGGCTGACAGCGGTTTAAAGTTTCCACAAAGAATGATAAAGTGTTGCCTGTCTATTTTCTCATGATACGGCTTATTTCAAAGTGTTTACCTCACTAAGAAACTGTAATGTGTGCAGAATCCTCTTGAGAATTCTAATTAAAAATGAGTGGCATATGTCATGTATTAGAACTTCAATTGAACTTTGGTCTGGGCTGGCTTGGTCTCAAGTGTTATGTCACCAATTCAGTTGTTACATCATTTTACATAATCGGACCAGGTTAGGCTAGGGTAGGCCAGGCTACAGATTAGAACATGCCCTTTATTAGTGGAAAATCAGAATAGAGGGACCAGGAATCGATGTAATTATTATTTTCAAATTCCCCACATAGACACAAGGCGGGAAAGAAAATACATCACAAAACATTTGTTTCCGACAACACACTTGAAGAGCAAGATGACTAGCTCTTTCCCAACAAGGCAGTCATCCGGCTAGATCAGCGAAAAACAAATTCAACGGGTACAACATAATTGTTAAAATTGCTAGTAGTTTTTCAACATATGTACTTGTAATGCCCCGTTAGCCTGTTCCGCCCAACCCAGCAACCATGTTTCACACCAGGCGATCTTTTCTGCTATACAAGTAGAACCAAAGCAACCAAAATGTCGCATTAGTCTGTCGTTGTACAGCTGTTTTTCTTTGGCCGAAAATGGTTTCTCGCAGACCTTTGAAAAACGGAGATCACTTTGTAGGCCATGCATATGCCATAAAATTGGTATTAAAAGTTTTTTTAGAAATTCAGGAGTAGGTGTTTATGATGGGATTATTTTACCGAAAAAGTACCCGACATTTGATCTAAAACAGAATATTACGGGCCATAAAATTGAACAGGATACAGACAACAGAAGCAATACATGTATAAAATAAATTCTGTCTGAAAGTCCCCGACATAAATATTGCAGGTCATAAAATAGTTACAATTGCAAGTCACATCATACATACAATACATTCGGTTCGAAAAGAATCTGGTTTCGAAATTTTAAACGGTAACAACGATACACGCCCACAAATCATAATTGCACAGCAGCAGCCTAAAGGTGAACAAATGTTGGCAAAGGCGGTATAGATAAAACATGTATACATAGTTCTATAGAGTAAAGGCTGGACAACGCTTCATGGAAAGAAAATGGTAGAAAACAAAATCATGAACGCAAAAATGGTACATGTACTTTTTTTGCTTTAATATTGACACGTGTCAGAGCATTATACAACGCTGTGCTGCTGTATACATGTTCTTTTTTTGCACTGAACTTGGTAAAGCTTTTGGTTTTGGAAATAACCATGTACTGTCAAAAGACTGCGAAGAAAAGAGTTTCCTACGAAGTTGTATTTTCAATGGCACGCGTCACAAAATATACCAGGACGATGTTTCAACATCCGTATTTTTAGTCGTATATTGTCAAACATTTAAACTTGTGGGCACGTGCCAGCGCAATAAACATTGAAAGGGTAGGTACACGAAGAGAGCTACCGTTTCAGCTTCTGTTTATAGGGTAATTCGTTTATAGAATTTATAAATTTCTAGGAAGGTGTTTTCAGTGGCACGTGTCAGCGCAATAATCACCGAAAGGGTAGATATACGAAAAGAGCTACCATTCAGTTACCTGAATGTTGTGTATTGCTATGTATATAGCAGGTGAAAGAATATCCCCTGCGAAGTTGCTTTTCAATGACACGCGTCCACTCAATACCAGGCCTAGGACGTATATTGTCAAAAATGTAAACTTGTGGGCACGTGTCAGCGCAATAAACGGTACTTCATAAAGTAATTTTTTCGCTGTGCATTTGCATTACACAATGTTCCGTATCCGTTTGCTTCTGTATTTCGAATTAACCATTTATTGTGACGTCAAAATTTCTTGCAAAGATGTATTTTCGATGGCACGTGTCAGTGCAATAAACGGTGGAAGGGCAGAAATACGAAGGCAGCTTCCGTTTCAGCTACTGTTGACACTGTATATCGCAATGATATTGCCAAAATTTAGATTTCAGTAGTTTTTGCTGTACGTTTCTATATACAATATTTCATATGAGCCGTCTCGTGGGAAAACCAACAATATGGTTTCCGAACAGGTCCGACACAAACCGGCCTGTACAAGCACAGAAAAGAGCTAGAAGCTTGAAATTTCGGATTTAAGTAGAAGAGGAATTGTACTATCCGAGTAGCGAAAACAAAGGCGCTGATCAGCTTCGCGGTTACCGCGAAGCTGATCTGCGCCTTTGTTTTCGCCTATGCAGATTGTTGGTTTTCCCATGAGATGGCTCATATTAACATTCTTGTCAAATGGTATATTTTTTTGCGAATTTGTACTTTCACTGGCACGTGGCTGTGCAATAAACAGTATTATACAGCTACTGAATAAAGTAAAATCAGCTACATGACGGCAACTAAAACATGTTTTGTTTGACATGTGGCTTGGTACCCCAGTCATCAGCTATGGTCATGTCGGGACGTTTACTCCATTTTATGAGACTTCTACCCAACATAAGCCAAACTCTGTACACGTGCTTCTGTTTTTATTTGTTTAAAAGGCTCTTGTTTCTCAGTGATATTTAGTCTAAACATAGTAAATAGCCATGCATCCGAAAGGCCCGACCGAATATGCAACATTGTTTCTGGATTCATAAGCATCCCTAACGGGACACCCCATCCTGAAAATTATACTTGCTGTGTTTACTCGTTCTGTAAGAGTTTTATCACACTGGGTTTCTTTTTACAATCTATTAAAATCTTTTAATCACCACCGCGTGATCCACGACACCCCACCCACTTCAATGACAATACAAAGGTGCTACTCCGTATTTTTATGTTTCAATTACTTTTATTGGGATGATCTTGACTTAACATTGAAATCTTTTGAGCTAGAATTCCTTTTTAAGTACATAATTTTATTCTTCTTTCACCTTTAAGACATTTCCATGGACGGCATTCACACATCAGTAGCAACAAGTTTGTTTAACATTTATTTGCCGTATTTTATCAAGTTTTATTCTTCTCCTTACAAAAGCATCTATTTTCGTGGCTATTGTTGCGAATTAGAGAAAGAGAATTGAAAAAGTTTCGATTCTGTCAAATTAGAAATGAGACATCACACGAGAAAATTTATGTTTGGGAGTCACGGTTTTCCAGCAGGCTCGACGCAAGCCAACCTGTTCAACGGTTGAACCAAAAAGACTTGGACGTTTATTTTGAACACGAATTTCAGAGAAGTGAATGGAACCGGTGTAGATGGAATTGCGTGAGGGCGTAGATTGGTCTTCACATTCGCTGAACATTAGCATACGCACAAGTCAGGTTTGAACGAGAACATGTTGAATTGTAAACGCGTGCATCCAGTTGTAAACGGTGAATCTTCTTTCCAAAAATTCCCACGACTTTTACTCTTTTTCTGCAAATTGAATGTTTTTGTTCAGTTTTTCCAATTTTCAAACTATGGAGCCTTCTTGGTACTTTGAAGTAATTGTCGGCGATCCGATTTTTACGTACAACAAAAAACATTTTTGCAAAGTTTTTAGCAGTAAACCAAAGTGGGGCATGTTAGCTATTAAAAATGATGGTATGTTTGCTAAAGGACGGCTTGATAATGTTATCAAGTTTTGGCGTTAGATTCACAGTTTTTCTCCCAAACAATCGTGTACCATTATGTGTATCTCGCAGTTTTACTCAACACCCAATAAAAGAGTGGCCGTTATTAAAAAGTTTGATTTTTCAATGATTGCTTGTTTAGCGTTCATTAACGACCTATCAAGATCAAGAGGTGCCGCCTTCGACAAAAATTACACTTTTTTCTCATTTTTAACAGGTAAAATTATGGAATTCAAAATGTCTGCAACACAGCGAAAAACATCATTGAACATTTTCAAAATATAAGCTAATACAAATACGGCGACCTGAGCCGTTCTTCGATTGCTTATTGAAGAAAGAAAAGGTATCAAACTGAATGTAGAGACACTTCGGAATCGCACATGTGTTTCCCCTCCCCCTTTTATTACATGGTAACCTGCAATTTTGACGCAATTTATTAACAATTCCGCTGTCATCAGTCATATGCCCAGCAGATATTGCAATTCCGCGTAATTGGTAAAATATATAGGGTATAATTTACTTATTCCCAACCTTTTTACGGCCGTGTTAATTGCTTGTTTACTTGTTTATGACCGTATAAAATAACAACATGCGCGAAGAGGAAGATGGCTAGCTCTTTCTCGACGAGGTACTCATCCAGCTCGCACAAATTGACCAAAATGAAAAAACAAGAAATCACAGCAGAATCGCCTCGCCACGGAATGGGCGGCCGTCAAGGACTGAAGGCTTTTGAACAGCTTAAATCGGTGATCAAAATATCATGTTTCAAAATGATTATCAGTATGGGAAGAATCTTCCTAATGACTAATAATGATAATGGGAAATATATTTGGCACTTAGATCACAGAGACATTATAAATGCAAGGTAATTTTTCATCATTTTTATCTCAATTTGAACACATTGTGTATGATATAATCCTGATTTCGTGCCTTTACACTGTATTGTGGTATTATTGTCAGTCGAAGTGACACCCCGATAACCCATGTGGAGAAACCTATATCCCCCGCTGGAATTCTTATACAAAAAATCGCGATATTATACTAGAAAATGATTTTTTTAAATAATTTAAAAAATCATTCCTTTATCTGTAGTGTGTTATAAACAGAAAACCTGATTTATAGTATTCACTGACTTAGCTTGAACAGCAATAGACAACAAAAATAACAACACGTTTACCCAAAAGGTATGTCTACCCTAAATGAGCCAGTTTTTTTTCGTCGAGATTTATTCATTTTCATGCAGTCTGCATCGGTCTAAGGGAAATAAATCTCGTTGAACTATAGTAAACTACCTAACAAAATTACTAGTTAGTGACGTACGCTAGGTCAAAGTCCGGTAAAATTTCGTCAAAACAGCTGAGTAATGTGTTTCCTCAGATTTCAGAGCAATCGCTGAACTGAACTCAGTTTGGACTACATGCGTTGATGCGCAGTTTTAAAATGGAACTACATTATGGTCGGTAGCATAAGACAGAGCAGAGGTCGAATATGCCACTGACTCAAATCTTGCAAACCCTAGTGTCATTTGATCATATTCTGTGTTTTACCTTCCATTTTTCGTTTTACGGCAGTTTAGTTCAATAATTGTCATCTTTGCTCGGCGGATTTCCATGTCAATCGCGAGTTTGTTTTATTTGTGTTGAGGCTTAACGTCCCAGTCAACAATTTTTCAGTCATATCGGGACGGAGCCAACGCTTCCTGGGTTTAACCAGTACTGTTGGGAGTTAATGTGTCTTGCTCAAGGACACAACACGATGACGCCTGTGGGGATCGAACCCAAGACCTATCGATTCGGAATCCGACGCTCTACCACTACGCCACCGTGCTCCCCTGTCAATCGCGAGTGTTTTACCCTGTTTTGCTAAAGTAAAAATTTAGTCAACCTTCTCACAGAAGAGGTGATGACTCTGTGTATCTGAAGAAAGAAAGAAAACTAATGGATGCCGTTCTTCCCTTGTCACAGTTGCCACCACTTTATCATTTTTAATTTGTCACGAATTCATAAAATACGATAATACACATAGTAATGCCAAGAGTACGTGAAACTGCTACAATACCCTAGTCAGGCCACAGCTAGAGTATGTCTCAGCTGTCTGGGACCCCAATACTGATAAGCTGATACGCCAGATAGATCAAGTCCAGCGTAGGGCCGCTCGCTGGACAGTCAATAACTTTTGCAGGCAGGCTAGTGTAACTGGGATTATTGAAAATCTAGGATGGCGAACATTGACGCCTGTTTTACAAAGTGGTTCACGGCTTGGTTGCAGTACCCCTCCCGGACCATGTGCAGTACTCAAACAGGATATCACGGTACTGCCACTCCATGACCTTTAGGCAGGTCTCCACAACCACAAACTATTATAAATATTCCTTCTTCCCCCTAGCAATAGTACAGTGGAACTCCCAACCCGAGTCAGTTGCAACACTGCAAAGCCTTGATGCATTCAAGGCTGAAGTCTGCAAGTTGCAGCACTCTCGCCCATAGATCCCTGATGCCTGTTTTTATCTGATTTTAGCTATTCTTAACTATTTTAACCTATCAGCTGTTTTTATCCTTTACTATTTTACTTTAAACCTCTGTTCTATAATCCCCTCTTTTTTTCTGTCTGCTACTAACAGACGATGCGCGAGCCTGCCTAGAATGACCGCGAGGGCGTATGGCAGTATATAGAGATAGATAGATAGTAATGAGATGGAATATTAATGAAAGAAGTTTTTCACATGATGAAGTTCGCAGCCTCTAACTGCCTTCTGTGTCTGTACGCCTAGTTTGTGTCGGTCCTGGTCTGAAACCAGAATGTTAGTTTTCTCGTGTCGTGGCTCAAATTATTGTTGAATTGTTGTCTTATTTCGGGATATCGTGGTACCTAAATTATTTAGTTGACTGTGACCTTGGTAATTTTTTACCTCGACACCGGATGCAGACCGGAAATGGATTTCTGATAATATGGCAAGCAGTGATGTTAGAATTGAGGAAAGTCTTCGCGTGAAAATAGGTATTTCCCTAGCATGATTCTATTTGAAACATGCCTCATTAGAAAAAATATATATTTAGTTTGTATTATGCATCTTGTTTTTCCCCGATTATTGTTTTCTTGTGTGTTAAATTTCAGTGTAAATATTCCATAATAAATTGAAAACAAGTTTCAGCTTTTTTAAAAAAAGCATATTTTAGCATCGTTTTCAATGCATAACAGAATATGACAGTATGTATTTTTGGGGATAATATGAACTTAGGCACTGTCTAGAACGGGCATGCCATCATGATTTGAAATTATTATTGATTAAACAACTAGTTTTTTTTTCTTTCCTGAACAACACCTAAGTAATACTGTAAAAGTATATGTTGTGCCATTGTCCAATGTAATGTAATGTCCTGTCCTCCCCTATCCAATACCATACCCTTACTCCTACCCTAACTTTACTCCTTCCATTACACCTAACCACCTACCCAACACCATACCTCCTACCCTATCCTTACGACTACCCCTCCCCTCCCCCTACTCCTAATCCTTCCCCTACCATACCCTTATTCCTACCCCTACACATAACCTCCTACCATACACATAGTTGCGGAACCTCACTCCACTACGTTCCGTTGCGGACCTTGATGGTTCTATTTGATCAAAACAATTTCCGATTGAAAAACAGGATTACACATGGTTGACACATGGTCAGTGCATCCGAACTTGACCTTTGTGACGTCACGTGTGTGCCTTGACGTCACGATGCGCGCTTTGTCACTTGAGCATGGAGAGCTTCTTTCTGATTGGCTTAGCCTTGCGTAAAAAAATGAGAGCAAACAAGCTAGCTGAATGTGTAAATCTCACAGAAAGGTTTTCGGAAGATTTCTTTTGTGAAATGCCCAAGAAATTTTCAAAATCTCACGTTCCAGGCACTGAAATTACGTTTATTGCAGTGGAAAAATTAATTTCTATTGTTTTTAGGCATGTAATGTTTTGTGTAACTCAAGCGGTGACTTCTTTAAAAATTGGACAAAATCTTTGAATTTAATATAGCATCATATAGGAAATAGGAAACCTTTTATAAGACCATGTTCCCCCCCTTGCCCAACCAAAATATTTTGAACACAACTGTACTTTTGTAAATGACATATTATATCTAAATGCCATGTTTGGGCAAGGGGTGGGGAAGGCTGTCAAAAAGCCCCAAAACCGAAAAATGGGCTCAGGTCCATTATTTGTAATTCACCAGGGCTATGAGCATATACTGTATATGTATGTTCTACCTGAATGAACAGACTGACTGTCCTATTTCAATAGGTATACACAAGGTGTACACTTATGATGCATATAGATACACTGTGCAAAATATGTATATCAATATTTGATGGTTTATGTTTTACTTGAGATTTGCCTCTGTGGGCTTAAAATCAAATGTCTCTTCAGCATCACACACAGACTGGTTTTACCATAATTTGATACATGCAAGCCATTGTCAGAAGAACTTCCATGATGTCTACAAAACATATGGAGGCGCTGTTCAAAGTAAAATTTGCTTTATTTATTTTGCCTAGTATATTTAAGGTACAGGTTTTTGCATAAGTGATGGACAGTGCTGTTTACAGTTTTAAATCTAATAAGATGTTGTACCTGTTATTCGTGGATAAATAGTTTCTACCCAAAATTTTGGGTTGCAATAATCATATTGTAGCATTTCCTTGATTATCTATTGCAAAAAATATGTTTTCTGACAAAATATTTTTTTGAAAAAATCTGACCCCCTCCCCCTTTGACATAGATTTATGCTGCATGTATGTAACATCAAGAGGTTGCCACCATGTTGTTGCATTGATCAAATGTTGAATTTTAGGGAGAATGCAACATATTTTCTATACAAATCACACAGAAGCTGCCAGAAACACTCAAACTTTGGGCGGGAAACCTATAAAATCTTCCGAAAACCTTGTGGATTTTAAGCAGGAAATCAGAGACTTTTCTTATGGAACATCACTTGGAGAGAAAATTTAATATCTCTGTGAACAGTATGCGAAGTGAGGGTGAGCGGGATTTAGTTTTTCACAGTGAATTTCGGGTTTCAAAATTTGATGTGTAAAGTAAAACTATTTTTGACCGGTTAGTACACCCTTGGCACTGAGGCTGTATGACACATTCGGAATGCTTTTGTGTAAACATGCATGGAGATTGTAAATAACAGCTGAAGGTCTGAGTCTACCATACACATAACCTCCTACCCTACCCTACTCATACCCATATGTCACAGGGGCGGAAAAGAATGTGGCCCGACCGGGACTCGAACCCAGGGTCTCTCGCTTACTGTGCGAGCACTCAGTCACTCTACCACTGAGCTACCGAGCCACTTGATCGACCGGTTACAATTTCCCACTGCTTAATTAGATTTGTCCCCGAATTTGCTCGGAACCATGCTGGACATGGGAGAATCCAGAAATTTTCATGAGAGGGTGGTAATTTTTGGTCACAGACAAGGGGGGGGGGGTCCAACCCTCCCAAAATCTCGAAATTACCCTTTTTTTTAGGTAAAATTTTCAAATTCCAGGGGGGGGGGGGGGGGTCGAGACCCCTGGTCCCCCCTCTGGATCTGCGCATGCCGGAACCTACGAGACAGTCTCTATCAGGTTGCTGCTCGCATGCTCGCAGCCCGAGCACGGACCCACACTGACCCACCAAACGTCACAGGGGCGGAAAAGAACGTGGCCCGACCGGGACTCGAACCCAGGGTCTCTCGCTTACCGTGCGAGCACTCTACCACTTAGAAACGATGTAGTTACGCACATGGGTCCCTCAATTTCATTACAATCATTGCCCATCGAGTAGATCAGTATGATCGGATCGGTAGTGATTTTCATTTCTATCTACCACTGAGCGACCGAGCCACTCGATCGACCGGTTACACATACTCTACCCTTACTCATACTCCTTGCCCTAACCCTTACTCCTTTCCTTACCCTACCAATACCATACCCTAACTTCTACTCCTAACCATACCCTACCCAAACTCTTACCCTACCAGGCTACCCTTACTACCATTGCTGCTACTCCTAAACCTATCATACCCTTACTCCTATCTCTACCATACCAGTATTCATATTCTTACCCTACCTTATGAGTTACCATAACACCTACTCCTTACCCTACCATCCCCTTACTCCTACTCCTACCACTCTTCCCTTCTTCTATCTTACCATACTCTGCCTTGCCGTGCCCTACACCACCTTGCCCTTCCCTACCAAACCCTATCCTTACTACTAACCCTACTCTACCCTACCCTTACTCATAATGCTACCCTACCCTTACTCCTACCCCTCTCTTCACTATCCCTACCTTACCTAGTACCAGGGTGTTCACCTCGACTCAGAGTTTTAATTTTGGGGACCAATGTCCCACTACTGACAAGTCCTAAACAACATTCTGACAAAATAGTTGAGAATTTAGGGTATAATATCAGGAACTAGAAATATTTGTTAATATTGGGGGACATCATTGTCCCCTCTCTGAACAGAACCGCATGTTGTGGGTGTCATTTGGGGCCAAAATGTTTATTATGTGCGCCAGGTAAAACCCTCGGGTAGCTGACTCAGAACGAACGACTCATGGAGCCGAAACGACCAGTTACTTGCATTTGGATGTCCGATTTAAGGGTGCATCGACGATTCGCGGCCGAAACGACCAGATTTCGCTATTTAGACGCATCGTTCCGGCCCGTTCTGGTTCCGGTAAGTAGTAACACCGGATATTAGAAGGATTTCGCGCGTGACTGTGACGTGGTTTTTATTTATTTTTTGTAACTTTAGAAAGAAAGTTGATCTCAAATGGAACGAAAAAATGTATTGTTCACAAACAAGCAAAACTATATTGTCACGAATAGAAAAGGAAGAATATTTTGTGTACAATTTCAAACGAGATCAATGGCATTCTCGCGAGAGAAGGAGATACGCGAGAGACTTCGAGACCCGAGGCGGAAGTTCACTGAAAACAAATTCGATAGGGTAGACCAGATGAAAGAGTTAAAGGGAACTTTTTCACATGTACGTGTTACCTATAGGCGGGCACGCCGCCCACCTCGGGCGCTAAGCGCCCGGGCCTGCCCGTAACAATGAGCTGAAGCTACTCAGGCCATAGCATAATGTGCAATTTACCGTCATAGGCCCTGCTACGGAATTAACTGCATTCAAAGTTGTTCCCCTTTACAATTTAATGAGCATTTAACTGATTAATCTGCAAATTAGGTTTAAATCGTATTTAATATTTCATATCTATAAGTCTGAGAAATCTTGAGGGTGGGTGGGTATGGTGGGAGGTGGTGAAAATATAGCAGGGGAGGATAACAGTATATTGCCGTATGTAGCGGGGAGGATAACGGTATATTGCTGCATTATGGACCAAGAACCCCAGAAATGGCTGCTTGTTGCGCTTTTATCTGATAATGACAAGCAAATGTGGTAATCAAGCAAACAGGAAGCAGTTATGCACTAGTCATCTGTAACCATGCTCTTCAGTTCCGGAAGAGGATGGGAGATATCCATGGAAATGAGCAGGGATTTTGCCTTCTATTTGTCCCCTCCCCCTGGTCAGGAACTGCCCTGGGTTTATATTATATTTGCAAAAACTTATGAGACTGCAAGGGAAATTAGCAGGTGCTTTACAAAAAGGGTGACTGGCAGTGCAGAGATTTTAACAGTGGTTTGCTGCATGAAAAGTCAAAGTCCCTGCTATTCCCTGGAGACTTTGGGGTGGGTGTTACAAATGATTATTGCGTTATTGAGATAGTAAATAGAGACAGGAACAAGACTAGCAAGCAATTTAATCAATTCTAAAATCCAAAGTTTTGAAACCTCGTAACTATCTGACATCCCCCGTCTGATATTGCCAAAAAGCAGTGACAGTAGACTGACTGACAGTAGTGTAGATGTCCCTGTTCTGTCCAAAAACTTCCCCTTTCTTTCAGATCTATAAAATTAATTAAAAATGAAAAGACAACCTATACTTAATTTGAATTAATGTGACTGTATATTGTTTGGAAATTTAAACCCTTGCACATCTCATAATGGAATGGAATCAAGCCTAAAACACTTCAAGTTCTACAATTTTCTTCAGCCATGCCGTGGAAGCCAACTTGTATATTCAAAATTCAATGATGGGAATTATGCACTAGTCATTCATAACCCCCCCACACACACCTATAGGGAAAGGTGGGGAAAGCTGGGCTTAAGTGTGGGGTAATTACTCTTTGATTGTCCCGGCAGGGCAGGGGAAATGACAGGGTCTTGACATTAGGAACCTTACCCAAGACAGATTTTTTATTGCAATGATCAGGGCAAAGAGCAAAGTTTTGACCTTTAGTATTCCCCTGGGGGTGGGGCTTATACCAGGGCACTGAAAGATGAAAAGTCATAATCTCCACCCTTCCCCATGTTTAGGGGTCAGTTGTTACAACTGTCTGATGCATTATAGAGAACTCCTGCAGCTGTAATTCCCTAGAATTTATGACAAAAACTGGTCTTCAGGGTTTCTGACCAGCTTCGGCACAAACAGGCCTGTTACAGTGTACAGTCACAGAAAAAGGTAAGAAGCTTGAAATTTTGGATTTAAGAAGAAGAGGGATATTACTATCCATATAGCAAAACCAAAGGCGCTGATCAGCTGTGCATAGGCAAAAATCTGATTTTCTCACGGCACGGCTAAAATAAGATACATGTACATGAATATAGCAAGAATCTTCAGCCTGATATGGTTTTTGCAAAAGAGCAACTGACATTGTGTACCTGCCTGCTGCCTATTAAAGTGGAAAAGCCAACATACGTCGTAGGAATTCCCTGTAGTTATAATGGAGGTTATTTATTGCCTTTAGATGTCTACTACCACAAAATACTAGTTACTTGTTCGTGAAATCTACTTTAGGCACCTAGCTTTTGTGTTGTGGCTGTGCAGCCTCGTCTGTGTCAAACCTGGTCAGAATGCTCAAAGACAGTTTTTGTCATGAGAATTCCCCACTCATCACAATGATCATCATAGAAAAATGATCAAGTGTAATGTCAGCAACCACTTCAGATTCCTTCAAGTTATTTGGTCAGATAAAACCTTGTCAACTTGGCAACAATGCACTGGGTTTAATATGGGACAAAAAATGCTGTTCCTCAATATTTCTGACTGTACACTTTTAAAAGGCATGGTAATAGTGGATTTGTTTAATTCAAGTTACTGGTTTATATCCTAAGTAGACTGATATGGTCATTTTTAGGTTATCCAGTCCACACTGTTCCTGGGCAAGCTTCCATGAGGCAGATTACCAGTAGTTAGTGCACATTTCTTCTGACAGTAACTAGCAACTGCTCTTTTTGAGTCTGCATAGGCAGCAGGTTTGCAAGGTTTAATCTGACCGGATAGCATTTAGTGAATTCCTAATTTTTCACAAAATTGTATGATTTAAGCCCTTCTTTAACAGTATGAAATTTTAGGGTTATCAGGTCAAGCAAGCCAGCTATTAAGCCTGTGATCTCTTGGTTCACAGTTTCCACTTTCTATTTTGTGCATTAAATGGATTTTGAGTTCTCAAAGTAAGCACTGCTCAGGGATTTTCCTGGGCTGATTTTGGGGCCCATTACAGGCCCCTTTCCCAATTGAAAACATGTGTAAAATTTCCCAATTTTCAGGTAAAAAATACCAAAATAATAAATAAATCCTTGTACATTTGTTGTGGATAGGTAGATCATACCCGCAAAAAATTTTTTTTTCAAAGAAATATCCTCAAATTAACACCAAATGTGCATATTATCCCCTGTTCTGTTTTGTATCCATTTTCCCAATTTGACTGATGTACGTATTATTTTTCCCAAAATCGTTGGTCCCGGGTCCCTGTTTTGAAACGGTAGGAAAATCCCTGCTGCTGTGCTGCACTAAGTTTGAGAAAGCCTGTATGGCATAGTGAGTAAGTCTGGGGTTGCAAGTTTGAGTATATGCATTTTCAGTCTTTTGGGTGAGATTTCAAACCAAAGCTCCATCTCCATATGACCCTAGGTGTTGAATGGATTGTAAATCATGAAGACCACCACCAACAAATCTGAACAACCATCAGGAAAACATGTCCGTGTAATGTATACCCCTTTGAACCCCAAATTTTATATAGCAAAACTGGGGTATGCAGGGGTATACCTATTTTTCTTATTTTTGCTCCAAAACATAGATTGTGGCGGTTCTAACATGTACCCACAATTTATTATATGGCAAGTGATGAAATATAGAGAAATATGTATTTTATATAACCAATATTTGAAAAAGTTATATTTTCACATGTGAAAATATAAAAAAGTTATATTTTCACATGTGAAAATATAAGATTTGGGAATACGCAAATTACGATTCCACCGTTTCATTTCTAATTTATACATAACTCAATTTAATAATCTATGCTATTGTTGACGCAATGAACGTTCACACACAATAGCGACGTAATGACGTGACGTAATGACGTCATTTAAGATTTTGACGTCATATGCTTTAGCGCGCAACGTTACATTGACTACATGCAATATAATAAAAAGAAAATTCAAGTTTTTGTCGTGAATATGACTTTTATTTCATCTCGTGAAGTGAAAAATTATATATTTCATTCGTGCCTTCGGCACTCATGAAATATAAAAAATTTTCACTTCACTCAATGAAATAAAACTCATATTCACTCCAAAAACTTGAATATCCTCTATCTATGTTTTGAGCAAAAATAAGAAAAATATCAAAATATTTCTGATGAAATTTTCATTTTTTTACTGAAAAAAAACCTCTGTATATTGCATGGGCAAGTTTTCGTAATGCTTTTAAAAACTTTTATTCACCACACGTTTATCCCACTGGAGATGACACAGGAAGTGGGTCCTTAAGTGATTATATGACAGCTTTTTAATAACTTGTAAAATTGGGATGAAAAGGTGCCTTACATTGGCGACCCAGTCAGTAGCATCTAGGGAAGATTCTGATCAAGCTGGGCATTAAACTTCAGTCTTTAAGAGAGCTTATTAAAGCTTGTATATCAGGCTACTATTTTGATCATCCTTGGTATCTTGATAAATGTCATTGAACGCATTCCTTATTCCCTGCAATGTTGGCTTTGTCATGATTTGGCTCAAGTACCTCTTAAGCCTTTAAACTCAGAGGTTTGGAACTGGGTAAGATTTAAACCAGCCTGTGCTGCCACATAAGATTGTTAAATGATGTTTATGAAAGTATAGATTTAGAGAATGAAAAATGAAGACACTAATCAGCTTGCATAGTGGCACAGCTGATTCTGTGGCTTTGATTCTTTCTTATGCACCCACCCCATCCTTGAGAAATAGTTATTATTAAAAGCCCTCACACTGTGGAGACGTCAGTTGGTCAAAACATAGCTGTTTTCCCAGCAGTCTGCTATGTTTACTGTTACACTGGTCCTTTATGCCTGTATGAAACAAAGCCCAGACATGGCGGCTCCCATGGCCGAGCGGATAAGAGCCCTGTTTCTTAATCATTCGATCATCTCACCGCTGTGTCTGGTGTGGGTTCGAGCCCCGCTCTGGCCACATGTGAGACAAGCCAAGTTCTGCTTGCGGGTGTGTCAGGTGGTTTTTCTCAGGGTTCTCCCGTTTTCGCCCCACCTACTCGGATTGGCCCGTCTCATATGAGCTGAAATAATCTTGAAAAGGATGTAAAACTGAATCCTGAAAAAAAAAAGCCCAGACATTACTCGTCTAGGTTCCCCTCCCTCTCCTGGGGCTGAGGGTGGGGACATGGTTACTAATGACTGGCGCATAATACAGGTTTTTCCTATTTTGTAACTAATCCGCCGTAAATACATGTATATAGACTGGTTAAGGTGTGGATGAAATGTTATAACTGGTTGCTAGGCAACCTGGGATATTGATTTCAAATCTCTCCTTTTAGCATTGCATATGAGCCGCCTTGTGGGAAAACCAACAATGTGGTTTCCGAACAGGTCCGACACAAACCAGGCTGTGCAAGCACAGAAGCAGGCTAGAAGCTTGAAATTTCGGATTTAAGAAGAAGAGGAAGTGTACTATCCGTGTAGCGAAAACAAAGGCGCTGATCTGCTTCCGCGGTTACCGCGAAGCTGATCTGCGTCTTTGTTTTTGCATATGCAGATTGCTGGTTTTCCCATGAAGCGGCTCAAGGCATTATTACTTTGGTAACTTTAAGTCCAAAAATAAATATTGAATTGGTTTTCTTAATGGCCATTATATGGGAAATATAAGTCGGATGACACGAAAAAAAACAAACAAAAAAAAACAAGACAGTCATTACTTTATAACATCATTACATCGTAGCAAATAACAATGTTGATATGTTAGAAGTTTACGTCCTACCAACAGCCATTGTGGTGTAAAGAAATAGATGGGCTGCTTGTGTCTCTAGCAAAGCTTTTACGCTACTGACTTACCATCTGATTACTGGTTAACCACTCAGGTCTGAGCCTGCCCAGGAAAAGTGCAAACCATCCATACATTTAAGCCTTAGTGGTGCACTTGGGTAGTTATATTTGAAGCACTTTTTGGATGTCATGACATCCTAAATTTAGGTTAAAGTCCCATAAAATGGAGGCAACATCCCAGCATAACCATAGCTGTTAACTTGGAGGTTAATCATAAATTTAAAATCAAACCTACAACAGGGAGCCTAGGGCCTGAGGGAGGTGGAACTGTCCCAACTTGACTGAAACTCTGTTGACTCGGATGTTCGATCGTCGACCCTTTGGCTTGGTACCTGGTAGAGCACAAAAATGGCCTTTTGGCCTCTTTTGGCCTCCAATGACCCTCAAGAATGTCCAGAGTGGGGACAGTATGTCCCCCAAGTGTCTAAAATGAGCCATCTCGTGGGAAAGCCAACAATGTGGTTTCCGACCAGGTCCGACATAAACCGACCTGTACAGTCACAGAAAAGAGCTAGAATCTTGAAATTTCGGATTTAAGTAGAAGAGGAACTGTACTATCCGAGTAGCGAAAACAAAGGCGCTGATCAGCTTCGCGGTTACCGGGAAGCTGATCTGCGCCTTTGGTTTCGCATATGCAGATTGTTGGTTTTCGCATGAGGCAGCTCAAATGTTTCTGTTTCCTGAAGTATAAAATGTCTCCCGATTTCTCAACAATGTCGTCAAAATGTTCCCCACAAGCTGCCACTAGTGGGACATTGGTCTCCCACATAAAAAAAAAAAAAAATCCAAGGGAAAACCCTGGAAGCCTTAGTAGCTTAGTTGTGCTCGCACAGTAATGCACCAGTCATTTGTAACCACTTACCCCCACCTATGGGGAAAAGGGGATTATGACTTTTCAGCTTTCAGTGCCCTGCTTTACCAAACTGGAGGTTAAAACTCTGCCCTGCCCTTCGCAATGGAAAATCTCACGTGGTTAAGGATCTTGATGTTAAAACCCTATCATTTCCCCTGCACTGTTGAGACAATAAAAAAGTAAATGTCCCACACTTTAGCCCGGCTACCCCCCACCCTTCCTTGTAAGTTGAAGGTTGGGGAGAGAGGGGGGGGGGGGGTTGGCCAGTGGTTACAAATTACTGGAGCATAAGCCACAGGCCCTGGGTTCAAGTAACAGTCGAGCCACATTCTTTTTCGGCACCTGTGACACATACACACAAAAAATAGATATTGATAAATAAAACATGAAAATAACTAAAAGTTTTCATTTCCCTATGCTTCCAGGAGAGGCCAAGAACCTGCCCCCACATTCCGTACTAGGATCGGGAAGAAATACATTTTGTGCCATACGACTAGACAGAGAAGAAATCTATAGGACCACAACCGTAGAAAAGTCACTAGAGTGAGTCTTTTTTGATGAACAACTCACATACTCAAGAATATTATGAGGGGACTTTGCAAATATTATGAAAGTGTTCCTCCAAGTGCTATCTGATTTAGACCAAAACACAGAACTGTCTTAACAACAATCACTTCACAAATGAGCCGCATCGTGAGAAAACCGGATTTTTGCCTATGCGAAAACAAAGGCGCAGATCAGCTTCGCGGTAACCGCGAAGCTGATCAGCGCCTTTGTTTTCGCCACTCGGATAGTACAATTCCTCTTCTACTTAAATCCGAACTTTCAAGCGTCTAGCTCTTTTCTGAGGTTGTACAGGTCGGTTTGTGTCGGACCTGGTCGGAAACCCCGAAGACCGGTTTTCTCACGTTGCGGCTCAAATGTCATACACTGAAAAAAAGTTATAAGAGGCCACCTCATATTTTGTCTCCTAGTTCAGAAAGTAAAATACGATCAATTAAAATTCATGATCATATGAATAGACCAATGTCTAACAGTGGCTCTGTGAGTTTCTGCATTCCAAAATGCGTGATACTTCTCACACAGACGAAGCATGTGTAAAGGTACCCTATTTCAAAAAGTCACACTTTATTAACATCAAATTAAATGTCATATTATGACGTTGTGTTTTTACATTTTAATTTATTTGAAAGTGCTACTGACTGCCATGATGCAAGATAAAATTAAGTCAAAAGTGTTGCTGCAATAAGAATCTTCGTTTCTGTTTTGCACATGCAAGAAGACAACAACCTGAATAACAGGAATTCAGCTTTTGTATGCAATTTGCATACCAACTTTGTTCTTCTCCAGTTGCGTTATTATCAGCAGCACGGCATTGAAATTTTCAGCGATTATTTAGGTCAAATACTAGACTCTGATAAACTTTGAAAATTAAAAAAATCGTCCACAAATTTTGTTTTTTTGTTCGTTAAAAATTGGCATTGAAACTGGAAGTGTGCGGCAGCCTTGACCTGTTGGTCCTCGAAAATGGTCAAAAACAGTTCAGTCGAATTATATCTCTCATTTCCAGGCCTCATCAAGTGAATTTAACAGGGGTCAACATGTTTAAGAGGCACATTTATGAATTTTTCAAAAAATCTCAAAATTTGCGATTTTTAAAAATGCATAAAAATTCTACCAGTAGAGAAAATTCAAATGTTTGATGTTTTTCCGAGCCGTAACGACCCCTTTGATGACACCCGTTCCTAATTTCAATAAATGGTGTGCTGTATCCAATTTTTTATTTAAAAACATTGATTTTTGCATTTTTACTCCAAAACGCCTTTAGTAAAAGAAAATTATTTCTTAACACTTTGGAACTTTACTTACTTGAAAGACACGTCTTTTGGCAAAAAATTGTGCAATTTTCAACTTGGCTTAGAAACAAAAAATGAGTTTGAAAAGTGGCCTCTTTATAACTTTTTTTCAGTGTACTGCTCCACTCCTTATCACAGAGTGTGCCATCCTCACCATACCTGATAAATCTGTTTGGACTCGTGACATATTTTTTTCGAAAGCAGCAACATGAAACCAAAACCGGCACCAATCATTCATGGCTCATTTACTATATAATTATTGCCTCACAAATTATCAGTTCTTGTATTTTGACTTTGTAAAATCTAAAAAGATGTTATGCCTCAACTCATATAAGCCTGACTTCCCAAAATTTTCTTTTCCAGTCCATTTTATGGTGAGGAGTTTAGCGGCGAGATCCCGAGGAAGTTCCGAAACCTGTCCTTTTACATCTGTGACAAAACTGACAAGAAGTGTTTATTCTGTCCCGATATGACCAAAATATTGTTGACTTTTTTTTTCAGCCCATTTTATGGTGAGGAGTTTAGCGGGGAGATCGCAAGAAAGTTCCAATATCTCTCCTTCTACATCTGTGACAAAACTGACAAGAATAGCATATTCTGTCCCGATATGACCAAAAAATTGTTGACTTTTTTTCAGCCCATTTTATGGTGAGGAGTTAAGCGGGGAGATTCCAAGAAAGTTCCGATATCTCTCCTTCTACATCTGTGACAAAACTGACAAGAATAGTTTATTCTGTCCAGATATGACCAAAAAATTGTTGACTTTTTTAACTCACCTGAGCCGAAGGCTCACAAGGTGAGCTTAAAGGATGGCCATGCTCCGGCGTCCATCCGTCGTCGTCCGTCCACAGTTTCAAAGATCTTCACCTCTGAAACCACTGGGCCAATCAAAGCCAAACTTCATGTGGAGCATCCTTAGGAAGGGGGAACGAAAGTGTATATAAATGATCCCGGTCACATGACCAAGATGGCCGCCATGCCCATATATGGTAAAAACCATAAAAAAATCTTCTTCCTCTGGAACCGGTGGACCGATTTCAACAAAACTTGGTATGTAGCATCAGGGACTTTGGCCCATCATAGTTTATATAAATCATGACCTTGGGTTGACCTTGACCTATTTTACGACAAGGTCAATTTTTGTTACATAGGCTTTTCAATGGAAAAAAAGTGAAAATGAATTTTTCAGGAAGTTTTGTAGCCATGACCTGAAAGTTGGTAGATACAGACAACATATTGAGCTAATGAAGTGATATGAGTATTAAAGGTCAAGGTCATTTCTTGACCTTGGCCAAAGGTCATTTACAAATTAAATGTTAAACTTAATTTTCTCAGTAACCGCTCAACCAATCAAAGCCAAATTTTATATGTAGTATCTTTAGGATGGGGGAATGAAAGTTAATATAAATAGTCAAGGTCAAATGACCAAGATGGCTGCCATGGCTATAAATAGCAAAAACCTTTAAAAGTCTTCTTCTCCAGAACCAGAAGGCCTATGATTTTGAAACCTGGCATGAAGTATCAGGGGGAGGAGCTCTACAAAGTTTATATAAATCATGACCCTTGGATGACCCTGACCTATTATACGGCAAGGTCAACATAGGTCGCTCATGCATTTGAATGGGGAAAATTGTCAAAATGTCATTTGACGGGAAAAACTTTATGGAAATGGGCAAATGGACTGACTATTTATTATTCTGAAAAAAGAGGACCCCAGGGGCAGGTCAAATTAAATGTTAAACTTAATTTTCTCAGTAACCGCTCAACAAATCAAAGCCAAATTTTTTATGTATTATCCTTAGGATGGGGGAATGAAAGTTAATATAAATAGTCAAGGTCACATGACCAAGATGGCCACCATGGCTATAAATAGCAAAAACTGTTATAAATCTTCTTCTTCAGAACCAGAGGGCCTTTCATTTTGAAACTTGGCCTGAAGCATCAATGAATACAGCTCTACAAAGTTTGTATAAATCATGACCCTGGGATGGCCTTGACCTATTTTACGGCAAGGTCAGCTTAGGTTGCATATCCCAGTTCTCAGGTGAGTGTTTACAGGACCATTGGTCCTATTGTTTTTTCAGCCCATTTTATGGTGAGGAGTTAAGCGGGGAGATCCCAAGAAAGTTCTGATATCTCTCCTTCTACATCTGTGACAAAACTGACAAGAATAATTTATTCTGTCCCTATATGACCAAAATATTGTTGACCTTTCTTTTTCAGCCCATTTTATGGTGAAGAGTTTAGCGGGGAGATCCCAAGAAAGTTCCGATATCTCTCCTTCTACATCTGTGACAAAACTGACAAGGTAACTCATCTATATCAGCTGCGATGCGAGAAAACCGGGCTTCAGGATTTCCGACCAGGTCTGACACAAACCGAGCTGTACAAGTACAAAAGACGGCTAGAAGCTTGAAATTTGGGATTTAAGAAGAAGAGGAATAGTACTATCCCTGTAGCAAAAACAAAGGTGCTGATCAGCTGTGCAGTTACTGCACAGCTGATCTGCACCTTTGTTTTCGCTTAGGCAAGTTTCTGTTTTTCTTGTGATGCGGCTCATATCATTGATTTCTTGCTTGCATGATAAGCCTATAAGACAGTCTGACATTTTGCCAAAGTCAGTTTCTATCTGACAATGTGGTCCATGTTTTTGTTAAACATGGTTTTGTATAAGGTGTGATGTTTTTGTTTGTTAGTTTGAATTGATACTTTGCGTCCCAGTCAACAGCTAAGGTCTTGTCTGGATGTTGCCTTCATTTTATTGGACTTTTACCCAAAATGAGGATGTCATGACATCCAACAAGTGCTTGAAATATAACCATCCAACTAAGCCACAAAAGGCTTATACGTAAGCCACAAAATGCTTATACGTAAGCCACAAAAGGCTTATACGTATGGATGGTTTGACTTGAAACCACTTTTCCTGGGCAGGCTCAGACCAGAGCAGTTAACCAGTAATCAGATGGTCAGTCAGTAGTGTATAAGCTATGTAACTTTGTCATTAAGTATACATATCACAAGATCACATTAATTGTCAAGCTGTGCCCTTATATTAAGCAGATGATTTCCATGTGGTGTGACATAGTCATGGTCATTATGAAATTACGAATGTCCGTCACAAAATATCAAGTTAAAGCATGTTATGTCAGATATTTGCACTTGAAACAAGTGCTTGATTACGTAGTTACCATTATGAAAACATGCCCATGCAATATACAGAGATTTTTCAAGTTGTAAAAAACCAAAATTTTCTGTAGAAATTTGATATTTTTCTTATTTTTGCTCAAAACATAGATTGTGGGTACACGTTAGAACCGCCTCAGCGACGCGGTTCTAACGAGTACCCACAATCTATGTTTTTAAGCAAAAATAAGAAAAATAGGTTTAACCCTGCATACCTCATTTTTTCTATATAAAAGTGGGGTTTAAGGGGGGTATGCATTTCGCGGACATGTTTTCCTGATGTAATGATTATGATACAAATGAGCCGCGTCGTGAGAAAAGCGGATTTTTACCTATGTGAAAACAAAGGCGCAGATCAGCTGTGCAGTAACTGCACAGCTGATCAGCGCCTTCGTTTTCGCAACTCGGATAGTACAATTCCTCCGCTACCTCTACCCTCGAAGGAAGATCACCGGAGATGAATGTAGGTCACGTGATTGCCAATTCGCGGACGATACGAGATTTGGGTGAGAGTTCATTTGATTCCGCCATTTGCATACGAACAGTTAAGCTAAAATCTTGTTGAATGTTATCACATGGATTCGGATTATTTTTAGCGTAAAAACTTATTATTTTTAAAAGAAATAAAAGGAAAAGTGTTTATTATATAGATGATTTGCTTTTAAAGGTATATTCAATGCATTATCTAGTGTAATTTTGGTCAATGATGAAGGGCTTCTTCGCGGTCTATAGGACTGTTTTTCCAACATGGCGGAAAGGTCGGATTTCATGCCCCAATTGTGTACCGAACTTCGGCTAAACGAAGCGTCTTAAGTTTTTGATACTTTCAAATATTTGAAGCTTGTATGTTGTAGAAGTTTGGAAACTATTTGATTTATCGGCATACCGCGCAAGTTGCCTGTAATGATGATATAAAAATAGGCAAAATGGCGGAAATTCGCCTTTTTTGATTATTTTTGCATAGCCAAATTGTGTCGGGTAAAGCATTCGAAACATGACACATGCGCTTAATTTCACACTTTTATCATAAAGTACAGATATTTTTCCACATAAGTAAGTATGTTTCAAACGAGAAAGTCGAAAATTACATGCTGTCCCAGTGCCACAAATATCGTGATTTTTTGGGATTTTCAGTACTTGTATACTTCATGATATGGAAATGATAAGAGATACATTTTTATTCAATTTTCACACCTTTTCTGATTAACAGATCATTTGGTGTCAAAATGGGTACTTGTCATTGACTAATTATCAACGTTTGCCACTGCAGTTAAGTGACAATAAACAAGGGATTAAAGCAATCAACAACTGTGGAAGTCTTGATCATGAATTTTGCCAAATTCATTTCTGCAGAACAGAAACAAAAAGTCTTGTAACTTCCTAAGTTTTTGTCCGATTTTGACAAACTTTTTACCAAAAAAAAAATGCACAGAATGTAGATTCAGAAAAAGGGCATGGCGCTATAGAAAAAAGGGCATGGTGCGGCGCCATAGTGAAAGTGGCTAATGGAAACACTACAATGTTTCATCGTCCCAATCAAGAAAATCATCTTTTCCGTACGACATTATGACACAAAATGAAATGCGTACGCGACTATAATACATGTACTTTTGTACATTTGTTTATTTTGGCCTTTCTGTTTCATCATAATTAAAGGGAGTTTTCTTGGATTAACGGACTATTTAAAGTAATTAAATGAATTAATTTGTGGCATTTAAATGATCGTTGTTGTGGCGATGTTAATTCCCAATTAAGACCAATTAGAACTTCAAAGCGTTACGCGCTAATGGAAAACACAATCAAAACATGAATGATGTACCTTGTGTCGCATTTTGTCTGCTTAATCTTTATAATAATAATTATTATAATGTTTGCAAAGAGAAGAAATGAAAGTTCAAGTTTTCAAGTTTATTTGGTAATGCATTAAGCCTTTCGGCCCATGAGCATATAAACATACAAACAATTATAATACAAAAATACAGGATAACGAGCATGGCAGATCAAATTTACTTACTTACTGACTTTTACCATTCTAAATGGTAAACCCATACATGTTTGAAGTAATCAAACTGAATTAATGTAAAAGTAAATTAAGGTATAAACGCGAGAATTAGCGCAACAGTTTCTTACCACTCGCCACCCACATTTTTAAGCAACCCTCTCGTGTTTGGTATCGAATTGTAGCAAAAAAACGACTGCGATGCAATTCGTATGTTTATTCAATTTTCCATAATCGTCTGACGATGTAAAAACGTTGCAATAAACAGGCTTATCATTGTTTTTTTTTCTTATAGCGACCGATTATTATCTGAATCATTGCTTCATTTACCTGGATTTTGACTCGACAACGCACAGGTAATTTTTCCGATAATGGTATTGTAGTTGCGTCTCCGGTACATATTGCTTCGAGCTCTACCCAAAACTTCAAGATTCTAGCTTTCTTCAGTGACTGTACAGGACGGCTTGTGTCAGGACTGGTCGGAGACCTTGAAGACCGGTTTTCTCGCGTCGCGGCTCAAATGATACTTGTGATGACTGCAATTAAAATAGCAATTTGTTGTAAAGACAGACTAAAGTACACATGGCGCCCCCCGTGGCCGAGTGGTTAAGAGCGCTGATATTTCATTACCACGCATGACCATTCGATCATCTCACCGCTGTGTCTGGTGGGTTCTAGCCCCGCACGGGTCACATGTGAGACAAGCCAAGTTCTGCTTGCAGGTGTGTCAGGTGTTTTTTCTCGGGTTTCTCCCATTTTCGCCCGACCTACTGATTTGCCCGTCTCATATGAGCTGAAATGATCTTGAAAGGAACGTTAAACTGAATAAAAAAAATAAATAAATAGATAAAAAATAAATAAATAAAAAAAATATATAAAAAAAATACCTTCAGAGGCTTTGCTTATTTAAAATCTTGTTTTAGATATGTCTTATTGGGGGAGCACGATGGCCCACTGTTAGATGGCTGGACTCTGAATCAAGAGGTCCTGGGTTCGAACCAGGCTGGGTCCATGTTGTGTTCATGCACAAGACACAAAAACTCCGAAGAGTACTGGCTGATACACAGGAAGTGGTGGCTCCAACCTGGTCCCAAGGTTATAAAACATTTTCATGCTCAGCTCAGCTAAGACTAAAATTTATCCTGCTTACAAATGTTAAAATGCCAACAATTGTTGGCATTTTAACATTTATGAGCAGGATAAATTACCGGCTTTGGAGTTCTAAACCTTCAGTTTCAATATATTTGGACTATTTTGGTATTTATGAGAAGTTTAAATTTTATGCTCAGCTGAGTTGAGCATGAAAAATGTTTTATAAACTCGGGACCTGAAATGATTGAAAATTTGGAGACTAGGATATTTAATCTTTAATAGGGAGGATTACATCTATACAATAATATGAGCCGCCTCGTGGGAAAACCAACAATGTGGTTTCCGAACAGGTCCGACACAAACCGGCCTGTACAAGCGCAGAAAAGAGCTAGAAGCTCGAAATTTCGTATTTAAGTAGAAGAGGAATTGTACTATCCGAATAGCGAAAACAAAGGCGCTGATCAGCTTCGCGGTTACCGCGAAGCTGATCTGCGTCTTTGTTTTCGCCTATGCAGATTGTTGGTTTTCCCATGAGGCGGCTCATATATGAGTCGTGATGCAAGAAAAACGGTCTTTTGAGTTTCCGAACAGGTTCGACACAAACCGACCTGTACACTTATAGAAGAAAGCTAGAATCTTGAAACGTTGTGTATATGTAGAGGGGGGATTATACTATCCGTGTAGCAAAAACAAAGACGCTGATCAGCTGTGCAGTTACTGCACAGCTGATCTGCGCCTTTGTAAATTGTTTTCACATAGGTAAAAATCCAGTTTTCTCATGACGCGAACCATAATGTTTGTGACTTGTACATCATACCGTGGGGCTATGTAAATTCATAGTCCACTTGTATTTAAGATAATTAGCAATTAAATCTTGATTTTTCTCAGAAAATTTACAAATTTTGTCTTCTACTTATCAAAGAAGAAATGACCACTCAGCAACTTGTCTCATTTTACAGTACATGTTTATGAGCCACATTATGAGAAAACTCAACATTTTACATATGCAAAAACAAAGGCACAGATCAGCGCCTTTGTTTTCACTGCAGACAGGGATTATACAATTTCTCAACTTTTTAAATCCAAAAATTTGCAGCCTCCAGCCCTTTTCGTAGCTGCACAGCCTGATTTGTGTCAGACCTGATTGGAAACCACATTGTTGGTTTTCTCATGATGTGGCTAAGGCTTCCTGGTTTATATGCCGCGTCATGAGAAAACCAGATTTTTGCATATGCGAAAACAAAGCTGCAGATCAGCTGTGCAGTACAATTCCTCTTCATCTTAAATCGGACATATCAAGCTTGTAGCCATCTTCTGTGGCTGCACAGAACGGTTTGTGTCGGACCAGGTCGGAAACCTGGAAGACCCGTTTTCATGCATTGCGGCTCATATATAAATTCCTGGTTTCTCTTTTCTTAGTTTAGTATGACATCAAAATTACATTAATGAAAAATGAACAACAAAAAAGATATGGTAAGCTCTTAATTTCTTTTTCGATTTTCTTTTTCTCTTTAATTTAGGTTCTTGGTAAAATATCTATCCGAAAGAAAGATCTACATAAATACCACAACAAAGAACACTGGTTCCCCCTTCTACCAGTAGAAGCTAACCCAGATGTACAGGTGAGCAGGGAAGCGATATAGTCAAAAGATACAAGTTTAAGCTTTTCCTACATTTGAGCCCATATTTCATTGCAAAAGTCATTCAAATGGCAAATATCACCAAATGCTAGTCTTTGTTAGTTTAAGTCAGTCATCAGGGATGGATCCAGGATTTCTCAATTAGGGGTTAGGGGTTCGTTTTCAACATTTACCTGATTTTCCATAAAATTCCCCATGAAATTAAAATAATTTGGTTCCAAAGGGGGGTTCAATTGAACCACCAGACCCCCTCTAAATCAGCCACTGGTCATATGTAAAACTTGGTAGAAACCATTCAAGAAAGCTAAGCGAGTTTCACTATTACAGAATAGTCAAAGAATTTCTTTTTATGTAGAGTGTGCATAGTATAAAGACTCCCCAATATGAATTGTTTTTCATCCTATTACATTATAATAAAAGTATGATCAAACAGAAGCCCCTTCTTTACTTCTAAACAAAATTTCAATGGTATAGGTATAGAGTCTTCTATAGTTCATCAGGAAAACATGTCCATGAAAAGTATACCCCCTTGAACCCCACTTTTATATAGCAAAACTGGGTTATGCATGCAGGGGTATACCTATTTTTCTTATTTTTGCTCCAAAACATAGATTGTGGGTACTCGTTAGAGGCGATTCTAACGTGTACCCACAATCTATGTTTTGAGCAAAAATAAGAAAAATATCAATTTTTTTCCAGTGAAATTTTTCATTTTTACTAACAAAAAATTTTCTGTATGTTGCATGGGCGTGTTTTCGCAATGTTAAAATCTTGCCTCTGATCATGTTATGTTTTTGCTCAGAAAATTTTCATGTGATGGACAATAGGAAAGTTATTTTTATGTCAAAATCTTGGTCTTAGTTTGTCCTCTGCGTTTGCTGCTGGGTAAATTTTGAAAATCGGTCAGCTGTTAAAGTTTTTATGACCAAAATAAGTTTTGAACAAGCATTTTGCATTGGCAAGGGAGGTAATCAAGGATCTTGAAAATGCATTATTTTGGAAAAAATTTTCAATTGATCATGAAGATTTCATCTCAGGTAAGTCATCTGTGTGATTTTATAATGATTTTGAGCAATCCTAAATGAAATACGAAGATTTTTTTTTAAAAAATGTGGGGAAAATATTTACCTGCCTTGCATGAGATTTTGCACAGAAAATCCTTATTCAAAAATGTTTTTGACCAGAACTTTTTTATTTGTCATCCGATTTTTAAAATTTTTCCTGCACATTTTGCGACAAACTAAATGCTTGATTGTGCCTACAATATATTTCACGTCAGTGTTCCTTTTCAGACAATTTTGGGGCCGAAATTCGGCCCCATTCCCAATGGGAAAACACCACCATTTTTCCCAATTGACCCAGAAAAATTCCCAATCAAAAATTCAAAAAAAAATCAGGACTTGAAAGTTCGTTTTTGATAGCCACGAAAACTAATGACTTTTACATTTTTACCTTTGTTGAAGTTAATACTGGAAGTAATTGTAGTCTAACTTCCTCAGATATCAAATCCAATGTATTTTAAACATGATAAGTGTAAAATCCCTCATTATAATCTGTTTTGGCTGCTCCAATTTTACCTAATTGTAAAGCATATCTTCCAATTTTGTGCCTAATTTTGGACAGCACTAATAATCAATACAAAAAGAAATCTAGGTCACTGAGACATGTGTCAGGTTGAATGAAAAAACATCCCTACACCAAATTATGGCACTGGAGTATGAACTTGACACTTGACATCCACAGAATATTATTCTACAAGTATTAACTTTTAGAAAAAATAATTTTACAAGTACCGACTTATGAAAAAATAAGTATAAAGATTTGAGAAAAAGTAAGTTTATTGGTGCCATTGTAAGTCAGTGTTGCTACATAAAGAGGTATTTTATCTATGTTATCAAATTAAACAAGGAATCACAAAGAATTTTACGCTGCGTTTTTTTTCCCAATTTGGGCATTCCGCGCGTAATTTTTCCCAATCGCAAGGGCCCCGCCCCCATTCCCAAAAAGGTGAAAAGGAACACTGCACGTGCATGAAACAGTTGCTAAATATCTGCGAAAAACCATTATCAAACACTAGGAAACACACTTTAATTTCTGCTTGTAACAGGGCAAGGTTCAACTGGAGATAAGATTTGACGAGTACCTAAACACCAACCCTGATGCTACAGTTTCACACAGACTAGCTGTTAGGTATGCGAGTTCAATACAATGTATTTAGATGCAAAGAAAAAGTTTTGTTGCAATCTAAGTTTGGTCTGATGCTTCAGTTTCGCACAGACTACCTTTTAGGTATGCAAGTTTGATATTTGAGCAGCTGCATCAGAAAACCAACAGTCTGCAACAGCTGATCAGCGCCTTTGGTTTCACTACACAAATAGTACAATTCCTCTTCTACTTATGTCTAAAATTTCAAGTTTTTAGCCTACTTCTGAGACTGCAGGGGCGGTTTTGTATTGGACCTGGTCGGAGATTCAAATTGTTGGTTTTCTCATGCATCGGCTCGTTTTTAGATGCAGAGGATGAAGTTCTGACATGTCGGCTTGGTTGTAGAGCATCAGACTCCAAATGGAGATGTCTTTGGTTCAACACGGGGCACCATGTCCTTGAGAAAGTCACATCAACTCCCCAGAGTACTGGGCCCAAGGTTATAAAACTTTTTTCAAGCTCAGCTCAGCTGAGCATGAAATTTCAACTGCTCATAAATACTGAAATAGCCAAAATAAATCAACATTTCAGGTTTAGATCACCAAATCCTGAAATTTATCCTGCTAATAAATGTTAAAATGCCAACAATTGTTGGCATTTTAACATTTATGAGCAGGATAAATTTCAGTCTCAGCTGAGCTGAGCATGAAAAAAGTTTTATAACCTCGGGGCCTGGTTAATACCCAGGAAGCACTGGCTCCCTCCCAACATTACTGAAAAAATGTTGACTGGGGTATTAAACCTCTATTCAAACAAAGAAAGCAATCTAGGTCTTGTGCACTATTCATTTATAACCACGGCATTCAACCCCTGGGGAATAGCAGGGATTTTGAAGTTTGGTCCAGCAAATTCCCGCTAAAAGCCCCGCCCTTTTAGCAGGGACTGCTTGTCGGTAAAACCACAGCTGTTTTCTCCCACAGCCTGCTATCATTTCGTTTCACGGCCCACTTTGCCTTTATAAAGCAAACTCCAGGTATTTCCCCCCACACTGCTGCAGCAGTACTTTGGTCAAAGCCCCGCTCATTTCCACGGCTATTTCGGGCCCTCCCCCCGGGGATGGGGGGCCTTGGTTACAAATGACTAGTGTATTAGAAGTGGGGTGCTCTAGTAGTAGAGTGTTATGACTCAATCAAGAGGTCCTTAGCTTGAAAATCACTTGTGCTGAGTGTTTTCTTGAGTACTACGTAAATAACAAACAATCAAATGAGCCGCGACGCAAGAAAAGCGGTCTTCGGGCTTTCCGAACAGGTCTGACACAAACCGGCCTGTACAAGCACAGAAAAGAGCTAGAAGCTTGAAATTTCGGGTTTAAGTAGAAGAGGAATTGTACTATCCAAGTAGCGAAAACAAAGGCGCTGATCAGCTTCGCGGTTACAGCGAAGCTGATCTGCGGCTTTGTTTTCGCATAGGCAAAAATCCGGTTTTCTCACGATGCGGCTCAAATCATACTTGACTGAAACTAACTGGAAACTAACTAGAATTGACTTGCTCGTCACCATCAGGATAACATGTCCAAGAAAAGTATACCCCCTTGAACCCCACTTTTCTATAGAAAAACTGGGGTTTGTTGCAGGGGTATACCTATTTTTCTTATTTTTGCCTCAAAACATAGATTGTGGGTGCACATTAGAACCGCCTCGCCGAGGCGGTTCTAATGAGTACCCACAATCTATGTTTTGAGCAAAAATAAGAAAAATATCAAACATTTCCCACAGAAATTTTTCATTTTTTGCAAATTTATCAATCTCTGTATATGGCTTGAGCATGTTGTCGTATTGACCAATGGTTCATGGAGAAAATCGTGTTTAGGTTAAGATTCAGGAAGATGTAAGATTATATAAGCCCTGTTGCGAGAATAAGAAGACATGGGCCTTGTCACAAGAAATGTGATCTTTGTGCTTGATGTTTTCATTATGAAAACATGCCCATGCAATATATAGTGATTTTTTAAGTTGTAAAAATTGAAGATTATCGTGTTATTATTCTTATTATTGCTCAAAACATTGATTGTGGGTACACGTTAGAACCGCCTCGGCGAGGCGATTCTAACAAGTACCCACAATCTGTTTTGGAGCAAAAATAAGAAAAATAGGTATACCCCAGTTTTACTATATAAAAGTGGGGTATAAGGGGGTATACATTGCACGGACATGTTTTCCTGATGTGTCATTATAGGATAATAGAATGTAGTGACTTGCCTGTCACAAATGGTGCGTGCAATCCCTATGCCGTTGTCACGGTGAACTATGGGAAAGTGAAGAGTCGGGAAGAAGTGAAGAGGACCAATGTGAAGAAGAAGACAATCTGTCCACAGTTTGAAGAGACATTCTTCTTTGATGTAAGATTTTTGTACCAAAACGTGAAAGTTGCGCAATGAATATGAAACATGAACAAATAATTATTGAGGGAAAAAAATAGCGATGTTCAGAAATGTTAGCGAGAACTTAATTTTCGCTCATTTTCGTGAAGTTAATGCATCGCATTCGGCACTTAGTACTGGTAACCTGTCTCAGCTGTGAGGCTTGCCTGGGTACAGTGAGTATAGGATAACTGACCCTCCTGATAAGACTAGCTGTTGACTGCATCATGAAAACATATCCGTGTAATGTATACCCCCTCACACCCCACTTTTATGTAGCAAAACTGGGGTATGTAGGGGTAGACCTATTTTTTCTTATTTTTGCTCCAAAACATAGATTGTGGGTACTCGTTAGAACCGCCTCAGCGAGGCGGTTCTAACGTGTACCCACAATCTATGTTTTGAGCAAAAATATAAAAGATATGAACATTTTTCTGATGAAATTTTCAATTTTTACATCTGAAAAAATCTTCATATATTGCATGGGCAAGTTTTCGTAATGGTAGATGTTAAGCACTAACTCAAACAAACAAACAAACAAAAAAATACCAGCGGTTGCTCATTAAAATGACTTCTCATTTCAGCTTGAAAACAAAGGTCAGAATCATGATCGGAACAATTATTTTGTTGAAGACAATTTCAAAGGGGAACTGAGGTAAGTAACAATTACATTCACCATCGGTAAACTTAAACCTAAACAAATAAGAATAAAAATTCGGAAATGGGCTATCTCACTTTTGGATGACATCATCTGTTATAAAAAATACATGTATTGGGATTGTAACATGCACACATGTCACAACAACTGTTGACGTAAATCAAACCTCAAAAGAAAAGGAGTGTAAGATACAGATAGAAAAAATGACCCTCCTGTCACAGAGTGACCCTCGGGACAGATTTGTCTAATGAACTGACCCTGGATGAGGGCAATCCCATGTTTTACCCTGGGTGAGAAACAAACCCATGGTGAATTCTTATATTCCTAAAGTTAAAAGACGATGAATATATCAGATCCGTGTTATTTATAGAGCATGTAATAATGATCTTATTACATGCTTCGTTCCCTGTTTCATTGTCTCACTATGGCATGATGATTCCCTGGTGTCCGGGAAGTCCTTGGAAGTATATTTCTGGGAGTTTTTCTTGGACCAATCAGATCAGTGTTATTTATAGATTATGTAATAATATGTGTTATACCCTGTAACAGTGTCTCATTGTGGCAGGACAACTCCCGAGTATCCTGAGAAGTCTTGGGAAGTATATTTTGGGGGGAGTTTTTCTTGAAGAAGTCAGTCGGCAACTACAAGACCTTGAACCAATCAGATAGATTTGTTATTAATAGATTATGCAATAATTGATTTATTATCAATTCTTATTCCCTGTTTCAGTGTCTCACTATGGCATGACGATTCCCGAGTGGCCAGAGAGGTCCTGGGAAGTATATTTCCTGGAGTTTTTCTTGGAGAAGTCAGACTGAGGCTACAAGACTTGGAAGCCAGGAATGTTGAACCTGCTTGGTAAATAGTCTTTTTCCTTTCTGATATTATGGGCCAGTATTTGCTTAATTTTGATTTAAATGATTCTTTATGATTATCTTTCATAAAATTGAGTCATATTATGGCTCCTGTTGATAAAGGAGTTTTATTTCTGTCTGTCCTTTTTCACTTCCGACAGTCATAGAGGTTCTTATTGAGTGGTCATTTGATAAAATAATTTTGTTTTTATTCTAGAATCAAATTCTATGTTTCTGTAGCAGTGGTAGTTGTAAGCACGATAGGCAGCATTTAGTTACTGTAAATTCAGATATTTTCGCGTAACTTTTATTTGGCGAACGTTTGATTTCCGAATTATTCTCAAGGTTTTGAATTCACGAACGAGTGTTTGTGTAGTCTTTATGGCTTAAAGGGGTTCTTAATTAGCAAGAAATCTTGAATTAGCGAGGCATTGTTTGTGAACATTCGCAAAAATTATGTTCTCGCGAAAATTTCTGAATATACAGTATAATTCTAGGCATATTGTTAACCTTGTATGGCATACTTCAACTTGGTGCCTATACATTGTATTTCACAATCCAATACATCAAGAAAACATGCCCATGTAATGTTTACCACCTTTTATTAGCTCACCTGAGCCGAAGGCTCACAGGTGAGCTTATAGTATACCCATGCTCCGTCGTCCGTCCGTCGTCCGTCCGTCCGTCGTTCACAATTTCGAAGATCTTCTCCTCTGAAACCGCTTGGCCAATCAAAGCCAAACTTCATGTGGAGCATCCTTAGGAAGAGGGAACGAAAGTTTATATAAATGGTCCAGGTCACATGACCAAGATGGCCGCCATGGCTATAAATAGCAAAAACCTTTAAAAATCTTCTTCTCCAGAACCAGTGGGCCGATTTCCACGAAACTTGGTATGTAGCATTGGGGACGTGGGCCCATCATAATTTATATAAATCATGACCCTAGGATGACCTTGACCTATTTTACGGCAAGGTCAACTTAGGTCGCCAATGCATTTAAATGGGAAAAAATGGTAAAATGCTATTTAATGGGTAAAACTTACTGGGAATAGGCAAATGGACAGAAGATTAATGTTAATGGAAAATTTTAGCCCCTTGGGGGTTGTCTGCCCCTGCCCCGGGCTATATACATGTATATGACCATAATATTGAAACATCTTCTTTGAAACCGCTAGGCCAATCAAAGACAAACTTTTTGTGGAGCATCCTTAGGAAGAGGGAATGAAAGTTTGTATAAATGGTCAAGGTCACATGACCAAGATGGCCACCATGGCTATAAATAGCAAAAACGTTTAAAAATCTTCTTCAGAACCAGAAGGCCTATGATTTTGAAACTTGGTATGAAGCATCTGGGAATAGAGCTCTACAAAGTTTGTATAAATTATGACCCTGGGATGACCTTGACCTATTTTATGGCAAGGTCAACTTAGGTCGCCCATGCATTTGAATGGGAAAAAAATAGGAAAATGTCATGTAATGGCAGAAAACTTGGACAGAAGATTTATGCTTATGAAAATATTTTAGGCCCAGGGGTTGTCTGCACCTGCCCCGGAGCTATATACATGTAGATGACCATAATATTCAAACAGCTTTTTCTCAGAAACTGCTTAGCCAATCAAAGCCAAACTTTATGTGGAGCATCCTTAGGAAGAGGAAATGAAAGTTTATATAAATGGTCAAGGTCACTTGACCAAGATGGCCGCCATGGCTATAAATAGCAAAATTTAAAAAAAAAACTTCTTCTTTCTTCAGAACCAAAAGGCCTATGATTTTGAAACTTGGCATGAAGCATTAAGGAACGGAGGTCTACAAAAGGCATAGGGAATTTAAGGCCTGATATCGGCCTCATGTGTTGGGAAAAAAATATATTTTGGAATTTTGAGGAGAAAAGTATTGCAAATAGCAGGTATAGGTCCCTGCTTATAAATTCTAGCACAACTATCACATTCAAATTACACATGTTGCCATAGCAACGCTCCAAAAAACATAGAAATACCACTTTTTGCACATTTTGGTCTAGTTTTCACCATTCAACATCATTTTCAACTACTGGCCCACACGACAAACAATTTCTTATTATGAAATAATTATGAAGTATCATCCAGAGATATTGTATGCTAAGTATCATTTTGTTCGTCGTGTGGGCTGGCACTTAAAGATTAAAAAATGTGTTCAGAAATGGTCAAGAATAGACCAAAAAGTGCAAAATATGCTCTACCTATGGTTCTTCTGGGCCTTGCCATGGCAACGCTTGTAGGATTAATGAAGTACTTCTTCTTATTTTTAATAGAGGAGACATATGATTGCTTTAAGGAATAGTTTTCTCACCTAAATTCCAAAATTTATTTTTTAGCAAAATCTGAGGCTAAAATCAGGTGTTAAACGCCCTAGTCCTTTGTATAAATCATGACACTGGGATGACCTTGACCTATTTCATGGCAAGGTCAACTTAGATCACCCATGCATTTGAATGGAGAAAATTGTTAAAATGTCATTTGAAGGACAAAACTTGCAGTTAATTGGCAAATGGACTGAATTTTTATGATTTGAAAAAGACATTGACTCCAGGAGTTATTATGACTCTGCCCTAGGGTTATATACATGCATTGTACCATTCTAGTCTAACAAGTTTATTGTATATATCTCAGGTCTCAGGTGAGCGTTTACAGGACCATTGGTCCTCTGGTTTCATATAGTATATACTGGATTTCACCTCGACCTAATACAGCTGACCTCGCACTAATACGGTTGACCTCATATCTATATGGATTGACCTGCTATCTATATGGAAATCCCTACACCTGATTGGTCAAAATTCACGTGCAAGGTCACGCGCCGCGTTGAATGTGTTGAAACAAAAACAATGGCGGCGATTCAGCCGATCGAGTGAAATAGTGAACAAACAAGCAAAAATCATGGCAGCATCTTTGAAAAGAATGTCAGACATGGGCGCTAAGAATGGCGAAGGTATGCTTGAGGTGCTAGCGGATGATATGGGTCGATATGGACTTTTGACAGTTAATTAATAAAAATCTCATTAATCAAGTTATTTCGTATTGGACCAGTTACAGGTCCAATACAGCTAACCTCGGACCTGTAACTGGTCCAATACGAAATAACTTGATTAATAACATTATAGTACTCCCACTTTTATATAGTAAAACTTGGGTTCAAAGGGGTGTAAATATTTTTGATCCAAAACATAGATTGTGGGTACTCGTTAGAACTGCCTCTGTGAGGTGGTTCTAATGTGTACCCACAATCTATGTTTTGAGCAAAAATAAGAAAAAAAAATCAAAAATTTACTACTGAAATTTTCAATTTTTACAGCTGAAAAAAAGTCTCTGTATAGTACATGGGCGTGTTTTTGTAATAACTGACAGTGTGTTTGACTTTGTTCTCATGGTGCGGCTTATTTATTACAGGTATTTCTTGCGACCAAAGTCAGAGTGTAGACAATCATACAGCGATGCTGGGTCTTTACGACTCAATATATCATACCGTACAGAACATGTTTTTTCCTCACAGTATTACGATGATCTGAGAAATCTGTTACTGCAGTCAGCGGAAACAACCGAGGTAAGGACGATCACTATGATAAAAAGAAATTGGACACACAGCGGTCTGTAGCATGTATCTTTTATCTATATAAAGATTCTTTTGTAATTTGCTCAGTTATCTGTAAATTTTTACCCGGTGAATTCTAGTGCAGTGTACATTCTTTCCCATGTTGTTGACTAATTACAGGACATAGCACAACCTCTAGTCAAGATATTACTACACCACAAAAAAATAGTCCCTTTGTACTTTTTACAGTAATATGTTACATTTAAGCTGGTGACATCCAGTGTGGCATGCGTCCTTTCCCATGTTGACGACCACCTACAGGACACAGCATAGCCTCTAGCCAAAATATTACATCACAAAAAATAGCCCCTTTTATCCCTTTTTAGCTCACCTGAGCCGAAGGCTCACAGGTGAGCTTATAGGATAGGCAGGCATCCGTCGTCCGTCGTCGTCCGTCCGTCGTCCGTCCGTCCGTCCGTCCACAATTTCAAAGAAGAATATTTCTGAAGCTAGTAGGCGGATCTTGATCAAATTTAATGTGAACCATAATTGGGTTGGGGGATTGATGGCATTAGGTTTTGGAGCAGATTGTGTCAAAATATTGTGGTTTCCATGGCAACAGATAGGTCCCATAGACTTACAGTGGGAAAAACTAAAAAAATCTTCTTCTCTGAAACCACTAGGCCCACAGCTTTGATATTTGGTATGTAGCAATGGCTAATGGTCCTTTACATAAATTGTGCCATTCATGCCCCTGGGGTCAAATTTGGCCACGCCCCGGGGGTCGATAGTCTCCATAGACTTACTATGGGAAAAAAAATAAAAAATCTTCTTCTCTGAAACCACAGGGCCCACAGCTTTGATATTTTGTATGTGGCAATGTCTAATGGTCCTCTACATAAATTGTGCCAGCCATGCCCCTGGGGTCAAATTTGGCCACGCCCCGGGGGTCGATAGTCTCCATAGACTTACAATTGGAAAAACTAAAAAAATCTTCTTCTCTGAAACCACTAGGCCCACAGCTTTGATATTTGGAATGTAGCAATGGCTAATGGTCCTCTACATAAATTGTGCCATTCATGCCCCTGGGGTCAAATTTGGCCACGCCCCGAGGGTTGATAGACTCCATAGACTTACTATGGGAAAAAAAATAAAAAATCTTCTTCTCTGAAACCACAGGGCCCACAGCTTTGATATTTTGTATGTAGCAATGGCTAATGGTTCTCTACATAAATTGTGCCAATCATGCCCCTGGGGTCAAATTTGGCCACGCCCCGGGGGTCGATAGTCTCCATAGACCTACAATAGGAAAAAAACTAAAAAATCTTCTTCTCTGAAACCACTAGGCCAACAGCTTTGATATTTGGTATGTAGCAATGGCTTATGGTCCTCTACATAAATTGTGCCATTCATGCCCCTGGGGTCAAATTTGGCCACGCCCCGGGGGTTGATAGTCTCCATAGACTTACTATGGGAAAAAAATTCAAAAATCTTCTTCTCTGAAACCACAGGGCCCACAGCTTTGATATTTTGTATGTAGCAATGGCTAATGGTCCTCTACATAAATTGTGCCAATCATGTCCCCTGGGTCAAATTTGGCCACGCCCCGGGGGTCGATAGTCTCCATAGACCTACAATAGGAAAAACTAAAAAAAATCTTCTTCTCTGAAACCACTAGGCCCACAGCTTTGATATGTGGTATGTAGCAATGGCTAATGGCCCTCTACATAAATTGTACCATTCATGCCCCTGGGGTCAAATTTGGCCACGCCCCAGGGGTTGATAGTCTCCATAGACTTACTATGGGAAAAAAATTAAAAAGTCTTCTTCTCTGAAACCACTAGGCCCACAGCTTTGATATTGGGTATGTAGCAATGGCTAATGGTCCTCTACATAAATTGTGCCAATCATGTCCCGGGGGTCAAATTTGGCTACGCCCCAGAGGTTGATAGTCTCAATAGACTTGCTATGGGAAAAAAATTCAAAAATCTTCTTCTCTGAAACCACAGGGCACACAGCTTTGATATTTTGTATGTGGCAATGGCTAATGGTCCTCTACATAAATTGTGCCAGCCATGCCCCTGGGGTCAAATTTGGCCACGCCCCGGGGGTAGATAGTCTCCATAGACTTACAATGGGAAAAACTAACAAAAATCTTCTTCTCTGAAACCAAAAGGCCCAGAGCTTCTATATTTTGTATGTAGCAATGTTTGGTAGTCCCCATTATAAATTGTGCCAGTCATGCCCCTGGGTCAAATTTGGCCATGCCCCGGGGGTCAATAGTGTCCATGCATAGACTTTCATTGGTCGATTCTCAATTAATTTAAATCTCATGAGCTTACAATGTGATAATCTCTCAGGTGAGCTACAGGACCAATGGTCCTCTAGTATACCGTTTGTCCCAGTGTAGTTTTTTTTACAATCATGTGTTACATTTAAGCTGGTGACATCCAGTGTGGCATGCGTCCTTTCCCATGTTGACGACCACCTACAGGACACAGCATAGCCTCTAGTCAAAATATTACATCACAAAAAATAGCCCCTTTTATCCCTTTTATACCGTTTGTCCCAGTGTAGTTTTTTTTACAATCATGTGTAACATTTCAGCCAGTGACATCCAGTGCGGCATACATCCTTTCTCGTGTTGTCGACCACCTACAGGACGCAGCACAACCTCTAGTCAAGATATTACTGCACCACAAAAAATTAGTCCCATTTGTACAAAGGTTGGCTGAACATGAGATTAGTAGAATAGTGTAAGTATACGAGTCTGATATATGATTTACGAACAGTGAGGGTACAAGTCAACTTGCATGCTCATAGATTCTGAGTGTCATCTTTCTTTCTGCTTGATTTATATGGTATTTTACAAACGTTCATGAATGCATATTTTTCTCGGTGGTAAACTGTTTAGATCATCAGGAAAACATGTCCATGAAATGTTTACCCCCGTAATAGGAAAACGGGTTTGCAGGGGTATACCTGATTTTCTTATTTTTGATCTAAAACATACATTTTGGGTACTCGTTAGAACCGCCTCGGCGAGGCGGTTATAACATGTACCCACAATGTATGTTTTGAGCAAAAATGTTTAAAATATCTTTTTTTTTTCTGGAGAAATTTTCAATTTTTACAGCTGAAAAAAAATCTATGTATGCTGCATGGGCATGTTTTCGTAATGTTGAAAAATGGGTTCCTTCAAGAAGGAGTATTTTCAGTCTGCTATCCTTAACGCAGATCATTAACATGGTTTTGTTGAATAATACAGTCATGCCATCCTTTTAAATGGTAAAGAAACAAAGAAAAAACTTGAAAGTTAAAACATGAACAGACTGTAACTAGTGCATCTAAAGTAATAGCGATAGAATTGTCTGTTGATGATAATAACCAAAATTCAACAGTAACTGTTATAACTTGACCTAGGATTGAACAAACTTTGGAGCATACACCCGTTCAAATTCTGTGCTTTGAGCTTGGCCAAATTATGGTACTATCAAGGAACACACATTATTATGCACTGGAAGAAGTCAGATAACTTACATTGGTGTCTCTGTCAGTAAAAAATCGGTAGGAAAGGATCTCCTGTTTGGTTATATCATGCTTATTTGTCTCCCTTTTTCCAGTGACCATAATACTCTATTCCGAGGCAACACGCTACTGACGAAGCTTCTAGACGAGCTGATGAAGCTAGTAGGCCTGCCATACCTTCACCACACACTTAAACAAACCATAGATCAGATCTGCCTCGACCATTTACCCTGTGAGATTGACCCAACGAGACTCCGCGAAGGAGAGAATATCAACGATAACATGGTAGGTGTGATAGTTTTCATGCTCAACTTAAGTGAGCGTAAACTTTATTGTGCTCATAAATGTTATAATCTCATATTTTTTGGCATTTTAACATGAGGATAGATTGATGACTTAATGATTCAACCATTTCTATGTCTTTGACTTGTGAAACATTGTATAGTTTGAGCAGTTTACATGCTCAAAATAAGGAATTGAGCATGAAAAATTTATTTACAAACTCAGATTTTGAAACAAACCATAGATCAGATCTGTCTCGACCATTTACCCTGTGAGATTGACCCAACGAGACTCCGCGAAGGAGAGAATATCAACGATAACATGGTAGGTGTGATAGTTTTCATGCTCAACTTAAGTGAGCGTAAACTTTATTGTGCTCATAAATGTTAAAATGATCATATTTTTTGGCGTTGTAACATGAGGAGGATAGATTGAGGATAGATTTTAACATGAGGAGGATAGATTCAACCATTTCTTTGACTTGTGAACATTGTGTAGTTTGAGCAGTTTACATGCTCAAAATAATGAATTGAGCATGAAAAATTTATTTACAAACTCAGACTTAGATCAGATCTGCCTCGACCATTTACCCTGTGAGATTGACCCAACGAGACTCCGCGAAGGAGAGAATATCAACGATAACATGGTAGGTTTTCATGCTTAACTTTTGTGAGCATGAAATTTATAATGTTCATAAAAGTTGAAATGTCAGTAAGTATTGGCATTTTATCATGGACAGAATAAATGGCTGACTTAATGATTAAAGCATTTTTAAAAGTGTCTATATTTGCGAAACAGTTGTGTGGTTTGAGCAGTTTTAATGCTCAAATGAGCATGAAAAATGTTACAACAACCTTAGACTCTAAACCAAATCATAGATCAGATAACTGTATTGACCATGTACATTGTGAGTTTAACCTGACAAGAAGGAGAGAATATCAACGATAACAGATAACTCAAGTGAGCATGAAATTTGTCATTCTCATAAATGTAAAAATGCTAGCATGTGTTAAACATTATTTACATCATACACTTATTTTTGGTGCTCGGTAATCATAATTGAGCAGGAGAAATAGCTGTATGATCAGATGTAAGCCTTAAACTTCATTGCTTTGGGATTCATAGATTTGGTTTAGGAGTGGTTATACATGTAGGAGAAAAATTAAACCTTCAAAGAGAACAAGTTATCCCTCTAGAGCAAGTTATCCCTCTAATTTATAACTGGATTTCCTTATCTTTCCAGCATAATTTACAGAGCTACATCGAACAAATCCTCCATTCTATCACCTCATCTGGACTCATGTGCCCTACCTCAATTTGTGAAGTTTTCTTTGCTCTACGAGAACTCGTGGAAAATCAATGTCCAGGTATTTGTCCAGGTATTCGTGGGAAAACCAACAATGTGATTTCCGAACAGGTCCGACACAAACCGACCTGTACAGTCACAGAAAAGAGCTAGAAGCTTGAAATTTGGGATTTAAGTAGAAGAGGAATTGTACTATCCGAGTAGTGAAAACAAAGGCGCTGATCAGCTTCGCGGTTACCGCGAAGCTGATCTGCGTCTTTGTTTTTGCCTATGCAGATTGTTGGTTTTCCCATGAGGCAGCTCATTTATTAATTTCATATGAAATAAATTTCATGCACGAAAACTATAACACGTACCATGTTATCGTTGATACTTAGTTAATTTCATATGAAATGACCATGAGTATAATATTCTATGATCATATGACCATATGACCTTTAAATTGGGATTAAATTAGGATTTTGTCGCCTATGAATTGGGCACAATCTCACTAAAATTTTGATTATTGTCATGCTGTTACAAACTCTCAATAAAGGTGTTATAACATGTATGTTCAAAAAATATTTATAACATGAGAATATAGTCTCAATAGCAATGATGATAAAGAGTGGTACAGATGGGCTTGAATTGAACAATTTACTGATGAAAAACGGGTGAAAATGTCACTTCAGTGCAGCTTCTTTATTATTGGAGCCTCCTTGTGGGAAAACCAACAATGTGGTTTTTAAACAGGTCTGACACAAACCGGTCTGTGCAGTCACAGAAAAGAGCTAGAATCTTGAAATTTCGGATTTAAGTAGAAGAGGAATGGTACTATCCGAGTAGCGAAAACAAAGGCGCTGATCAGCTTCGCGATTACCGTGAAGCTGATCTGCATCTTTGTTTTCGCCTATGCAGATTGTTGGTTTTCCCATGAGGCGGCTCATTGATGTAACAGGAAACATTTCTATTTATCCATTTCAGACAATGAAGAAATCCGATACCAGGTTGTCAGTGGGTTTATATTCCTGAGATTCTTTGCACCAGCCATTCTGGGACCAAAGTTCTTTGACCTTAATGATTGTCAGGTAACTGTCTGTTTGTCTGTATCTCTGTCTGTCTGTCTGGCTGGCTGGCTGGCTGGCTGTTTGAATAAGACAAGATTTCAGTTTTGAAAAAAAAAAATGAAATAGTTGGATAGATCCAGACAACTGCTTGCAAATGCATTACTTTCAAATAAATTAAATGTAATACCTTACTATTACTGAACAATTTGAAAACAAATACTGTTGTATTTTCTGCATTGCCATATGGAAAAGATACATAGTTAGCAATAATTCTTGTTTTTGGTCAAAATTATAGTTGGATCCAAGAAAAGGACAATTGGTGAATTTATTAGGGATTTTTTGTCAGAAGTAAGGAGACCCCTCAAAAATAGGGAGATATCACATGTATGTTATGTTCTATAGGATGAGAATGTTACAAGAACTCTGAAGCTCATTTCTAAAGCCATACAGTGGATTGGCAATATAGTCAGCACTAAGACGGTAAGAATTCAGCTCCAAAGTAGATATATAACCATTTATTATACCTCATAAATATTCATTTGCTGAATGTGGATTTTGATTGGTCCAGAGCAGGTCACGCCGAGGGTGCTATTAAAGTAGATATATAACCATTTATTATACCTCATAAATATTCATTTGCTGAATGTGGATTTTGATTGGTCCAGAGCAGGTCACGCCGAGGGTGCTATTCTGTCATGTCACATGATCATATTACCCTCTGACGTCATATCTGCCTTAAAAAGTGCAGGTGCACTTATAGTCACATGCTTTTGTTTACAGTGCATGTGGAGGGTGCTATTCTGTCGTGTCGCATGATCATATTACCCTCTGACGTCGTATCCACTTAATATGAAGTTGCATGTGTATTCACATGCGTTTGCCACGTGGCATGTCACTAATTTGTTTCAAAAGTGGTTCGGTATAATAAAACACTTGTTGCCCTTGAGTGAGGATGACATGACGATTTGTTCACCCTCGACAGGTTATATTGCCCTCGGGCTTTGCCCTCGGGCAATATTACCTGCCTCGGGTGAACAAATAGTCAGGTCACCCTCGCTCAAGGGCAACAATTGTATAATGTACCATAGTGTTTTCATTTATGCCAAGTTCTGCATGTGGGAATGTCAGGCAGTTTTTCTCGGGTACACCAACTGATTGCCGCTTGTTAATATAAGTGAGGTAAACATGAAAGGGGCATAAAACTAAATTGATTTATGACAAAACAAAGAGCTTTTTGATTTTTGAGAAAATATTGAATAAATGATGGCTAGTAAGTACACAATCAAAAGTTAATGTTTTATCAGTCAGTTATTGGAAGAAGTGCTTATGCAAAGTTGCAGAAAATTATATGGATGGCAGAAGAATTATATGGATGGCAGAAGAATTATATGGATGGCAGAAGTCTTTGTTTCTGAAAATTGTTTTAAAATATTCTTCTTCTTCAGATGTCTGTTGCTTTGAAGGAGGACTATATGGTGCCATTGTTCCAATCCTTAGGAGATATAACACAGACAGAAGCTGTGAAAATTGTAGGTTAAATAGAATTTTGTCAAGAGAAAAAAAAAAAAGAGAACAACACTGAGTCTGTTGTAAAAGAAGTCTGTTGTAAAAGAGGATAATACCAGAAGATCAGTTGAGCTACTGAGGTTGTGAGAAATAGAGGATATTTACTTTTTTGAGGTGAATACCAAATATATTTCATCGAGTGAGTTGAAAACATCAAAATTTTTACGAGTGCGTAGCACGAGTGAAAATTTAGATGTTTTCAAGTCACAAGGTGAAATATATTTGGTATTTACTAATAAAAAGTAAATTTTCTGTTTATGTTATACAATACACGGGCATTTTCCTATTCACAAAGCAGGCGGTGAAAATGCAAAAACCAAATATTTTTGAAAACACAAATAATTTTGGTACCACATTATTCCTAACGTTCTAACTAAGAAAATGAATATCCACACTTTATGTTTTCGTTCGTAAATAACGGAGTTATAGGCATTTGAATTTCTGAAGTGAGGCACATTTAATGACGTCAAGTGAATGGAAACGTCAGAAGTAATCCAAACTCTACAGTAAAAATATTATAATGTTATTAAAGCCAGATGTACGTAATTGAAGGCGCTCAAAGGAACGTGCGTATCTAAGGCTCAAAACGTCATTTTTACGCCGCATTCGTAACGTCAGTTTTCGCTCGGAACGTCATTTTAAGCGTCAGTTTACGTTCGGAATACGAAACTATGTACATACAATTATGCAGAGGACTTAAAAAATGTAACCATTTTGATATTATTTATTATTTTTGCTCAAAATATAGATTGTGGACATGTTATCCCGAGGAAAACAGCATTTGCATGACAGTTAGAAATATTAAATACTAAATAGCGTCGGAGATTTTGGCGCAAAATCGACGTCGCGCATAAAACGTTCTGAATTCAACAACGACTACCTCTCTTCGCACGCTTATATGAGGAAAACGAATCCGGTAACTAAGGACTTTCTCGTTATCTACCTGTAGTTCAGGAATTTCTCGAATACATATCAGTTTTTTAAAAAATCCTACCGTGGATTTTTTTAAATATATCAAGAAATTCAACAAAAAGGGGGTCTAAAAATCGCATTTTACGTTGACGTCAATGTATTTTCGCTCTCAAATTTGACGATTTCGAAGGCCGATATCTCGAAAACAAGCTCGGAACGGTATCGATTTCTTTTCATTTTCGTATGCAGGACATCAAAATGCACTCACATGCAAAAAATAAAAATTTTCTACCGTGAGGTCAATTACGTACATCTGGCTTTAATCAAGTAATTTTGTATTGGCCCAGTTACAGGTCCGAGGTCTGCTGTATTGGCCCGAGGCGGAGCCGAGGGCCAATAAAGCTGGCCGAGGACCTGTAACTGGGCCAATACGAAATTACTTGATTAATGACAATTTTATTAATTAACTTTTCTATTTGAATTGTGCTCTTTGACAAAGTGCACAACGCAATGGTTAAAAATATTAGACACAATGCATGTACAAAAAAAAAAGTACACGCACAAAAAATATAACAACGAAGCCACGAGTAGAGGCCTATAAACTACAGAGAATTTTCTGATAAAATCTCGAATGCAGGCTCGGGTGTGTGTGTGTGTGTGTGTGTGGGGTTAACTACCTATATATGACATAGTAGGATGTGCCGCCTGAATAGCCCCCTTTTTCAGCCTCGCCAATATATAAATAGGGTTCAATTTTCAAGTAAAAATATATGAATGGCCCCATTTTTTCATACAACAGTATATGAATAGCCCTAAATCAAAGGACAGTATAAGATAAGATAAGATAAGATAGTTTATTGTCTCTTGTGGACAGTATATGAATGGGTATAAAAAATCAAAGGACAATTATATGAATGGGTCAATATTTTGATCAATCAAAATATGTGAATGGGTCTATTTTTTCAGTGACCAGATATATGATTGGGGTAGGTTTCAGAAATTTGGGCCACACACCCGTACCACAATTACCCCTTAGTTACCCCCCCCCCCCCCTCCCCCTCCCCCGAGAATGCAGGCCACTGCATGATCCAGTCTCATCGAAACACTGCGAAATTCGTGATAGCGAGTCGACACTTGAGGAGGAAGAAGGCAAATGAACATAATAACAATGTATTATAACTATTTAGCTAAAGTAAAAATAAATAAATAAATAAATAAATAAATAAATAAATAAATAAATAAATAAATAACATTTCATAAGATAAAACAAAGTCAACAAAGGTGAGCCGGAGTAAAATGCCTACAAACCTTGTGTTTTCATACAAGACTGACTAGATCTAGATACAAAATAAACCAAGCTTGTCGTCTGAATTCCGTTTTTCCTTTTTATTACCGATAACTGTTGACGATTATTTCTACTTCTATAAATGCAACCGCAGTGTAAGCTTATGTTTTAAAAACAACTGCAGTTTTTAAGCGGCGAAACGGAGGAAAACATGGCTACCATTTTCTTTTGAAAAAGAACGTCGAATGACGTCATTTTCATATTGGCCTTGTTTTTCTGTATTGGCCTTGTTTTTCTCATATTGGCCCAGTTTTTCTCGTATTGGCCCAGTTTGTCATCCGTATGATGCGGGCTGATTTGGTCATACAAATACTAATATTAATGTAGTTAATTAATAATGGCTGATATCAATCACTAGTGAAATATTAATATCAATTCTGCAGTGAAAATATCACTTTTATCCATTTTTGATATACATTAATTTCACTGCTTAGTATAAAATAATGCATGTTATGCTATCACAAGAATTATCAGGAAAAAACACTTAGTAACTATGCCTTCTCAGTTTACTAAAAATACTACAGGCTTTGAATCACACTTACATTTTCATTTGTGAAGAAAATACACTCATAATGCAATCTACTAAAAACTGTTTCAGTATCTAGATATCATCTCATCATCATCGAAGGCCCATTCCAAGAAGAGAACAACCGGTGAAGTCCCAGTCGTGTTGAAAGAGGGGTGAGTATCTCTGTTATGATTCTTGCTTTTTGTTGGACACTGATATCAGAACATGTCTGATTAAACACAGGGTAGTCAATGCTGAATCTAAAGGCAAGTAAGAAATTTGGCATGAACATTTTCAAAAACTAATACTCTTCTCAGTTGGTAGGTTTGTACAGTTATGTAACTGAGAAGTTGAGTAGCTAGCCATCTTGCTCAATGAATCTTATGCATGTTTAGTCTTTTAACCAAGAGATATTGGGAAGACAGAAGTTCAGCATGAAGAAATTCAAACTGATATATCCTCAACAGAAATTACTGTAAATTTAGAAATTTTTGTGTGACTGTTATTTCACGATTTTTCTATTTCTGAATTATTTGCGAGTTTTCAAATTTGCGAATGAGTGTCCATGTAGTCATTATTGACTATAGAGATTCTTTATTAGTGAGAACCTTTAATTTTCGAGGCACCCAATTCGTGAATATTCACGAATATTCGCGAAAATTAAGTTCTGAATTTACAGTATTGCCTACATAACTGTTTGAAATAATACTATTATGATATATGAATTTATCAGTAATTTCATCAATTTCCAGTGTTCTGACCAAGAGAGCTCAGGGAAGAAAGAAGTTTGGTATGAAGAATTTCAAACAGCGATATTTCTGTCTCACGAACCAAGTGTTGATGTACTCAAAGCACAAGGGTGGTCTGCCCCTGTGTATTATACCTATAGAAGATATTCTGGCTGTAGAACAACTGCAAGAGGAATCGTTCAAAATGAAATATGTAAGCATCCTTTTGTGACTGATTTTGCTCTTCTTTATTCTGAGTTAATGAGAAAGTTACTGGGGAAAGATTGTGCACTAAATTTTAACTATTTCTAGGATCTTATATTGTGTGTCAAGTAACATAGCATATTGGAGCCACATCATGAGAAAACCAGATTTTTGCCTATGCGAAAACCAAGGCGCAGATCAGCTTCGCACTGCGAAGCTGAGCATTGCATTTGTTTTCACTACACAGATAGTACAATTCCTGTTCTTCTTAAACCCGAAATTTGGAGTGTCTAGCCTTCTTCTGTGACTGTACAGACTGGTTTGAGTCGGACCTGGTCTGAAACCCCGAAGACCAGTCTACTCATGTCGCGGCTCATTCATTGCAGAGTTACTTGGTAAGAAAACCTGCTTTTGTATATAATATGCAAAAACAAAGACTCTTATCACCTGCATTTTCAACTTTTAGTGCAACAGTGGCAACAATGGTTTGCTATACATAGCGTAAGGCGACCAGTGATCGATCAGGGACCAGTGATCGATCAACTAGTGGTTATCGGCTATTAATTCTCAAAGGATACCTGAAGTAAATCTTATGCTAGTCTCAACTTCAAGCGCATTATATCACCTTACAAAAACTTATCTAAATTTATTTGGAAAGCTTTTCTATCTTGGATTTTCTGACACTTTACGAAGAGGGGGTCTTAGTTAGGGTCTTAGTTGTACTGCTTAAAAGTGGTGATTGTTCAATAAATTCTTCAAGATGAAACAACCTGCATTCGTTCCGACTGGCTAAAGTTTTTAACTTTACTGCATACTAAACAAATCTGATCCACATTCCAAATTGTATTGGATAACGCTGCGATTAATGGACGATTTCTGTGATTTTCAAGCTATTTTTTCAACAGTTTTCCATTGTTTCTATGGACGTTTATGCTTTTCGACCACCTTATTTCGCTGCTTTATTTCTTTTAGCTCAATGAAAAATTTTCAAACTGTGTTTGGTGGCTAGAGGTAAACAATAATTATTCTTTCTAAAAATGTACATACCTTCCAAGTAAGCCGCGGTTTTGGAGAGAAAAAGAAGGTGATCGATCACTGGTCCTCCTGGCCCTGATTCACGCTGTATGATGGTGGGTGTGTTAAAATGATGTCACTGAGAACGTGACGTGATGACGTCATAAATTGACGTATTGGAAAACATGGCGAAGGTTCAAGCTTGGATATGGTATGTACTTATACATTCTCCAGTGCATGTCTGATCCGCAAATTTATCAAACATGGCTATTTTTGATCGATCACTGGTCCCTTTACGCTATAGCAGAATCATTCTACTTCCTTAATCCATAATTGTATGCCTCTATCCATCTTATGTGGCTGTACAACCAGGTGTTTCTCAAACAAGTTTTGAAACCTCAGAGACAGAATGGCTCAAATATTATGGGTACTTTCCTTTACCTGAAAGGACCGGAATTGACCTAATTACCGGAATTGACTAACGGAATAGACATTTATACCTGTCCTGGGATACTTTGAATGCATTTTATATGCACAAAAAATACTTTTGAAGTCATATAAGTAGTTTGAATAAGATTTGTTTCATCCAAGTATAGTAAAACGTGCTCCCTATGGTGATTTAGGGTAGCTCAGTAGAGATGAGTTCTGGGATTTGGTTATTGTTCAGGGGTTTCATTGATAGAAATATAATGAGATCTCGGGGATTATTCTACACCATAGGTGCAAATAGAAGTAGAAATGAGTAAAAATGTTTGGACTGTGACAGTGACCCAAGCATCTAAGCTAGGCTTTCACCCCATTGTATGGAACACAATTTTGCGGTACCTAAACCATACATTTCGTGGACTTATCGCAGTCTGCATATTTTACCTCCCTCATTGCTTCATTGAATTGCAGATGTTCCAAGTGATACAGCCAGAGAGAGCTCTGTATGTTCAAGCTGCAAACTGTATAGAGGAGAAAGAATGGTGAGACAATAATACCATTTCTTTGTCTTTTCTCATGAGTTTCTACTAAGTTTCTTAATATGTAAATTTTGAAGAAATGTGTTTTATTACTTTGACATCTAATAGCTGGGCATATTTTGAAAACAAAGAGTTTGCTAAAGTTATTGAAAACTTCTCTGCCTCCTCCCCCTAATGTTAGCATTCTTTCTATTGCTTGTTGGAAAATCAGTGAGGCTATGACAGTTACAAGCAGCATATAAAAAGTTTACACAGTGTGCGTTCAGACAGAAACAGCAACAATGGCATTAACAACATCCAATCACAATGGTGAGAGCCATGTTTGTTTTTACTTCAAGTTGCTTGCTCGTGATGTCATGTGGCACGATGTAGTTCATGGAACTGTGAACCACATTTTGGTTTTACAGGTTCATTAAGATTTTGCATTGGAAATGTATTAAATGATAATCTAAAATTAACTTCTTAAATTGTCTCCCATTACAGGCTAGACATTCTGGGTAAAGTGTGTGCAGCCAATCAGAACAGACTAAATCTGTATCATCCAGCAGCTTTCATCAATGGACACTGGCTGTGGTAAGTGCCTCTGAGGGACTTCGATTGACTTTGGTTACCATGGTTTGACTTTTTCGTTAACAATGGATCAATGATCAACCCCCACCCCGGATCTTTTGCTTAGTCTTTTGTTAGAAGAACTATTTTGCCGGGCTACTGATGTAGGTTATTAAGTAAATTTCAATATAGGACCTAATCTAGGGTAAAGTAAAGGCAGATGACTACAAGACAAATATATGTAGGTGGACATCAGGAAAACATGTCTGTGCAATGAATACCCCCTTGAACCCCACTTTTGTGTAGTAAAACTGGGGTTTGCAGGGTTATACCTATTTTTAGCTCACCTGAGCCGTTAGGCTCACAAGGTGAGCTTATAGGATGGCCATGATCAGGCGTCCATCCGTCGTCCGTCCGTCCGTCGTCCGTCCGTCCGTCCACAATTTCAAAGATCTTCTTCTCTGAAACCACTTGGCCAACCAAAGCCAAATTTTATATGAAGCATCTATAGGAAGGGGGAACCAATGTGTATATAAGAAATCCAGGTCACATGACCAAGATGGCCGCCATGCCCATATATGGTAAAAACCCTTCAAAAATCTTCTTCTCCAGAACCGGTGGACCAATTTCAACGAAACTTGGCATGAAGCATTGATGGCTCAAGCACTACAATGTATATATAAATCATGACCCTGTGATGACCTTTGACCTATTTTACGGCAAGGTCAACATAGGTCGCCAATGCATTTGAATGGGGAAAACTTTTAAAATGTCGTTTAAAGTGAAAGTCTTGCAGGAAATGGGCAGTAGGACTGAATATTAATGATTCTGAAAAAATTGGACCCCAGGGGCTCATATGCCCCCACCCCGGGGCAATATACATGTATATTACCATAATAATCAAACATCATCTCCTCTGAAACCGGTTGGCCAATCAAAGCCAAATTTTATGTGAAGCATCAATAGGAAGGGGTAATCAATGTGTATATAAATAATCCAGGTCACATGACCAAGATGGCCGCAATGCCCATATATGGTAAAAACCCTTCAAAAATCTTCTTCTCCAGAACCGGTGGATCGATTTCAAAGAAACTTGGCATGAAGCATCGATGGCTAAAGTACTACAATGTATATATATATCATGACCCTGTGATGACCTTGACCTTTTTTTTACGGCAAGGTCAACATAGGTCGCCAATGCATTTGAATAGTGAAAACTTTTAAAATGTCATTTAAAGTGAAAGTCTTGCAGGAAATGTGCAGTAGGACTGAATATTAATGATTCTGAAAAAAAATGGACCCCAGGGGCTCATCTGCCCCCACCCCGGGGCAATATGTATATTACCATAATATTCAAACATCTTCTCCTCTGAAACCTCTTGGCGAATCAAAGCCAAATTTTATGTGAAGCATCTATGGAATGGGGGAATTAATGTATATATAAATTATCTAGTTCACATGACCAAGATGGCTGCCATGCCCATATATGGTAAAAACCCTTCAAAAATCTTCTCCGAATCTGGTAGTTCGATTTCAACGAAACTTAGCATGAAGCATATATAAATCATGACCCTGTGGTCACCTTGACCTATTTTACGACAAGGTCAACATAGGTTGCCAATGCATTGGAATGGGGAAAACTTTTAAAAAGTCATTTGAGGTGAAAATCTTGCAGGAAATGGGTAGTAGGACTAAATATTAATGATTCTGAAAAAAATGGACCCAAGGGCTCATATGCCCACACCCCGGGGCAATATACATAAATATTACCATAATATTCAAACATCTTCTCCTCTAAAACCACTTGGCCAATTGAAGCCAAATTTTATGTGAAGCATCTATAGGATGGGGGAATCAATGTATATATTAATAATCTAAGTCACATGACCAAGATGGCCGCCATGCCCATATATGGTAAAAACCCTTCAAATATCTTCTCTGAAACCAATAGATTGATTTCAATGAAACTTGGCGTGAAGCATCCATGGCTATAGTACTACAATGTATATATAAATCATGACCCTGTGATGACCTTGACCAAGTTTATGGCAAGGTCAACATGGGTTGCCCATGCATTTGAATGGGAAAAACTGTTAAAATGTCATTTGAAGGGAAAAGCCAGCAAGAAATTGTCAAATGGACAGAATATTGATTATTCTGAAAAAAGAAAACGGCCCAAGGGCTTCATTTGCCCCTGCACTGGGGTTAAATACCATAATATTCAAACATGTTTATTGGTATATGCAGCAGACTCAGGTGAGCGTTTACAGGACCATTGGTCCTCTGGTTCTTATTTTTGCGCCAAAACATAGATTGTGGGTACTCGTTAGAACTGCCTATGCGAGGCAGTTCTAACGACTGTACCCACAATCTATGTTTTGAGCAAAAATAAGAAAAATATCATTTTTTTCTGCTGTCACAGAAAATTTTCATTTTTATAGCTATAAAAATCTCTGTATATTGCATGGGCGTGTTTTCGTAATGACAAATTACAACCATCTAGGAATCGGGCAAATTTCCTTGTTTTGTAGATAGAAAGTCATTAATGCGGTAATTCACAAACCAAATTATTTTCTAGAAAATTGTCATTTGACCCAGGGGCGGATCCAGGTTTTCTTGAATGGGGGTTCAAAACTTCAAATCCATCAAGAGGGGGTTCGTTTTCAACATTTTACCTGATTTTTCATAAATTTGCCCATGAAATTGAAATAATTTGGTGCCAGAGGGGGGTTCAAGCGAACCACCCGAACCCCCTCTAAATCCGCCACTGTGACCATATCTAAGCAAAAATCTTTTTTTTTTTTTTCTAACAGTTGTAAAGCGTCCGACCCTAGTAGCGTGGGGTGTGAACCTGTCTCGGGAGGGATTCCAGTAACAAATATCAAGCTTGTCATTGACACAGATCGAGAGGTGGAGAAAATTCACTCACTGTTTCTACAGAATATGGAGAAATTGGAGGCCATGCAAGGTATGCCTAATTTCTGGACATTGCAGTGTATTTCTCAAATGAATGCAAGAGGTTTAGGGCTTTCAACCTGCCACTGCATTGTGCCACTGAGCTAGATAGACAATGTAAGCTTAACTAAGCCCTAGCTAAACAGTGGCTTTGTCCCAACATGACTGAATAATTGCTGACTGGGACTTTAAAGTCGCTAAATGCAACAGCCCAAAGAGAAAAAAAGAAAGTTGCCGTACATTATTTTGTTGTTATAATATGAGGCTTTCCACTGAATATTATAAGTAGACACTTGACTTCAAAAACTAAATGAAATAATTTAAATGACCCGCTGCTTGAGAAAAAACCAACAATTTGGGGTTCTGACCAGATCCGACAAAAATCAGCCTGTACAATCACAGAAGCAGGCTAGAAGCTTGCAATTTTGGGTTTAAGAAGAAGAGAGATTGTACTATCTTTGTATCAAAAACAAAGGCGCTGATCAGCTTCGCAGTTACTGTGAAGCTGATCTGGGCCTTTGTTTTCGCATATGGAAATTGTTTGTTTTCTGGTGCGGCAGCTTAAATTTTATTTTATCTAAACCTTTTTAGTAAAATTTCTTTCTTTTTATGACTAAAGCTGCTATAAAGGATAAAATTGGTATATCATATTCTGCAAAGATTTTTTTCTATTGTTCTATATGTGTTATTCCATATCTTCTTTTGTCATTTTCTGTTGCAAGGTTTTTAGCTCACCTGAGCCGAAGGCTCATAGGTGAGCTTATAGTATACCCATGCTCCGGCGTCCGTGCGTCGGTCCGTCAGTTGTCTGTCCGTCGTCGTCCACAATTTCAAAGATCTTCTTCTCTGAAACCGCTGCGCCGATTGTTCTCATATAACACATACACCATCTACAGGTACAACCTATGGAAACGGTGTATTAGAAAAACGGTGAATCAACGGGGGTTAATCGGAAAAATGTGAACCATCGGGCGAGGTGTCGGTGACACATCGGGATTTACAATGGCGACACGGTACGTAGTTTTAATTTTCTTTTTGTTTTGTTCCGACATGGCTGGGTGACGTTGTATGTCAAAATTCTGTTTGCTGCAGGAGCTGTAGAAATCATTATTGTTCTTTATTATGTAAACAGTTTGTAAATAAATATTCCAAGAAACGCGTGATTGTGCGCCCCATTTTAGAGGGCATGCCTTTCAAGGTCACGAAAACACATTTTCGTTTGATTTTCTAGTAAAAGAAATGGACCAAGAAGGTCACGTTGGTATTTGCAAATGAATAATAGTATACTGGAAAATTCCCACAAAAAAATAAAATCTCGCCAAGCATTGCAAAGGGATGTAATGCTAGGTGCATTTACATAATGTGAGGCATCGGGCAAGTTGTGTGAGACAACGGGGCGAATTTTGTGAGTCATCGGGCAATCAAAACTTATTGCATTAATTTCCGACTATAAACACTCTAGAGCTATTTTTGATCAAGGTAATTTCATATTCCGTGTCATCTTCGACCCGGTAATTTCATATTCCGCATCATCTTCGACCCTTTCTTGTTGGGAAATTAAAGTGCTAGACCGACAAGTGTAAAACGCTAGCTAGTGTAAAACGCGATGCAAATTTGTTGCAGACCATCAAGACCTCGCTACGCTTCTACTACGTCTTCTCTACGTCCTCGCTACGTCCATCAAGTTCTCGACAAGACCATACCACGCTTCTTGTACGTCTTTACCGCGTCCTAGAAGACTGCACTGCGTTCTTATCACGTCCTAGCGGTTCCTAACACGTCCTTAGTAGGTTCTTATCACGTTCACACCAGGTTCGAACTACGTCCTCCACGTTTTATTAATTTTGTTTCAATTGTCCCGTACCCTCAAGCAATTGCTTTCGCTTTTATTTAAATCATATCGAAATCGAAAACATGAACAGAGATGTACTCTTGCAACTTGCTCTCCTTCAATGACATCATGCCTTACTTGGTGCACAGGCTGCACTTGTGGTATTTCACAGAAGGAGAAATAGAAGGACAAGATCTTGTTGGCTTCAGCATGGGCATTACGACCGACTGCTAGCGGTGTTGAGGATAATATATACGACTGATTAATATACCGTATTCGTTCTTATTAGCGCACAGTGCGCTTAACTTTTCAAAATATCTTAAAGTTCGGGTAACAAAATATCGTTCCAATAAGCGCACACTACGAATGTAAACAACCTATAGACTGATGAAATAACCTTGTTTAAATGGTCAATGGTGATGTCATACAAGTGTTCCAATCGTCGCGAAATATTGTTTGATCTTTTGAAGATAAGTTTTAATGTGGTATGAATGTGTAAAATTGTCAATAAAATGCCAATATGCTAGTCGAGCAGTGTGCGCTTATGCGCATGTTTTTCAGAAACGACCAGGGTGTGCGCTTATTGGAGCATGTGCGCTAATTAGAACGAATACGGTATTTACAGTTAGAACGTGCTGGAAACGTAGTTCGCGCGTGGTATGAACTGCTTGGTCTTTGTAAGGACGTAGCAAGGACGTAGTAGAAACGGGATGAACTTGGTGAGCGCGTATTGAGGACGTAGTGGAAACGTGAAGGACGTAGTAAGGACGTGGTGCGGACGTTATAAGGACGTGGCGGGGACGTAGTAAGGACGTAGTGGGAACTTAGAAATCCGAAATTGTTTCATTTTGACCCCGTCCTCGCCACGTTCTGGAATTTTTAGAACGTGGTAAGGACGTGGTGAGAACGTGGTCCAGTGTAGACGTAACATAAGTGAGAGTTACAGTTATACGCAAGCACATGACGTAGATACGTATGCGCATTACTGTAACTCGTGCTGTTTGGCCTTGTTACTCGAGTTACTTTTTGCGATCTCGCCACGGCGAGAGCGCATATATAATTGAACAGGACTGGAATCTTGTTGTAAATCGACCACACTTCCGGTCGTACTTGATTGGACAAGGCAGCTTCGATTGGGTCACACTAAATAGCGCATGCCGGCTTGGGTATGAAAGCTCACGTTGAACCGAGCTGTCAGAGTCTTTTCGGTCTGTGGTTATCGCCGTGAATTTATACGTGGTCATACAGTGAAATTAGTGCTGAGAGATCGCAAGCGTTTTGGAAACGCTTATACTTGTGTTACTCGGATAGTCATGTCGAAAATCCTCATTTTTCCCATGAGAAAATAAATGTCCAGTCGTGTGAACTGAGCAACAAAAGGAGACCGAACCTAAAGTTAACATCAATTAATACCGTCAGGTATGCATTGTCCCGGTATATTGTAAAGCTAATCAAACTTGGAAACCTGTCGAAATGTCATGTTTTAAGAATCAGTTATTATTATTGATATTGTTATTATTATTATTATTATTATTATTATTATTATTATTATTATTATTATTGATTAAGTTTTACGTGCCTTAAAAGCCAATTATTTCACTCATTAACAAATCAGTAGGTGGGGCGAAAATAGGAGTACTCCAGGAAAAAGCACCTGACACACCTGCAAGCAGAACTTGACTTGTCCCACATGTGACCCGTGCGGGGCTCGAACCCTACACGGCGCTCGTGGGGATCGAACCCAGGACCTCTCGCTCCAGAGTGACGGTCCGACGCTCTACCGCTTCAGCTACCGCGCTCTACTAGCGGGGGCTGTGACTGGCATCTTTGTCCCTAGATCTCACAAGAAACGTTAAGCAATCATCTGGCACCTCAGCGGTAGACATCAGAGGGGGCATTTCAGGCCCTGATAATTTTAGGAAAGAAGCTATCCCAATAGATACTGTTCCATGTTATTTCCAAAGATTGGACCTGCGTTTACTGTTATAATTTTCCCAGTCTTCAAATCGGCAACGGAAGAAATTTAAGAATTGGAGACAGTATCTTTTCCAATTATTTCTTACACGTTTTCATTTGCTTCAGCTTCATTTAACCAGCGAAAAAAAAACTATATTTATGCGAACAGTGCGATATGACGGACGCTGCGGACGAGGAACGTCCGAGTTCTCATCACTGCCGGTGATTAACCTGTGTTTATAGCATCCGTAATTGGGATAGATATGATCCCACTCAAACTAAAAGTTAAAAAACAACAATCATGTACTGTCTAGAATGAAGAAAATAAAGTGTTATTCCATCAAAATTTGGTTGCTCCCCGGCGACACACACAACTTGCCCGGAGACTCACCAAATAATCAATCACCCGGCTGAATCTCGATTTTCCCAGTCTTTTTTACAAATTTTCTGAAGGTTGATAATCAGGAGCTTACTTTTCTATATTCACCAATCTGAATTAAGGTTGTTTACATTCGTAATTCGATGTAAGCATAAAAAATAAACAAAAAATACAACCGAAAGTCAACTGAAATGTTTGAGTAGTAAAATGGGGCGCACTGTGGCGATTAAACAAAATACATTTTCAACAATTTTAGGGTTTCCGGGGCTGCATCAAAGACCCTTACAGCTCCTGCAAGTGTTCGATTTGTTTTTATTTACTGCAGTATTTTTAGCTTTCGCTTCAAAATAGAAGTAAACAAACAACATACCTTTTATCTAGTGCAAATCCCGATGTGTCACCGACACCTCGCCCGATGGTTCACATTTTTCCGATTAACCCCCGTTGATTCACCGTTTTTCTAATACACCGTTTCCATAGGTTGAGGTAGGGGGAAAGAATAATTGTGTTTTTTGTTTTGATCGGATAAGGACCCGGCTTACTATGGTAACTTATGCTTCCCATAGACTTATAATGGAAAAAAGTGAAAATTGCCAGTTTATGCTGTCTTGTTGGAGATATTTGAATTTTGTTTTTGCAGAAATGTTTATTGAGTAGTCCTCTATGTTTCATGTGACTTTTGTCCTAATCCTTTATTTTGATTGGTTGCAGGGGCCCCATATAGGGCAAAATTTCGAAAAACATTCAAAAATCTTCTTCTCAGAAACTGTCAAGGGGATTAAGCCTGTACTTTGTATACATGTTCCTGACAGTGGCCTCTACATAATTTGAGTTTTTTATTCCAGGCGGATAAGAACTCTGGTTGCTATGGCAACTTAAAGTTTCCATAGACTTATAATGGGAAAAGAGGAAATCGGCTATTTTTCTGCTAAAATTGCAGACATTTGAATTTTGTTTTTGCAGAAATGTTTATTGAGTAGTGTTTGACGTTTCTTGTGAGTTTTGTCCTAATCCTTTATTTTGATTGGTTGCTGGGGCCCCATAAAGGGCAAAATTTTGAAAAAAACATTCAAAAATCTTCTCCTCAGAAACTGTCAAGTGGATGAATCCTGTACTTAGTATACATGTTCCTGACAGTAGCCTCTACATAATTTTTGTTTTTTATTCCAGTCGGATGAGAACTCTTGTTGCTATGGTTTCCATAGACTTATAATGGGAAAAGTGGAAATTAGCTATTTTTTCTGGACCAATTGTAGGTATTTGAATTTTGTCTTTGCAGAAATATTTATTGAGTATATCTCTATGTTTCATGTGACTTTTTTCCTAATCCTTTATTTTGATTGGTTGCTGGGGCCACATAAAGGGTAAAATTTCGAAAAACATTTAAAAATCTTCTCCTCAGAAATTGTCTACGGCATGAAGCCTGTACTTTGTATACATGTTCCTGACGGTAGTCTCTACATAATTTTTGTTTTTTATTTCAGTATTGCAGTCAGATAAGAAATCTGGTTGCTATGGCAACTTAAAGTTTCGATAGACTTAAAACGGGAAAAGTGGAAATTGGCTATTTTTTCTGGTCCAATCGCAGATATTTGAATTCAATTTTTGCAGAAATGTTTATAGAGTAGAGCGGGTTTGGGTATTAGTGAACCATTAAGCTGAAAATTGCACCCTGTGTTACCTCATTGAAATTTGATATAAACTGTAAGAAAAAATGTTAGTATGGTATGTTCTTGTCGTTAGACAGTGGACAGATGGTTTCTTATAGCATTTTTATTAACCATAAAGAAAGCGATACGGTTAGGCATGGTGGAGGTAGTTAGTGAACCAGTCGGGTATTAGTGGACATTAGTGGAGGGTATTAGTGAACCCCTTTGGGTTTTTAAAAAAACAACGCTAAACAACCTGTAAATATAATTTGAACAATCAATCAAGTTTAAACAATTCATTTTTCTATTTGTTCCTTCGTACTATAACAATTAAACGCTCATTTTAGGTGAGAAAATTCATTTTCGTGCTTCCTTTGCTGCATCTTCAGCTTTTTTTTTTTTGTTTTCGTTCTACTAGCAAGTCATTGAATTTTTGGCCTGAAATAGCCTTTGGTAACTGAATTCTTGTTTTAAACTTCTTTTTCATTTCTTTTTTTTGCAACAGGAATGGCGAGTTGAGTGGTGAAAGCTTTTGCAGCAGACGGCTGAGCATGATTTGGTTGATAAATACTGGCAGCAGATCCTTGTCGCTCGGTAGTATCAGCAGTTACTGATTCTTGTTCGGTCTCTTCAACAGCCTGATCATCTGCATCAGGATCTTGTGTACCATCTGCAGCTTGTGCATCAATTTCAGAGTGTTGCACTGTAGTGTCAGCAGCATCAGTATTACTCCCAGGTCGGTAGGAATTACAGCATTGTCAGTGGTTCCTTGGTGTTGAACTGTAGAATTAGCATCTGTGTCAGTGGTTTCTGGGCGTTCTACTACTGGAGTAACAGCCTGCTCAGTAGGAGTGCTGCTTTGAACAGCGTTGTTATTTTCATCTACACAGGCGCTTGATGATGAAAACACCTTGCTCGGTTCCATTTTCATCGTTGAATGCGGCTTTCTGGCATCTAGAGGGAAGAGTCCACTATCTCTGAAACCTTTAACAGATATTTCTACTGTTGTGGCCTTCTCCCACGCAGATTTAAACACCTGGGCAAATTTGGGCTTTGTCACATACTCCCCAACATTTTGAATTTGAAATTCTCTCACTGACTTTTTCCAAGAATCCTTCATTGAGCTAAACAATCTTAGGTCACACGGCTGAATAATATGAGATGCATGCTCTAAAAGACAGTACAATATTATGTTGTTTTCTCGACAAAACGTTGATGCTTCAAGGGTCCCATGTGTACTGTGGCCATCTACAAATAACACTACAGGCAGTTTTATGCCACGCTCAGTGACGCCAGGTAAAAACACATCCTTAAGCCACGTCGCAAACAGGGCTTTATCCATCCAGCCAGACACCGTTCGGCCTAAGACTGCATCTGGACACCCTTCAAGAGGATTGTAGTTGAATCTTTCTCTCGGATATACAATAAGGGGCTTAATGTAGTATCCCGTAGCATTCATGCATGCTAAAACTGTCAACTGCGTTTTATCAGAGGACGTAAAGTTATATATATTGGGCACTCCTCTAGGTGCAAGAACTTTCCCACTTTTTGGACACAGGGGAAACCCCGACTCATCAGCATTAAACCACTGAGATGGGTCTTTCCACAGAGTGGGATCAGTCACTTCTTCTGACATAAAATTTGCAAAATCCTTAAACCAATTTTCAACTTTCGTTGGTGTTCTAACAGCTCTTTCCTTCGCCAACTGCTGCGGAGCCCTCTCGGAAATACTAGGGTGTCGCTTCAGGAAAGCGTAATACCAGTCTTTCCCGGGTTTGTCATCAGTGAAGGGATTTTCTCTTCCATCTTCTTTCAAAATTTCCTGAACTTTATCCAGAAGTTCCTCGTGCGTGCGACCAAATCCGATTTTTGCCATAATATGAATCGCCCAGTCTGCAAGCATGGTTTCTTCTGTTGATGTCAGTACAGTTGCAGGACCGGGCCGACAGCCCACAGATGTCTTGCCGTTCACTTTGTTCGACAGTGTACTTTTGGGAATTTGAAATGACGAGGCTGCTTGTCGGAGTGACAAGCACCCATTCTGGACCATATCAACTGCATGTTGTAGTGTTTCGTCCGAGTAACGCTTCCTTGCACCAATTTGTCGACTCATATTCAAATGAGTTTACCTGAAATCAAGGGTTTAGTAGCTTATTAGTATGGGTTAGTAAAACTAAACAAGGAAGCAAACAAACTTGGATGAGAAAATCTAATTAGAAGCAAGGGAAGTGCTAGAACATGCATTAATATTTCGCAGTGGTGACAAAAGCCAGTAATTACAGAAAATGCTTATTGGTGAGATCACGCCTGTAGGGAAAAACAATGTGCATATACACCAGTCTTTTAGTATTTCTAACAATAGCCGTTCAAACTATGGTATATACAACACGAAACCACACCAGTATGCCATTTGTGAATTACACCTCAATTGGTTCACTAATACCCGACGTGAAAATTTTCTTTGGGTATTAGTGAACCCTTCCTACTGCTTCATCGAACACCGCCAGGTATACGAGCAGACGCTATTTGACGCGGAATTCATTTCTGTACCGTTTTTTAACACCAATACCGGCTATTAGATATACACGTTCGTGTCAGACCTTGGCATCCAACTTCCGCTCTTTTAGCGGTATGCTTAAGAAAAGGAAATTTCACTGACGACGGAGAAAAAATACTAAATTATGAAACTTACACAGATTTGTCGAAGTTTTTGTCACCGGAAATAGAAAAGGAGGATTCGATTAATATTTTGATCACCAAAAGGTTAGCCAGCATACATTTTAGCTATGAAAAGTAAACATGGTTCATTAACTACCGATGGTTCATCAATACCCGAACCTGCTCTAGTCCTCTACAGTTTGGTTAACTTTTGTCCTAATCCTTTATTTTGATTGGTTGGTGGGGCCCCATAAAGGGCAAATTTTTTAAATAAATATATAGCAGATCTCAGGTGAGCATTTACAGGACCGTTGGTCCTCTGGTTGTTTTAAAGTTTTTCAGTCCCTGGCCCCTCATGTGTTTGTTGTCTTGAGTTTTGCTGTGGATTTGAGTTTTTTTTTGTGCTTCTGTATGTGCTTTTGGTCATTATGGTCAACTGTACAAGTAAAGAAAGCTCAAGTTTCAGAGATGTTGGTTTCTCAATGTTGATTTACTGTGTTTTGTTAGCTTATTTGAATATGAGCCATGTCATGAGAAAACTGGATTTTTGCCTATGCAAAAACAAAGGCGCGGATCAGCATCGCAGTAACTGCGAAGCTGATCAGCACCTTTGTTTTCGCTACACGGATAGTACAATCCCTCTTCTTCGTAAATCCAAAATTTCAAGATTCTAGCGATCTTCTGTGACTGTACAAACTGGTTTGTGTCAGACATGGTCGGAACCTGCGAAGACTGGTTTTCTCCCGTCGCGGCTCATATGTTTATAGATCTGCTTTCAATTTGAATAGTTTGGCTGTAAAAGAGCAAGAGGGTGATGCGCCCTGCTAATTAACTCTAGCTGAAGCACTGTTTGCCAATTAAATCTGTACCTCCAAGCCCAAAATAGTGTTTTCTTTTTCTTTATACATTTTCAATTTTATTTTCCCTACACTTTTTGCTTTTATAAAGTCAACCCTTTCTTATGTTACATGTTGTTTTATGCTGTTCATTCTTCATGCAACAGATGAATATAAAGGATACATGTATATGGACTTTGCAAGCATCCTGGTGCATTTTAGTTGAGTCATTCCTTTCAAGTCAAGAAGAATGAAAATCAAAATGCTTTAATACACAATTCAACGTCGTTATAATGCTATCTTTAGGGTCCATTGAAACTGTCTTTTAAATTGAAATCAGTAAAGGTATGATAGACCTATAATGTTCTTACTTTAAGAATGTGTTAAATGAATAAAATGAACAAAATAAGACATTTATTGAGATAGAATGTTTCAGACTTTTTAAAACTCTCAACAGATGGTATACGCTGGGACCAACTTTTCTGTTTCGAAAGAGTTTTAGGACACACAATCATGTTTTGTGAAGTTCACCGCTAATTTTAACCAAAAGTCTTGTCTTTGATATTTGTTTTTCTCTCAACAGATGCTTGTGGTGTGTTGCAGGTGTGAGCCAGGACCAATGTCTCTGTTCCGATGGAGTTTGAGGACACAAAATCATGTTTCGACATAATGAGCTCAATTTTAATCGAGAAAATTGATTTTTATATTACTGATTGCACAAACATATAGCAAAATGGCTGGACAGGAAAACCAAAACTACTGAGAATCGCAGGTCATTTGAATAATCAATATGCATGTAACGGTAAAAGTAGTCTTTGGGCTTGTCCGCACTGTTAAACTGTTCCAAGTAGAATTGATTTTCCTTCCTGGCCAACTGGTTTGCTAATTATTTGTGCAATCAGTAATAATTTATAACTCCTTTTTCTCAACAGATGCTTGTGGTGCATTGGAGGTATACGCCGGGACCAAATTCTCCGCCCCTATCGAGATTGAGGACACCAAATCTTGTTTTGAGATGATCAACGCTATTCTGAAGTGTGTGATTAGTCTTGAACAAGAGCATCTACAGTATAGGAAAGCAGTTCAAAGGGAGACAATTTCAGGATCATTGTAAGAGTAGTATTGACTTTGTAAAAATTTTTCACCTGTGCCTTTTCTACATACTATCCCAAATGTTTATAAGGGAACATTATCTAAGAAGGAGCCATGTTGTAATTAAATACATGTACTGAAAACTTTTGTAAAATTTAGGCATTGATATAAAGATCAAGTATGCTTTAAACTTTTAAGATCAAGTTTACTTCAGAATTTCAATCTTTTTAGCGCTATAAACAAGGAGTTCAATTTTAATTCTCAAGTTAATTGATTTGTGCAGGATAAATAACTAGTTTTGAGGCCGGCCTTGTGCCTGAAAATTTAATTGATTCTGGCCATTCCAACTATAAGAAATATAGTCAGCGTCAATGAAAAGTTACCACCACTAAAATTTCGATATTTTGAAAAATATAAAATGTCTTTCAAAAATTACAGTATCATTCATGACTCTGGTCAGCAGCAAATTGATTTAGAGACATTCAACAATTCCACTAGCCCTGGAACTATGGTGCACGTGCAACACCTGCAATTTGTAATTTTCGGAATTTTTGAGAACTAGAAAACACTATTTTCACAAGTCGTCATGTCTTCTTATGTCTCTAACACCCGAAGTGAAAACGCCATCAAATTGATTAACATTTTTGCATCGACTGCCGGAATACAGGACCTTACGTTTAGGTAGTACCCCAATTTTGCATTTCCCCATACATTTCAATGGAAGCTTCTGACATTTGTCAAGGACTGCGTATAATATTTTTGGCTGTGATGAGCACCGTTTTCAATGGCAATAGTGGATGGCATTCTATGCCATGAAAATGAATGCTGAAGTATTGGCAGTTGTCTTTACAGAATGAACCAAATATTGTCATGTGTAAATTGAACCTGATTTACTAGTAGTTTTTCATTGACGCTAAGTACATAAGCTATGTCAAGCTATGAACTAAGTTGAGCATGAAAAATGTTTTATTTGGGTGTACATGGAAGGGTCAATTTTTTTTCTGGCAGTGTGTGTGTCATATTACATGTATTTATATATCAATGTGTTTTTCAGTGAAAGCCCTATTGGTGATGACAGTATTAACATTAGTGAGCCTGACACGAAGTTATGACCCAGTACCAGCTTATGAAGTATACTATAAGAATCTTACAGGAGTGTCAGGTATGGATAGACAAATCTGTACCGAGGGTCACATTTTGGCATCACGAGGCTCGCCGAGTGATGCCAAACTGTGACCCGAGGGACAGATTTGTCTATCCATACCTTACACGCATGATGGATTCTTTTTCTTGCACGCCTTAATGCGGCGAAGCTTGGTTTTCATACTATTTACCTAGAAAAATGCTACAATCGTGGCGTCCGCCATTTTGAAGTTAAACGTTTTGACGTCATTGTGACATGTGCGCTTAGCGAGGAAAATACGTGACGTCCTTTACAACCAATGTTTAAAAAGAACACTTTAATGTGGGGTGCGACCAGGGTGAGATAACGAGGGTGAGATAAGAATTTCTCACATGGGGTAAAACGTCGGATTTCTCTATCTGGTGTGCAAGAAACACAGTTATGACCTGACACAAAATTTTTAGTGGAGACAAAGTTACTTCACAGGGAAGCGCAATGAATCAGAGATAGAGATTTGTCAGAATCTTACAAGATCGTGTATTATCAACTGTTTTGTCTGGACTAAATTGTTACATGTTGTAATTGAGGCGCTAATGTTTAAAAGTGGATGAAAGTAGTCCGGTTGAACCCATCTAGCTTGTATGAGACTTACTACCTGGATATGGTGAAATGAAAAACTGGCGTGGCAATCAACAAATGTGGCTATCAGAAACAAAGAATTTTATTTCAAATTGTCTTGAATACATGACAACGAATACTGTTTCTGATGCTTTTGAACTGCATTTGTTGATTGCAAGAAAAACTTAAAAGCCGCTTTAATTGCCATTCATTTGATGTGGTTTGCTAGTACACAAAATGGTGCTTAGAAATCCCAAATGGTGCCATAGTGTCAAATTTGGAGTGTTCAGACGTGTTGATATATCTAATTGTATGTTCACGATTTTTTGTAGGCTAACTGTCTCATTCAGTATAGTATTACAATATTTTGTCTTGTGATATGGCGTCTCTGTTTAAAAGTAGATTATTATGAAAACTTGGCCATGCAATACACAGAGATATTTTTTCAGGTGTAAAAATTGAAAATTTCATCAGAAAGTTTTTGATATTTTTTATCAAAACATACATTGTGGGTACACGTTAGAACTGCCTCGCGGAGGCGGTTCTAACGAGTAACCACAATGTATGTTTTGAATCAAAAATAAGAAAAATAGGTATACCCATGCATACCCCAGTTTTGCTATATAAAGTGGGGTATGAAGAGGTACACATTTCACGGGCATGTTTTCATGATGATTACCATATTCATTCTAGTTAGCGCACAGTGCACTTAATTTTTATGCCCCCAACTTTGGAAGAAGTTGAGGGGGCATATTGGTTTGGGTCTGTCCGTGCAGTGCAGTGAGTGAGTGCAGTCAGTCAGTCAGTCTGTGATGCGTGAGCACTCGGTCAGGAACCGTTAGAGCTAGGATCTTGAAATTTGGTATGAAGCTTGTATATGAAAATTAAGAGGACCCATATTTATTTCTTTCAGGTAAATTCCAGGGGCTAGGGGCCAATTCTGTTAGAGTTATTTCCCTTTTTAATTCTTGATAAAGTGAATAGATAGTGGATACCTTGTGTGCCCAACTCCTCCTACAGTTTTATTCCGATTCTCTTGAAGCTTTACAGATTTTGTGACCATGCTTTGAAGATATGCATGTGGTTTGGATATTATCCTCAGATTAATTTTTATCACTTTTTTCGCAATTTGAACTTAGCCATTTTTCGGGGATTTTGACAATGAAAGTGAATGGGCAATGGGTACCTTGTGTGCGCAACTTCTCCTACAGTTTCATGCCAATTCATTTAAAACTTTACTTGTATTATGGGCATTGAAGATATGCATGTGGTTTGGATATAATCCTTGGATTATTATACCCCCGGCATACAAAGTATTAGGGGGTATATAGTTTTTGCTTTTTCCGTCTGTTTGTCTGTCTGTAAACTTTTTTTGTGTCAAAGTTTTCTCAGGAACTACTTAACCTAGAATTTTAAAATTTGGTACAAAGCTTGGGTATATCAAGTTGTATTGTGTATTTGAGAATCAACAATCTGCGGCTTATCATTCCCTTTATTTATCCATTTTTCTCTCTATCTGAGAAATTTTTCCATCTTATCAGCTCAGTCTGTAAAAGACTTAGAGACTTCAAATTTTATATGCATGTTCAGAATGACCAACTCTATTACTGAAAACAAGATTATGATTCTGTGGTTAACTTTTGTCTTCTTTTTTTACTTTGTTTCTTTTCCCATCTCTCACTCCTATACAAATCTGCACCTTTTTGTGTCAAAGATTTCCCAGGACCTACTAAACCTAGAATTGAGAAATTTTTCCATCATATCAGCTCAGTCTGTATAAGAGTTAGAGACTTCAAATTTTATATGCATGTTCAGAATGACCAACTCTATTACTATTGAGTATTACTGAAAACAAGATTATGATCTTTGTAGAAGCGGACAGTACACCTGGGTATTCATTTGATGACTAGATGTATACCTTTTTCTGTAATCTGCTTTTTGTCTCAAAGTGGTATGAACTCTGATGGCTACTGCCGGGGGTATGTGAGCTTTGCTCACTTTTGCTATATTTTTTTGTCATTTTTTTTACAATTTAACTTAGTCATTTTTTCGGGCATTTTAGTGGATGGATAGAGGGTACCTTGTGTGCGCAACTCCTCCTACAATTTAATACCGATACTTTTGCAGACATTGTGACCATGCTTTGAAGATATGCATGTGTTTGGGATATACTCCTCAGATTAATTTTTGTCACTTTTTTTACAATTTGAACTTAGTCATTTTTTGGACATTTTTACATCTTGAAAGTGGCTTACCAGTTGGGGGCATAGTGTTTCATAAACACATTTTCTAGTTCAAAATAAATTTAAGTTAAGGCAACAAACTATGGTTCTAATTAGCACACACTACTAATCATGTCAAAAATAGCAATAATGATGTCATTTAAGTGTTCCAATGGCTGCAAAATAAATAGTATATTTAAGGTGAAGTTATTTTAATGCAGCTAATACCTTATTTGTGTGTAAAAATTTTGTTAAATATATCAATATGCTAGGCGAGCAATGTCCGCTTATGCACATTCTTTTCGGAAACGGCCAGGTTGTGCGCTTATTAGACGATGTGCATAATTAGAACGAATACAGTATGTCATGTAATAAATATGATATAACCACACGTAAAAAAAAATTGGGGAGTAAATAATGTTCTTTGACAAGGTACTTGCAACTTTTTTTTGTTATTTCAGACATGCAAATCATGCATAATGGGCAGAATGCCTGTGTCTTATGTATACTGAACAAAAAAAGAAACGAAACAATTATATTCCACTAAATTTTGAGCAAACTATGATACAATCAGAAATTATTGCATTTTTCTACTTCTGCATGAGATAGTAGGCTTCCGAATACAACAAACCGATTTTCATTTTGATGAGTATTACCGGAGTTATTGGATGCCGACCATAGACATGCTGAAAGTAGTATACCACACAGTGCGCATGCGCAAGCATTAAAGTTATGGTACGATTTAAATCCGCTATAAACCCCCATTCAAAATCGCAATGTACCACTCAGCAGATAACTCACACTTTAAAGAAATAAAGCAAATAAAATTGAAATTATCCCCCTTTCAATTAAACATATAGGGATTTTGATGGTTTTAATTACGAGCTTGTGTGTCGTGGAACTTTATTTCTTTTTCATGAATTTTAATTAGGGAGCAGCTGACATTGTTTCTTGATGATTTGGAGGTTCAAAAGTGTGCGCATGCGCAGAGCAAATCTTTCCCGATTTGCATTATTTAGGACGAGAAAAAAATCTCGTTCAATTTTTATCGAAATGAAAATCAGATTTTTGCATGATATACCCTAACATCCTATAAATGTGAATCATACAGCAACAGACTTGAAATTATCAAAGTTATGCCGTTAAATTCGAAAATCTTTGGTGGCCTGTTGTTGCGTTTCTTTTTTTGTTCAGTATATATTAATGGCAGTTAACTTATCCACAACTTTGATATTATTTTACTACTGTAGAAAACCAACAATCTGCATGTGCAAAAACAAAGACGCAGATCAGCTGTGCAGTAACTGCACAGCTGATCAGCGCCTTTGTTTTTGCTAACGGATAGTACTACAATCCCTCTTCTTCTTAAATCCGACACTTCAAGCTTCTAGCCTGCTTCTGTGACTGTACATGCTGGTTTGTGTCGGACCTGGTCGGAAGCTCAAATTGTTGGTTTTCCACAACTTTTTGTATTATTTTACTACTTAAGACTATCCATTTTGAAACAATCATTTTAATTTTGCTGTTTGTAGATTTTATATTTTGTTGTGTGTTTGAAGTTTTATAATTGTTTTACATTAGCGTTTTTATGTTACATAGTTTATCAGATGCATGTGTGAGAATTTTTTTTTTTTTTTTTTTAGATTTTCTTTGTATTTTAAAATGTGGAATTTGTACATTCTGGTTATAAGAAAGAGAGAGGGACTAAAATTCTGTTTCTTTGTATGCATTTATGCACCAGTCATTTGTAACCACTGCTCCCCAACCTACGGGGACTTTACTGCTTTAAGTGCCCTGCTATAAACCCCATCCCCAAGGTACAACTCGAGGTCAAAACTTTGCTCTTTGCCCTGCCCTTTGCAATAGAAAATCTCCCTGGGGTAAGGATGTCAAAACCCCATCATTCCCCCTGCACTGCGGGGACACTAAAAAAGTAATTGCCCAGCTATCCCCACCCTTCCCCGTAGGTGGGGGCCGTGGTAACAAATGAATGGTCGATTATTTAGTATTTGTTGCATCATCAGCAAACCTGTTTAAAGACTTTGAGACCAGATCAGACACAAACTGGCCTATACTCACACTGGAAAGGCTAGAAGCTTCAATTTTGGGATTTAATAAGTAGAGAAGTTGTACTATCTGTAAGGCGAATTCAAAGGCACTGATCAGCTGCGCAGTTACTGTACAGCTGATCTTCATCTTTGATTTTGTATTCATAAAAAGTATGTTTTCATAGGAAGTGGCAGATATGAGCAGCATCATGAGAAAACAGGATTTTCGCATGTGCGAAAAAAAGACGCAGATCAGCTGTGCAGTAATTGCGCAGCTGATCAGCGCTTTTGTTTTCACCATACAGATACGAGGGGCAGTTGGAAAGTACGTAGTATGGCATCATAATTTCTTAATGCTTTGGTAAATATATTAAAGTAATACATGTATGGAAAATAGAATTCCTCCTCTTCAAGATGATGCGTTGGTTGTTGTCCAAAGTCCAGGCGTGCACATGCCTCGCACGCTGAAAAAGAAGGCATGTTTATATACTGGCGGAAATTTTCGAAAAAATATTGTGAAAAAATCGATAGAAAATCAGTGACCTAACTCGAGATCATAGTATGACAAATAAGCGATATGTCTCGGAATTCTTTTTCTGTAGATGTCTTTTACGGTCATTGCTTGTACGACTAGCATCATTAGATGCAAAAAATATTGATTAATTTAGAAGTTGTATGGTTTCGAAAATTAGCTTTTTTGTGTTTTCTTCCTATTAGTATAGAGATTAAAGTTGATACTACAGCAAGATTTGTGCCTTCTGAGAATATGTTTTGCATTATTCATAGTGAACAATGCACACAGAGAATTTCATCATGCAAATATGTTGTCTTATTTTGCTCAGTTCCTTAAAAATGAACCTTTAAGACGCTACCCCCTATTTTCAAGAAGTGGGTGGGGTAACTAACCCTCATACTTTATAAACTATAGAATATTTCTTCAAAATATCTTGTCAGTCATCACTTTAGTAATTGATTTCAACTCACAAATCATCCTCATCATTCTATTTGCTACAGTTCTCAATTCATAAAAACAAAACGATTCCTCCTAACTAAAATCACCAATACACATGACATGATTTAAACAGTTATCTACCCTTTGTTTTGCTCTGAAATTTTTTTGGTTTGTCTTGTTACAAAGCAGGAAAACTGTGTTTGGTATGAAACTAAACACTAAATAAATTTAAACAAATGTTGCTGTTGTATTTTCAAATTAAAATCATTGTAAGGGGTGTGTTTTTACATAGAAAATGGCCAAATTGCAGAGAATTCCAAGAGGTCTCGTTTTTAAGTTATAAGATTTTGCAAATTCAGTCTGACTTGCATAATCAATTGCCTATAGGATGGGTTACAAATTGGTGTAAAACAATCTTCCTCCATTAAACAGTATTTATACACTGATAAATTTAAAAAGATTGTCTATTTCATCGAGATTTTACATTTTCCAGTATACAAACAGTACCCATGTTTACAATAACATTTTTCCTGACTGAATAATGACACCTTCTTGAAACTAGTGTTAGAATGTTGAAAAAAGATAGATGTTTAAAATGATACCAAACATGCATTGGTTTGTCGATCAGTTACCAAAATAATGGGTCGAACTACGTACTTTCCAACTGCCCCTTGTAGTACAATTCCTCTTCTTCCTAAATCCAAAATTAGCGTCTAGCCTTCTGCTGAAACTGTACAGGCCGGTTTGTGTAGGACCTGGTTGGAAACTCAGAAGACCGGTTTTCTAACGTCGCGGCTCATATGGTATGAGCTACATCATTAGAAAACAATTCCGTTACAGGTTTCCAACCAGAGGCCCAGCACAAACCAGGCTGCACACAGAAGATGGTCGAGACTGTAAAACTTATGATTTAGGATGTAGAAGAAATGTATGACTATCTACAATGATGTAACATTAACAAAGATGCTTTTTAGGTGTGAGAAAGGCTAGTTCTCTTGTGTTTCAACTTGTATGACTTTATTTTCCTTAACTTAATTTGAGCCATGTCATGAGAAAACCAGACTTGCCTGGGCAAAAACAAAGGCGCTGATCAGCTTCAGTTACTGCAAAGCTGATCAGCGCCTTTGTTTTTGCTACTTGGATAGTACAATTCCTCTTCTACTTACAGCCAAAATTTCAAGCCTCTAGCCTGCTTCTTTGACTGTACAGGCCGATTTTTGTCACACCTCGTCGGAAACCCCGAAGACGGGTTTTCTCACTTCGCGGTTCATTTACTGGTAATTCAGTTTTATATAGGGACCAATTTTTTTAGAATTATAACTTATTTTTCATAATTTTCTGTAGATAATGGCCATCAGAATGATGTTATGTTTTTCTGTTCTTAGTGCAATAGTCATCAACCATTACTTAGACATTACCAAACTTTCAATTTTCATACTTTTGTAACAATAGCCTAAGGAGAACAGGCAGAACCCTTATCATAGTTTCTAGTCTAATGTAATGTGTTCTTAATTCTCATTTTAATTTGTGCCGTTTGATTTTAAACCACTTTTCTCCAACTATTTAGGCAATAAGTATTCAATTTTCTCAGTATACCAGAAGCAATACATTATTTTTTCATTCTAGATTTCATCTCTTCTTAAGTCTGCTTTTAAAATTTCATCATCATCATCCATTATCATCATCATCATTATCAACTACAACAACTAGTCTCTACAAAGTTTTAACATACATACACATTTTGTGTATTCAGTGCTACATATTTTAAAATTGTCTTTCAGTCTTATTGTTAGCTCACCTGAGCCAAAGGCTCACAGGTGAGCTTATAGTATACCCATGCTCCGTCGTCCATCCGTCCGTCGTCCGTCCGTCGTCCGTCGTTCACAATTTCAAAGATCTTCTCCTCTGAAACCACTTGGCCAATCAAAGCCAAACTTCATGTGGAGCATCCTTAGGAAGGGGGAACGAAAGTTTATATAAATGGTCTAGGTCACATGACCAAGATGGCCGCCATGGCTATAAATAGCAAAAACCTTTTAAAATCTTCTTCTCCAGAACCAGTGGGCCGATTTCCATGAAACTTGGTATGTAGCATCGGGGATGTGGGCCCATCATAGTTTATATAAATTATGACCCTAGGATGACCTTGACCTATTTTACGGCAAGGTCAACTTAGGTCGCCAATGCATTTGAATGGGAAGAAATGGTAAAATGCTATTTAATGGGTAAAACTAACTGGGAATAGGCAAATGGACAGAAGATTAATGTTAATGGAAAATTTTAGCCCCTGGGGGATGTCTGCCCCTGTCCCGGGGCTATATACATGTATATTTCCATAATAATGAAACATCTTCTCCCCTGAAACCGCGTGGCCAATCAAAGCCAAACTTCATATGGAGCATCCTTGGGAAGGGGGAAAGAAAGTTTATATAAATGGTCAAGGTCACATGACCAAGATGGCTGCCATGGCTATAAATAGAAAAAACCTTTAAAAATCTTCTTCTCCAGAACCAGAAGGCCAATGATTTTGAAACTTGGTGTGAAGCATCAGTGACTGTAGCTCTACAAAGTTTATATAAATCATGACCCTGGGATGACCTTGACCTATTATACGGCAAGGTCAACATAGGTCGCTCATGCATTTGAATGGGGAAAAGTGTTAAAATGTCATTTGTAGGGAAAACCTTGCAGGCAATGGGCAAATGGACTTAATTTTGATGATTCTGAAAAAATTTGGACCCCAGGGGTCTGTCTGCCCCCACCCCGGGGCAATATACATGTATATTACAGCGATATTCAAAGATCTTCTCTGAAACTGCTTGGCCAATCAAAGCCAAACTTTATGAGGAGCATTGTTAGGAAGTGGGAATGAAAGTATATATAAATGGTCAAGGTCACATGACCAAGATGGCTGCCATGGCTATAAATAGCAAAAACCTTTAAAAATCTTTTTCTCCAGAACCAGAAGGCCTATGATTTTGAAACTTGGCATAAAGCATCAGGCAATGGAGCTCTACAAAGTATATATAAATGGTGACCCTTGGGTGACCTTGACCTATTTTACGGCAAGGTCAACTTAGGTCGCCCATGCATTTGAATGGGGAAAATTGTTAAAATGTCATTTGAAGGGCAAAACTTGCAGTAAATTGGCAAATGGACTAAAGTTTTATGTTTTCAAAAAGAAATTGACTCCAGGGGTTGCTCTGACCTGGCCCTGGGGTTATATACATGTATATTATCATTCTAGTCAAACAAGTTTATTGTTATATATCTCGGGTTTCAGGTGAGCGTTTACAGGACCATTGGTCCTCTGGTCATAAGGTTAGCAGGAAAAAAACTCTTAAACCAATATGATTAAGGCAAAATAGAAGATAAATTAGTTCTGTACTGCAATTTATTCAATGTTTAATATTATCAAATACCTTAGTGCAAAAACAGTATAAGTGCACTTACAAGGTTTTTGCACAAACTTTTTTAATGCTAAAATGTTGTTTCTGAAAGTAAAAATGCTATAAAATTTTTCATTGACTTTTCTTTAAAAAAGTTACTTTACTCATAGATGATACCAATAAGAAAGATGTTTTCAAACTGCTTTTTGATGTGCCTACAACTCAAATTAAAAAGTCTTTTGTCTATTCTGAAAAGTAATTTTCCATTACATTTCAAACCTACGTTATACACTCACCTATTGTATAAGTTAGTTTGCTCTATCCTTCTCTTGAGCACCTTCACGATGATATGTCTAGTAGAGGCCTGATATGTCTGTTGATTCTTGTAGAATTTGGTCCTTTCCTTTATCCTGTGCACTTTAAGAAAGACGAACTGCGCATGCTCCATGCGCAGACTATTGATACAATGTTCGTATAACTACGATTTTCCATTACATTTCAAACCTACGTTATACACTCACCTATTGTATAAGTTAGTTTGCTCCATTTAGAGTGAGTGTGACAATTAAACAGATTAACGTTTAACTTATTTACAACAAGATTCTTGTGAAGTAACACAACATTAAATGACTAGCGAAATTGACTAGTGATCCAACTGGACTAGAACGATTATAACAGAACACTTGAACTATATATACATGGTCCTTTGACTAGAAAGGTCTCTTATGTGAACAGACTAGAAGTGAATGTCTCTGGCGCGCGTGGATAAACGTAGTGATTCATGAACACTTCTTTAGTTTTCCATCTGCCAACTTGCATCACTGTCTCAGGAATAATGCCTTTGGCCACAGCGAGGGTGGCACCAGTTGGTCTGAATGATTTGGCTTTGAATCCTTTGCCTGCCAATCCTGCCAGGCGTATCACTTCTTCTAATATATTTGACACTGTGTTACTCGAAATAGCTTTGTATGGGGCAGATAATGTTATAAACAGAGGTTTTGTGTCCAAAGGCCGAAACGTAGCAGTTCTATTAATGTACTCGCGTAAGCACGAAACTGGGTCCATGATGATGTCCTCTGTATTCGGTGGTATGTTTACCTCGAAACCCGTACGAGATGTGTCATTTTTTATGCCGAAAAAGTGTATGGTTAGAGAATTATCCGGCAAGAACTGGACATTGTCTAAGGATAATACAATGTTATGTATTGATAGGTCTTTGGAGTTGAAATTGATACCTCTTGGGGCCAAATCGGATGGCCTAGTCATACACACTAGAGCTATCAAAGTTACACTTTTCATACGAAGCTGTTTTATAGACATCTCCTCGTTTGTACCCCATGTGTGAAACAGATCAACAAACGAGTTAATTGCCATTGGTTGACTGCGTTTCATCGGAGCTACAGTACCACTTTTAATTATTCCCGTGACTTAAACGTTTGATATTTGGGTCATTCACTGGTGAGCCTTTTCCCATGGCTTCAAACATACAGTTTAACGCAGCTGAGCACGTTTTAACACTGGATTCAGGTCTATCTGATCTGTCCGACAAATTACACAGAAAATCTGCTAACACATTAGAATTATTTTCATCCGAAAAGTCAACGTTTTTTGATTGACAGAATTCAACATATTTATTGATATAGTTGTTGTAGGTCTTTATAGTTGATTGTGCAAGACTATGTGTAGATTGCGAAGCGGCCCGTTTGGACCAGCCTAGGCATCGAAGACGCGTTTTCCAGAGATTCTCCAGGCGAACAGTCGCCATTTCCTGTTTTTCAGAGGTTCTGCGCGTGGGCCGATCCTGAGAACTGTTTTTGGGGATACCGGAAGGGTAATTGGGCTGTCTATCAGAAGTGATTTTAACTTTTGGAACCATACTTGACCCGGCCAGAAGGGTGCTATTATTGTAGCTGAAGCTTGTTGTTGTACCACAGTGTCCAGAACTTTGTGTATCAAACCGAATGGAGCATTTACGTAATTGTTGTAAGATCTCCAGTCCTTCTGAGCCAGTGCATCCACTCCGCTTGTTAGTGGATCCCAGTATAAACTGTTGTAGATTGGAATTTGCGCTGTCATCATTGACGCAAACCTGTCTATGTCGTGCGGTCCCCAGTAATTGTCTATTAAACGAAACAGGTTCGGGTGAAGTTTCCACTCGTATGTCGATTCTAGTCTGCTCAACTGGTCTGCCTGCCAGTTCTGCACACCGGAAATGTACGTCGCGATAATCTTGGTATTCATATCGATCGCCTGTTGGTGTATTTGTCGCGCTACCAAGTCCAATTCTTTGATGCTGCCACCCATCTGATTTATGAAAGCAATTGTAGTTATGTTGTCTGAACATATTTGAACTGTTTTGTTTCGTAGGAATTCGCGTAAAGAAATCAGGCCTAACCACACGGCCGACAGTTCGCGGTAATTTGAGTGACGAAAGGACATGGCCTTGTTCCAAAATCCTTGCGCGTTGTGTCCTGGAATCCATGCACCCCATGCTATTGAGGATGCATCCGTGGTCATTTGAACATCTATATGTGTCTCTTGCACTACTAAACCATTCCATTTTGTCAATGACGCGTACCACCAATTTAAGTCATCTATAGTTGGTTGGTCCAACCTTAAAATGTCACTCCAAGATATTTTAGTGGCAAGTAACCTATAGAGGTTTCTTAGTTGCAATTTTGCTGGAAATACGCATTTGTACATGGAAACACATTGGCCACCGATTCTGGCCAATCCGCGTGCAGATATACTCCCTTTTGACAAACAACGAATTATATCCTTACGCACTTTTGTTATCCGTTTGCGCGGGATACTGATTACAGTATTATCACCTGTATTGTCAATTAAGTACCCTATGAACTCTTTAGTGAGCGAAGGCTCTAATGAAGACTTCTCAAAGTTTATTATCCACCCTAACTTTTCCAGAGTTGATATAAGCAAAAATTTGTGTGTTAAGATAGCGTCTCTAGGCGCGAATAACACAAAATCATCCACGTATAACACGAGCCTTAAACCACAGGAGCGTAAGTGAGTTATCACTGGTCGTAATACCTTCGAGAAGAAATAGGGCTGCAGTTGTGGCCAAACGGTAAAACAGTCCATATGTAATATTCTGATCTAAATTTAAATCCTAATAAAGTTTGGTGGTCTTTATGAACCGGAACATGAAAGAATCCATTCTGTAGATCAGAAGTAACTATGTAGTCCTTAGGTTTGACAACACTAATAACCGTGTTAATGTCTTCATATTTTATCTTTGGTGGGATGGACTGTTTATTTATATGTCGAAGATCTGTCACTAATCTGAATTTACCATTTTTCTTAGGTACGCAAGAAATTGGCGACACACACTTTGGTTTTGTGTAAACGCGTTCTATACATCCAAGCAATAACAGATTTGATATTTCCGAAGACAAAAATTCCTCTTGTTTGTGTGTAAACTGTCCATTAGGCAATTCAAAGCTATCGATATCCCCTATCAGAGGAAATTTCACACCCTGTTCAATCCAATTTAACACAGTATCTGATGCTCCTATGGATTTCCAATTATCTATGTTTCTACGTAAATTGTTTTTCATTTTACACGCAAAAAATAACAAAATAAGTAAGCATACATTTTGATAAACACATTTCATGTCTATGAATCTTCCTGGTCCCTATCCTTGTTTTGAGCTGGGGGACCCCGGAATTTTGGAAAGTTTGCACCGCGTAATGCCTGATACACGTCTCGATCACCTCGACCGCGTCCGCGAGAGCCACTCTTATGTCCACCTCGGGGCTGAGGGCTGGATTGAAACCGATTCGATATACTCGAAAGTTCTGCTGCAACTCTCACGTTATGCAAACTTTCTTCGTCAAAGCCTGAGTTGTTCTTTTGCAATGACCGAAACAACTGTGAGGTAGTGTTATCAAACCGTCCTTTCACCAATAACGCTGCAAACTCGTCTTGCAAAAACTTAATGTTAGCAACTAGAACTATAGTTAACTGGCCAATGTCAACTGGTTTGCCTTCATCCGTCTCACTCACTAACTTTAGGGCGGTTTCAATGTATCTACCACATTTACCAACTACGTTCAATACAGGTTGGTCTTCTCTTTTAATTCCAGACCTGGAGTCATGTAACTTAAGGTGGGTGGGGAGTATCACTCTCTCCAGGCTAGCTTTAATCACATTGAACTTTTCTTGTACGGTAGCAAGTTCAGCAGCTGGGTCAGTGGGGTTGTGTTGTGGAACCGGACTGACGGGACCTTCTGGGTCAACGCGCTCACTAGAGGGCAAATTCGCCCGCACACGTGGTGGGGGACTTATTTGATTGGGTAAAGACTGTGGGAACACCGGTTGATGCAATTCGAGTCGATCTAGCCGTCGATTGACGTAGTGAAGCTCCTCGAGAATTCGCTTGAGGGTTCCTGGGGGACTATCCTCCGATTCCCCTGTGTAATTCACTGTTCGATCAGCTGTCGCTCCCTGATTTTCGTCGGAATTATTGTCGCCAAGCGGCATGGCCTCTTCTTCGTGAAGGTGCACTTTAAGAAAGACGTGCACTTTAAGAAAGACGAACTGCGCATGCTCCATGCGCAGACTATTGATACAATGTTCGTATAACTACGAGCATTTGATAGATACACTGTTTTTACACTAAGGTGAGGAAATAGCACATTTTAAAGGTGACCAAGATTTTAAACGAAAACCCCACCTGAAATTGTGAAGGCTTGTTTAATGTTCATTTGAGTGTAAAATCCTCAATATTTTATACATGTAGCTCATGAGATTGAATGCTGCCCATCAACATATAAACTGTTAAGATTTATGTGAATACACTTTCTGAATTTGTATTTTTTTTCACTTCTATGCCATGTAAATAATAAATCATCATCTAGTACAACTTTAAATTGTATTTGCTAGCCACCATGTCCTTCATCAACTGTGCCTTTTACTGTAACAATAAACCTAATTGCAAAAGCACCACGATAAACAGGAATAAATAATACTGGCTTAAGGCAATGTTTTTGTAACTCTTTCACAGTTTGGTCAAGGATCTTCCTGACCTCCTCTTCAGTTCCCTTCTCTGATTTTAGATCATGAATAGTGGTCATGGTTGTTTGTATAATTGCATGTTCTGCTAGAAACATCTGCACCATGTGTGCTACTTCCTCTGCCACATTTTGCATAGCTGTGATACATACCCCTGATAGATTACTGATAACAATCACCTTGCACAAACCTTCATACTTCTTACTAACTCCAGTTACAAAGTCCCTCCACAAGACTGTTGAATAGACACATACAGTGTTATTGTTTACATTATTTGACCTTGACCTCGATGACGTAGAGCGCGTTGCATTGTGGTTGAAACTTTCACTTCCGGGTGGCAAAACCATTTCCGGTTCAATGTTGTTTACATACATTAGTTAGAATGAAAGTGAAATGAGTGGTGCCATTTTAATCATTGAACGATGATGACCTCTAAATACAAAATTACTAATAATTTTTGGCATTTGTATTCATCGATTTGTTTGCTCTTTTATAAATAATTTCATTTTTCAAACCTTCTTGATCGTCTCAAGTATCCTAAATGATGTTTGAACCGCGCGAACAAAAATATGTATTAGGCCTACTTAGATATTCTTTATAATTAATTAACAATTTGCGTCACCCCATGCGGCCACGCCTCTGAAATCAGACTAAAAACATTCATTATGGAAAAAAAGCAAAAATGGTATAAATAAACAATTAAATAAATAAAGAGTTCTTGGTCCTTTTTCCAACCTTATTTGTACCGAAACTAGAAATAAAAGCGCATTCATCTTAGTGCTTTTTATGAATGAAAGATTCTTCACTAGTCTTTGTATCGACTACCCTGTTGAAAGTTGCAAAATTTCAGTAATTCTCTTTGGCTCCATGTTGCCAAATCTAAAGGGTCACTGACGAGACTTCAATAGTCGAAACCGCGGTATGGCCCATCACCTTTCTCATTAATGTGTTCACTGCTCTTAAAGGATCTCAGTTTTAATTTTTCTTCTTTTTATCGATGTTTTACATCAACTCTTGCTCACATTATATTTAAATAATCCCAATGAAATATAACTTGGTCCAGTTTAAATACATGACAAAGTATTCAAAAAGGTTATACAATGATAATAATCAATTTACCGGAAAGAAGGGTGGTTTCAGCTATTGAAGTCAATTTTATGACACACTATCTTAAATGTCGACCCATCTCAAATTACGATGCCCATAATCATAATCGGCTTCTTTAATTATTATATATGACACCTTCTTCAAAGAAACGACACATTCTTGGGGTACAATATGAATGATAAGGGATTAATGATCGTCCCCCCGGGGCAGCCGGCTCGTGTGTTCAGTCATCGATTAATTATCATTACATTGACATCGCTTGGATTAGCAAAACATAATTATGATTCCAGTGTCATAGACAAAAATGGATAAAATTGTGAATAAATTAGATTTATTTCACGGAATGAAAATAATTTTTTTTTTTTTTTTATTATTATTATTATTTTACCGCATGCAAAACAAATTTAAAGCATGTGCTCTTCAGAGAGAGAGAGAGAGAGAGAGAGAGAGAGAGAGAGAGAGAGAGAGACCAAATAACGGCTTAAAGATATACCCGTTTCTTCATGTATTTTATAAAAGTCAAAAATTGATTCAAACACGGAAATTATTATTTTCTTTTATTAATTAATGTTACACCCTATGGGCCGTTTGCCTTTATCAGGGAACTGTTATACCCCAGGTTAACAGCTCCCTGCCTTTATTACGTCAGGGTGAACATTTGTCACCAACACGACAGGCATATGTACCAGCCGGGTTTCGAACCCTCGAACTCTTGATTGCTAAGCAAAAACGCTATCCATTAGGCACACCGCCGCGGCGGCACGGAAATTATTGAACGTTGATTTATGATTTATACCGTGGGAATATTTCATCTTTTGACTGAGATGCAAACCTTTTAAATTCATATTTTCCAATTTCGCACGGGAAGATAGATATGTCCTAAAAATACTACTATTTTCACACTACTCGATTTTGCAACCTATGGTTACGAGGGTTATATGGTTACAGTATTTCTAACTGCTTTTTAATGTTTCATTATAACAACATTGATTAATGGTTATAAGGGTAACAGTAGGTACTGTTGCACAAATATAGGACTATATTCTAAGCATGGTCTAGCTGGGTTACAGGGTTACATGGGTTACAGTAGGTTACAAGGGTTGCAAATGATTCTAAGTAAAGAGATTAAAGATGCATTTCTTTGGTGGGTATAGTTGGGTTACAGGGTTACAAGGGTTATAGTAGGTTACAAGGGTTGCACATATTAAATTAATTAATATGCAGAAGAGAGATGAATTTCTAATGGATGTTTGTTTAGGTTGCATGGTTACAAGGGTTGCAGAAGGTTACTAGGGTTGCAAATACTTCAAACCAGACCCACATATGATATGCAGTATATAGATGACTTTCTGATGGGTGTCTGTTTGGGTTACAGGGTTACAAGGGTTACAAGAGGTTATAAGGGTTGCATTTATTAATAAAAGGGTTACAGTTTTTTTAAAAATCAGAATCTTTATATTATATGCTATAGAGTGATGAATTCAGAGGGGTGTGTGTTTGGGTTGCAGGGTTGCAAGGGTTACAAAAGGTTACATGGGTTGCAAATTTTTTAAAATCAGAATCCTTATACTATATGCAGTGGAGAGATGAATTCTGAGGGGTATGTGTTTGGGTTGCAGGGTTACAAGGGTTGCGAAAGGTTACATGGGTTGCAAAATTTTTAAAATCAGAATTCTTATACTATATACAGTGGAGAGATGAATTCTGAGGGGTATGTGTTTGGGTTGCAGGGTTACAAGGGTTGCGAAAGGTTACATGGGTTGCAAAATTTTTAAAATCAGAATTCTTATACTATATACAGTGGAGAGATGAATTCTGAGGGGTATGTGTTTGGGTTGCAGGGTTACAAGGGTTGCGAAAGGTTACATGGGTTGCAAATTTTTAAAATCAGAATCCTTATACTATATGCAGTGGACAGATGAATTCTGAGGGGTATGTGTTTGGGTTGCAGGGTTACAAGGGTTACAAAAGGTTACATGGGTTGCAAATTTTTAAAATCAGAATCCTTATACTATATGCAGTGGAGAGATGAATTCTGAGGGGTATGTGTTTGGGTTGCAGGGTTACACGGGTTGCGAAAGGTTACATGGGTTGCAATTTTTTTAAAATCAGAATCCTTATACTATATGCAGTGGAGAGATGAATTCTGAGGGGTATGTGTTTGGGTTGCAGGGTTACAAGGGTTGCGAAAGGTTACATGGGTTGCAAAATTTTTAAAATCAGAATTCTTATACTATATGCAGTGGAGAGATGAATTCTGGGGGGTATGTGTTTGGGTTGCAGGGTTACAAGGGTTACAAAAGGTTACATGGGTTGCAAATTTTTAAAATCAGAATCCTTATACTATATACAGTGGAGAGATGAATTCTGAGGGGTATGTGTTTGGGTTGCAGGGTTACAAGGGTTGCAAAAGGTTACATGGGTTGCAAATTTTTTTAAATGAGAATCCTTATACTATATGCAGTGGAGAGATGAATTCTGAGGGGTATGTGTTTGGGTTGCAGGGTTACAAGGGTTACAAAAGGTTACATGGGTTGCAAATTTTTAAAATCAGAATCCTTATACTATATGCAGTGGAGAGATGAATTCTGAGGGGTATGTGTTTGGGTTGCAGGGTTACAAGGGTTGCGAAAGGTTACATGGGTTGCAATTTTTTCAAAATCAGAATCCTTATACTATATGCAGTGGAGAGATGAATTCTGAGGGGTATGTGTTTGGGTTGCAGGGTTACAAGGGTTGCGAAAGGTTACATGGGTTGCAAAATTTTTAAAATCAGAATTCTTATACTATATGCAGTGGAGAGATGAATTCTGGGGGGTATGTGTTTGGGTTGCAGGGTTACAAGGGTTACAAAAGGTTACATGGGTTGCAAATTTTTAAAATCAGAATCCTTATACTATATGCAGTGGAGAGATGAATTCTGAGGGGTATGTGTTTGGGTTGCAGGGTTACAAGGGTTGCGAAAGGTTACATGGGTTGCAAATTTTTTTAAATGAGAATCCTTATACTATATGCAGTGGAGAGATGAATTCTGAGGGGTATGTGTTTGGGTTGCAGGGTTACAAGGGTTGCGAAAGGTTACATGGGTTGCAAATTTTTTTAAATGAGAATCCTTATACTATATGCAGTGGAGAGATGAATTCTGAGGGGTATGTGTTTAGGTTGCAGGGTTACAAGGGTTACAAAAGGTTACATGGGTTGCAAAATTTTTAAAATCAGAATTCTTATACTATATGCAGTGGAGAGATGACTTCTGAGGGGTATGTGTTTGGGTTGCAGGGTTACAAGGGTTGCGAAAGGTTACATGGGTTGCAAATTTTTTTAAATGAGAATCCTTATACTATATGCAGTGGAGAGATGAATTCTGAGGGGTATGTGTTTGGGTTGCAGGGTTACAAGGGTTACAAAAGGTTACATGGGTTGCAAATTTTTAAAATCAGAATCCTTACACTATATGCAGTGGAGAGATGAATTCTGAGGGGTATGTGTTTGGGTTGCAGGGTTACAAGGGTTGCGAAAGGTTACATGGGTTGCAATTTTTTTAAAATCAGAATCCTTATACTATATGCAGTGGAGAGATGAATTCTGAGGGGTATGTGTTTGGGTTGCAGGGTTACAAGGGTTGCGAAAGGTTACATGGGTTGCAAAATTTTTAAAATCAGAATTCTTATACTATATGCAGTGGAGAGATGAATTCTGTGGGGTATGTGTTTGGGTTGCAGGGTTACAAGGGTTACAAAAGGTTACATGGGTTGCAAATTTTTAAAATCAGAATCCTTATACTATATGCAGTGGAGAGATGAATTCTGAGGGGTATGTGTTTGGGTTGCAGGGTTACAAGGGTTGCGAAAGGTTACATGGGTTGCAAATTTTTTTAAATGCGAATCCTTATACTATATGCAGTGGAGAGATGAATTCTGAGGGGTATGTGTTTGGGTTGCAGGGTTACAAGGGTTGCGAAAGGTTACATGGGTTGCAATTTTTTTTAAATCAGAATCCTTATACTATATGCAGTGGACAGATGAATTCTGAGGGGTATGTGTTTGGGTTGCAGGGTTACAAGGGTTACAAAAGGTTACATGGGTTGCAAATTTTTAAAATCAGAATCCTTATACTATATGCAGTGGAGAGATGAATTCTGAGGGGTATGTGTTTGGGTTGCAGGGTTACAAGGGTTGCGAAAGGTTACATGGGTTGCATTTTTTTTTAAATCAGAATCCTTATACTATATGCAGTGGAGAGATGAATTCTGAGGGGTATGTGTTTGGGTTGCAGGGTTACAAGGGTTGCGAAAGGTTACATGGGTTGCAAAATTTTTAAAATCAGAATTCTTATACTATATGCAGTGGAGAGATGAATTCTGTGGGGTATGTGTTTGGGTTGCAGGGTTACAAGGGTTACAAAAGGTTACATGGGTTGCAAATTTTTAAAATCAGAATCCTTATACTATATGCAGTGGAGAGATGAATTCTGAGGGGTATGTGTTTGGGTTGCAGGGTTACAAGGGTTGCGAAAGGTTACATGGGTTGCAAATTTTTTTAAATGCGAATCCTTATACTATATGCAGTGGAGAGATGAATTCTGAGGGGTATGTGTTTGGGTTGCAGGGTTACAAGGGTTGCGAAAGGTTACATGGGTTGCAATTTTTTTTAAATCAGAATCCTTATACTATATGCAGTGGACAGATGAATTCTGAGGGGTATGTGTTTGGGTTGCAGGGTTACAAGGGTTACAAAAGGTTACATGGGTTGCAAATTTTTAAAATCAGAATCCTTATACTATATGCAGTGGAGAGATGAATTCTGAGGGGTATGTGTTTGGGTTGCAGGGTTACAAGGGTTGCGAAAGGTTACATGGGTTGCAATTTTTTTAAAATCAGAATCCTTATACTATATGCAGTGGAGAGATGAATTCTGAGGGGTATGTGTTTGGGTTGCAGGGTTACAAGGGTTGCGAAAGGTTACATGGGTTGCAAAATTTTTAAAATCAGAATTCTTATACTATATGCAGTGGAGAGATGAATTCTGGGGGGTATGTGTTTGGGTTGCAGGGTTACAAGGGTTACAAAAGGTTACCTGGGTTGCAAATTTTTAAAATCAGAATCCTTATACTATATGCAGTGGAGAGATGAATTCTGAGGGGTATGGGTTTGGGTTGCAGGGTTACAAGGGTTGCGAAAGGTTACATGGGTTGCAAATTTTTTTAAATGAGAATCCTTATACTATATGCAGTGGAGAGATGAATTCTGAGGGGTATGTGTTTGGGTTGCAGGGTTACAAGGGTTGCGAAAGGTTACATGGGTTGCAATTTTTTTAAATCAGAATCCCTATACTATATGCAGTGGAGAGATGAATTCTGAGGGGTATGTGTTTGGGTTGCAGGGTTACAAGGGTTGCGAAAGGTTACATGGGTTGCAATTTTTTTTAAATGAGAATCCTTATACTATATGCAGTGGAGAGATGAATTCTGAGGGGTATGTGTTTGGATTGCAGGGTTACAAGGGTTACGAAAGGTTACATGGGTTGCAAATTTTTAAAATCAGAATCCTTATACTTTATGCAGTGGAGAGTTGAATTCTGAGGGGTGTGTGTTTGGGTTGCAGGGTTACAAGGGTTACAAAAGGTTACATGGGTTGCAATTTTTTTAAAATCAGAATCCTTATAGTATATGCAGTGGAGTGATGAATTCTGAGGGGTTTGTGATTGGGTTGCAGGGTTACAAGGGTTATGAAAGATTACATGCATTGCAAATATTTGAAACCAGACCCATATACTATATTACGCAGATTAGAGGTAAATTTCTAGGGTGTGTGTTTGGGTTGCATGGTTTTAAGTAAGGCTAAGGTAGTGGTATCATTTCAAGGCTAGAAGGGTTGCAAATTTCTCAAATTTGACTCTTTATGCTAATACTGTGTGTATTTCTATGAAGGAGTATGTTTTTGGGTTAGTCAGGGTAACAAGAGTTTGAAACATTTCAAACCAGACTTGATTCTAGAAGTAGTTTTCGAGCTCATATGGTTATAATTGTGGATAATTGTGTAAAATGGACAAACCAATTGTATTCTTTATGATAAGTATCCAATGTGGATGTCAGAGTTTCTTTGTAAATAAATTATGCCAATGGTTTAGTGATTGGCTTATCCTTCAACATAAATTAAGTAAACATGATCAGATAAGTAATCTGAATTAATCCAAAATCATATATTTTCAAGCACAGTTGAAATGAAGATTACGCATATTCCCAATACACTAGAAGATCATATGAATTACCCCCACCCCAAACAATTAAGATGATAGACTGGCAAGACAGGTAGAGGCTTTTGCTGGTAATATAAACCGTTTGATTAGGGAAGTGTAATATATACAATCAGAGGTGTGAATAACTTGCAATACCTCACCTGTCAGGTGAGACATGTCATAATCTACCTGAAACATGTCATAATTTGAAATTACATGTTTCAAAAATCAAGATTAAAGGTGTGAAAATTAAAGATAAAAAACATCAGAATACTGTGAAAGATGTCACTTTAGTTTGAGGATATTGGACATTATGATTACATTTTTTTTTTCAGATATGGACAATGGTAAAAAAGTTCACTGACTTCACTGTGATAGTATCCCAAAATTTTGTGATAATTTGACTCTGTCAAGGGCATATCAGAGTCTCATAAGCTACATGCCCTGTTTGAACTAAACAATGTGTGCCAAATTCAAAAATATCAATAATAATAATAATAATAATAATATAATGAACACCTCCAGTCTTAGTTCTGGTTCTGCTAAATTAAAAAAATTCAAACATTTAAGTTAATAACTGACTTTGTCCTGAATGGTTAAACTTGTTACGATAGTGATAAACTTGTTACAATAGTGATTACAACCTATGTTGGTTCCTTGTTAATTTGAAAAAAACTACTGAACTATTTTAGCAGATGGACCCAGCATTTTTAAAACAAAATTTCACACTATATGGAATTATGATTATGACAAAATCACGATCGACCATCAATCCCTGGACAGCAAACCAATGGTTTATATAAATTGATCATCAATACAACGCTAGTGAGTATTCTGGTTTTAACCTTTTCTCCTTTTCTTATGTGATTCTCTTAAGTCCAGTTCGCATGGCCCAAAAATACACGCGTGTAAATATACTCCAGTGTGCAAATTTTACTTGGGGTAAGCAAATGGTGCATGCGAACGCAAATACACACCAGAGTATATTTACATATGGTTAAATTTACTCCAGGGTCTGACCAGATGCAAATTTTATTTTTACAAATACACACATGTAAATTTACTATTTTGTCCCATGCGAACGCAAAGTAAAATTTACCCATGAGTATTTTTATTTCAAGTCATTATTGTGCTTTTAGATAACAAATTTTCACATTCTTTGTTCATAACTGATATATGACAGTTGCTGAAACTGTTGACATTCTTGCTTTAGTAAGAGTTTATTGCCATTCATCTCATTTTAGATCATATGGAGTGCAAACAACCACACTATTTCTTCATCATTCTTGGTGAGATTCTTTGGGCATTTTAACAGTGATTCCTTGTGAAAGGATGACAGAAGGGAACTGTATAACTGCTACGGGTATGCCTGACCATTACATGATTTTCTTCTGCTGCCAAAGTCTACAAGAACACATTGAAGCAGCCTCTTCTTGTTTTGCAAATACAGAAACTTAAATTAACAGGTTTTAATCCAGAAATGATAAATTTACATACAAAAATACTCCTGGTGATAAAACCCATGTGAACGCAATTTAAATTTACTCACAGGTTGATTTGCACACCGGAGTATATTTACACACCGGAGTATATTTACATGCATGTATTTTTTGCACATGCGAATTGGACTTTACATATATCCCTGTCTAAAAGGATCATTAGCTGAACAATGATAAGGGACAGTGCACAAGAAAACCTGGTGGCCTGACATTGACTCTGAATACAGGTAGGGTGAGTGGGAGGTGGTTTTATTGTACAGGTTATCAAGGATCATAAAACCAATACACAGTGGATCACAGGTATTATCCTTTAGGGGCCATTGCTCCCCTCACCCCCCTGCAGAGATAAGGTAATCACCCCATTATGACAGTCCTTTGATCTCTGGGCCATATTGCACCATTAGGGGTTATTAATTCCCCACAGAGTACAATTTTATAAAATCATACATTCAGCCTCACATGACTATTGTAATACTGTTAGGGTGGAACTTGCCAGGAATTCTTAACAGAATATTCCGCCTGTGAAATATCCTGGACTATAATGTTGAAAATATATTAGAAAGTATGGAAGAAGTAAAAATATTAACTGTTTATGATAGGCTGTATCTTAGAAGAGATAACCCGTACGAAAAATACTACAATACTACAGCTATACTGTTGCAATATATCAACAAGATTCTTGCTAAAATTTGATTTTATAGCAATATTACAACAATAATAATATATTGCAATAAAATGAGTAAAAATATTGTAATAATTTGAACAAAAGTTTAGCAAGAATTTGGGAGAAAAACTACCACTGAAAATATTGCCATAAAACAGAGGAAAAGGTGCTGAGTAATAACTTCCTGTTGCATCATAGTTTTGGAGGTTAACTTGAGATTAACACACAGTAAATACACATGCTGTTTAAATCTAAGGACTGAAGAAATGTGCTCCAAGTTAAATAAGCTTAAATTTTCTATAATTTGAAGAAAAAGTTAACAACATTTTGCATGAAATGGATATATGAAGGTTAGTGTGTTTTATGCATGTTTTAAAAAGCAATTTCAATTAACAATTTCAAGTTCTATATTGATTAAATGTTTATAATACCCCACCCACCTACTCTGGCAAACAAATTTTAAATTTTAGAGTGTTTGAAGTTGGGCACCAATTTTATTCAACAAACTGGCTAAGACTGGTCATCTTTAGCTAAGATGTTGCTTTGGAAACTTATCTCCCTAAATTAGCATGCTTCATGTTCTGTTACATGTCTTCTTCTATATGCTATGAAGTGTGTTGAAAATTTGAAATAAAATGTCAAGGTCTTTGTGTGAATATCAATATACACACACATGTATGAGCAAATTATTGCAATATTTTTTGAAAAAGTTTTGCTAAACTTTTTGAAAAAAATATTGCCATACTTTTTGAAAAAAATATTGCAATAATTTGAGCATTAATTATGGCCATAATTTTCCATAGCAAGAATCCTGGCAATATTTTGGCTAGAATTATTGCAATATTTTTTGACAAGATTCTTGCTAATTTAAATATTTTACCTAAGATTATAGCTGAAGTATTGTTGTCATTATAGCTTGAAAAAGACAATTTCCTGCCAAGAATCTTGCTTTACTTTACAGCTAAAGTATTGTTGAAGTATTGCTGTACATTTTCGTACAGGAAGTTTATGTACAAGGTCTCTAAAAATGAATGCCCACCCTATATCAACAATTTTTTTCATCAAAGGATACCGAAAATTTGCCTACTCTAAGATCATTATCAGAACATTCATTAGAAATTTTTAAACAGAGTTTAGCATACTATGGACCCATCATTTGGAATAGCCAACCGTACCATCAAGTTTGAAATCACTTGATAGCACTCACAAATTCCAAGTGGTTGAAAGAACCTCAACTTTTCAATTCATAATTCTTCTGTGCATATGTAAATGTATGTTGTTTTTTTTTCTTCTCTCTATTCTTTATTGTGTGTGTGTGTGTGTGTGTGTGTGTGTGTGTGTGTGTGTGTGTGTGTGTGTTTATCTGTGTTTATATGGATCATTATAATTTTGAGGTGTGCAGCATTCTGTTTATGCCAGTACAGCTCTATGCATGCTTGCTTTTTCCTTTTGAAATGATTTTTGCTTTATATGTAAATTGTGTATGTTTCATGTAAACAAATATTTATTATAGGGCCTCATGGAAGATTAGTTTTGTAACTAAATGTGTTACCCTCTCAAAATAAAGACTATTATTATTATCATTTGTTTGTTTGTTTGCATTGATGCTTTATGTGTCAACAGCAAAGGTCATGACGGGACATTACCTCCATTTTATGGGACTTTTACCCAACATTAGGATGTCATGACACTCAAAATGTGCTTCTTAAACTAAGCCAATAAGGCTTATATGTATGGATTGTTTGACTATACCACTTTTCCTGGGCAGGCTCAGACTTGAGCGGTTAACCAGTGATCAGATGGCCGGTCAGTAGCTTATTATTATTTTAACCAAATGAACAGTGGCACCAATATAGCTCCTTCAGGATGCCATTCATACTGTGACTCCCATAATTATGTATCTGAATAAAGACTTTTATCAATATTTCTGTACCTTTATCCCAACCTTAAAAACATTAACGTCTCAAATAAATATATAAATAAAATAAAAAAAAATAATGTAGAGTTAAAAAAATATATACCGATATAAAATATGAAATAAGTTTTTGGTCCAGCAAAATTGCCGGGTCCAACAAAATAGCTCCTATGGGCTATTTTGCCAAAAAAGCCGGGTCCGGCAAAATAGCCACTGTCATATAACAAACATTGCGCCTGCCGAAGAATGACAACTCGTGTTTTTTTTAAGCTCGATACAGTAATGAGTTGTCTTTTTCAGTAGTATTGAGAGTCGTTAAACTATCCTCTTCTTTAGACAAACCTCTAAATTTCTTATCATTTTCTGATTGCTTCTGTTAAATCAGAACGGAGATTGTTTGAGGTGCTTAGACAAATTCACTTTAGCTATAATTCTCAATTAACACCGGATATCACTGCTGCCTACCCTCCAATTCTGTCATTCATCCCCTCTTACTGGTTCATTCAAAGCTCTGCAAAACTGTTTTGATAATAGAAATGTCAATACTTTTATGTCTAAAATGCACTTTCAGAAATCTGTGATTTTTGGTTAACTAGAAATGTAATTTCCTGAAGAAACTGTTCGGTTGCCTGTTTTGACCTCGATCTAGAAACAGAATGTAAGCTTTATGCAGATAAGTTAGAAATGGAGTAAACATTTCAAAATGGAGTAATTTTGTCAAACTTGACGGAAAGTTCTCAAAAGTTAATCAGGTGATCTTCTTCTCAGCCCCTGGAACCAGTGTACCAAATATGAAGGCTCTAGCTTAAATACTTTTTTGAGATATCTTGCACACAAGATTTTCAAATTTTGTTTTAAAAGGGGCATAACTCCAAAAAGGCGTATAACTTGAACATGAACAAAAGTACGGGTCAACTATTTTTTCATAAGGAATCTGTTTATGAAATTTCAAAACCCTAACATTCATCGTTCAAAAGTTTCAAATTTCACCGAAAAGTGGAAAAAATAATCAAAATTCCATATTTTTGTCAAAATTTGACAGAAAGTTCTCAAAAGTTAATCAGTTCATCTACTCCTCAGCCCCAACCAGTATACCAAATATGAAGGCTCTAGCTCAAATACTTTTTGAGATATCTTGTTTTCAAAGGGATATAACTCAGAAAAGGGGCATAACTTGGACATGAAAAAAATATGGGTCAACTATTTTTTCATGAGGAATCTGTATATGAAATTTCAAAACCCTAGCATTCACTGTTCAAAAGTTTCAAATTTCACCGAAAAGTGGGAAAATCAATCAAAATTTAAAAATTCTGTATTTTTGTCAAAATTTGACAGAAAGTTCTCAAAAGTTAATCAGGTCATCTACTCATCAGCCCCAACCAGTTACATACTATTCGAGATATCTTGCACACAAGATTTTCAAATTTTGTTTTCAAAGGGAAATAACTCAGAGAAGAAGCATAACTCGGACAAGAAAAAAATACGAGTCAACTATTTTTTCATGAGGAATACACACATGAAATTTCAACTCCATGACATGCTCCATTCAAAAGTTAACACACACACACACACACACACACACACACACACACAGACAGACAATCCAAAAGCAATATGCCCTTCCAACTTTTTCAAAGTTGGGGGCATAAAATCACAATTATTTACCAAAATTTTTTATTGCTTAAAATGTTGTCCTTTAGGTTGCACACTTGGAGCAGAAAACTGATTTAAGCTACGGGCATTGGTTTAGATACAACAGTGTTATAAAATTTTGTTATTGGACAACATTTTCTTTATGAAAATTTGCATTTTGTGATTAAAACATTTGACAACACATTAAAAATGCTGGAAAAACAAATTTTGGGGTAAAAAACTGAGCCAAACCTCAGGTGACTGTTCTCAGGATTTTCTATTTTATGTATTTTATTAATTTTGTGTTATTCTGAAAACTTTGCTGGTCCACATGGACTATATACACTGAAAGCAAACTGATCTTAATTAATCTTTAAATCATACTTTTGGAGGAATTTAATGTCTTTCACGAATTTTCTCCTAAAATTATCACCACATTCAGCTTGCAATGAAACTCAGCTGCTGTTCATACCCTCAAAAACATTTAGATTTTGAAAATACATTATTTTCACCAGAAAAATATTTGCATAATTATGTCATGCAATATGACAACGTTTTGTTTCTTTTTGTAAATTGTACTAAGTAAATTTATATGCATATAACAGTAGCTGTTTATTATGTACCCTAAATTATTACCTGGAATCCTTATCAGTTTTATGGTTTTATAATGACCCCTATTGACAGCATCAGATTATGAACAGTCAGTAGCTGTCTATTACAATCTGTTAGGGGCCAATTATTACCTGCAGTCCTTAGGTTGTAGACTAACATACCTAATATAATTAAAGCCAAACATATAATTTCTTTCTGTCTTTCTTTCTTTCAAATTCTTTCTTTCAAATTCTTTCTTTCTCTTTCTTTCTTTCTTTCTTTCTTTCTTTCTTTCTTTCTTTCTCAATTTAACAGATATATAGATTAAAAGACAAGAGGACCAATGGTCCTGTAAACGCTCACCTGAGATCTGCTGTATATACGAATGATATAGAAAATAGTCCCAGTATAGGGGCAGATGAAGCCCTTGGGCCATTTTTTTTTTCCAGAATAATCAATATACTGTCCATACAAGTTTTTCCCTTCAAACGACATTTTAACAGTTTACCCATTCAAATACATAGGCAACCCATGTTGACCTTGCCTTAAAATAGGTCAAGGTCATCACAGGGTCATGATTTATACATACTTTGTAGTACTTGAGTCACCGATGCTTCATGCCAAGTTTCTTCTAAATCGGTCCACCGGTTCCGGAGAAGAAGATTTTTGAAGGGTTTATACCATAGATGGGCATAGCGGCCATCTTGGTCATGTGACCTGGATTATTTATATACACATTGATAACCCCATTCTATAGATGCTTCATATGAAATTTGGCTTTGATTGGCCAAGCGATTTCAGGAAAGGATGTTTGAATATTATGGTAATATACATGAATAATGCCCCGGAGCTGGGGCAAATGAGTCCCTGGGGTCCAATTTTTTTCAAAATCATTAATATTCAGTCCTACTGCCCATTTCTTGCAAGAACTTCACTTAAAATGACAATTTTCCCCATTCAAATGCATTGGCGACCTATGTTGACCTTGCCGTAAAATATGTCAAGGTCATCCAAAGGTCATAATTTATATACACATTGTAGTACTCTAGTCCCCGATGCTTCATGCCAAGTTTCGATGAAATCGGTCCAGTGGTTCCGGAGAAGAAGAATTTTGAAGGGTTTTTACCATATAAGGGCATGGTGGCCATCTTGGTCATGTGACCTGGATTATTATGAAACAAATTGGTTCCCCCTTCCTATAGATGCTTCATATAAAATTTGGCTTTGATTGGCCAAGTGGTTTCAGAGAAGAAGATCTTTGAATATTTTTGTAATATACATGTATATTGCCCCAGGGTGTAGGCAGACTAACCCCTAGGGTCCAATTTTTTTTCAGAATTACCTACCTTCAGTCCATTTGCCCTTTTCCTGCAAGATTTGCCATTTTAACAATTTTTCCCATTCAAATGCATGGGCGACCTATGTTGACCTTGCCGTAAAATAGGTCAAGGTCATCCAAAGGTCATAATTTATAAACTCATTGTAGTACTCTAGTCCCTGATGCTTCATGCCAAGTTTCGTTGAAATCGGTCCAGTGGTTCCGGAGAAGAAGAATTTTGAAGGGTTTTTACCATATAAGGGCATGGTGGCCATCTTGGTCATGTGACCTGGATTATTAAGAAACAAATTGGTTCCCCCTTCCTATAGATGCTTCATATAAAATTTGGCTTTGATTGGCCAAGTGGTTTCAGAGAAGAAGATCTTTGAATATTTTTTAATATACATGTATATTGCCCCAGGGTGGGGGCAGATCCACCCCTAGGGTCCAATTTTTTTTTCAGAATTACCTACCTTCAGTCCATTTGCCCATTTCCTGCAAGATTTGCCTTTCAAATGACATTTTAACAATTTTTCTCATTCAAATGCACGGGCAACCCATGTTGACCTTGCCATAAAATAAGTCAAGGTCATCCAAAGGTCATAATTTATAAACACATTGTAGTACTCTAGTCCCCGATGCTTCATGCCAAGTTTCGTTGAAATCGGTCCAGTGGTTCCGGAGATGAAGAATTTTGAAGGGTTTTTACCATATATGGGCATGGCGGCCATCTTGGTCATGTGACCTGGATTATTTATAAACACATTGATTCCCCCTTCCTATAGATGCTTCATATAAAATTTGGCTTTGATTGGCCAAGTGGTTTCAGAGAAGAAGATCTTTGAATATTTTTGTAATATTATAGGGTTATTGCACTGATATCGGTGAATATTGTCCCGAGTTGGGATATCGAGGTACGCGAGCTTGCGAGAATCCGTAGTCTAGATATCCCAACGAGGGACAATATTCACCGATATCACTGCGATAACCCTTTTATTATATAGCTATAAATATTTCCGTGTCATGTTTTATGTTTTGTTGAGAGTAAACAGTAAAAAATTTAAATATCTACACAAAAGCTGCGACAATATCCAAAGGTGATATCATTTTTGCACTAATGCAATATCAAATGATATCACTTTTGCACTGTTACTTTTCAGAAGCAAATTTTGCAATTGAATCATTATTTCTGACATTTTTTTTTTCTTTTTTCGGCTAAAATTGCTTAAATCTGAAAGTGTCAAATTTCAGTTGACGTTTCGGACCGGTATGACGTCATTTTCCACGCAACGTCAGATGAAGATGGCGTCATTAGAGCTGACGTCCCAAATCAGCTATTTTGCAAGATGACCCTAAAGTAAAAATAGTGGCAAGGATTTACATTAAGATTTTTTCGCTTTTAACAAAGTGTGCAATATCAAGTAAGTGTGCCCATATCGTCTGATATCTGCACACTTGTTACTCGGCTTTTATCCTTATGTTTTAATCATTTGATATTTATAGCTATATAATAAACATGTATATTGCCCCGGGGTGGGGGCAGACCAACCCTGGGGTCCATTTTTTTTTCAGAATTACCTACCTTCAATCCATTTGCCCATTTCCTGCAAGATTTGCCTTTCAAATGACATTTTAACAATTTTCCCCATTCAAATGCATAGGCGACCCATGTTGACCTTGCCGTAAAATAGGTCAAGGTCATCCAAAGGTCATAATTTATAAACACATTGTAGTACTCTAGTCCCCGATGCTTCATGCCAAGTTTCGTTGAAATCGGTCCACCGGTTCTATAGGAGAAGATTTTTGAAGGGTATTTACCATATATGGGCATGGCGGCCATCTTGGTCATGTGACCTGGATTATTTATAAACACATTGGTTCCCCCTTCCCATAGATGCTTCATATAAAATTTGGCTTTAATTGGCCAAGCGGTTTCAGAGAAGAAGTTCTTTGAAAATGGTGGACGACGACGGACGGAAGGACGGACGACGACGACGGACGCCGGATCATGGCCATCCTATAAGCTCACCCTGTGAGCCTAACGGCTCAGGTGAGCTAATAAAAAAGCAAACAAATGTGTTTTTCCTTCAGGAAGAGTATAGTAGTACCCTAAACCAGGGTCTCTACAGAGACCCTGCATATATGCCTAAACATAATATATGCCAAGATACAGGGTCTTTCTCGACACATATGATGGTTGGTCCAATTTTCGTGGTACTAATAATTCATAGGCAACCCCAGGATGATAGAAACAGGTCAGGTCTTAAATAAATATGGAATGATGCATAATAATCCTTAGTACGTTTTGTCCAACATACATACCTTTACATGGCAATTCTGTTCATTGCTTACATAGACGCAACTTTGAATGACATATTGATCTTTGACGACATCAAAAGTAAGGCAGCAGAATTTGTGGGTCATTCAAAAAGTGACTGTCAGTTTCAATGCTTCAAAAATTCTTAACATATTTTAATGTTTCATTATTTTGTTACACATTGTGACTTGACATAAGTAACTGTGAAAACAATTCACTGTCAGGTGTGATAGTGGAAGCCTTTTTTAAAAGACATCTACCGGTTTTGAACCACGCATAAGTCCCATATTCAGATAATATTGAACAACTCTCATAAAAACAATTTTTGTTCCAAAATGTATTTTTCTTGTACAATATAAATGGTAGTAAACTTGACAACACAGTTTCAGCTAAAATACATGCATGCCACGAAAACTGGAACTGGGCTAATTACCATAATCATGCAAGTCTGTTAAGGTGAGCTATGCTAAACTGCAAATTTCACATTATTTTGATGATTTCGCAAATTTCACACCTATGGAAATGATTCTTTAATTTTTAGGTGTAAATCATCAGCAACACATACAAGCTTAACAAAAAACTTTATGTTGAACACACAATTCTATAGTTCCAAGATGTAAAACTGAATGCTTCAGATGATTTTTCATTATAATTATGTACTAATATAAAGATTTAATCTTCTGCTTATAAATTGACCTTAAAAATCATTAATATATTGAAAATATGTAGCTGGCCGTCAATAGCAAACTTTCGCTATTTGACAGCCAGCTGTCAGTAGCGAAAGTTAACTATTGACAGCCGGCTGTCAATAGGGGTCGACTTTTGAAATTCACACAACTACTAGTCTTACGATCATCATATTCTTCATGCATGATTCTGAGCATACACAATGTGTGCCAATAGTGATCACCTTTTGATATAACTATGGTCTCACCGTCTGTCGTTTGGTGCAAAAAATAGCGAACCAGAGGATCATTGGTACTGAGAACACTCACCTGAAGCCTGATCTTGGAGCATTTAGTCATCATGAAATGACCATGACCTTGAATAATCTCATACCATTACTGACTTCATTAGTTGTTTGCATCTGCTAAGTTTCAGGTCTCAGGCTGCAATAGTTTCCAAAACATTCACTGTTTTCACTTTTTCCCATGTAAAAGCCAGATTCCAAAATTGGTCAAGGTCATCATTTGTACAAACTATGATGGGCTTCTCATCATTTGTACAAACTATGATGGGCTAAGGTCCCTGATGCTACATACCAAGCTTCGTGAAAATCCGCCCACCGGTTCAGGAAGAGAAGATTTTTGAGCATTTGTGAGCCAAGTTGAGCATGCAACCCCAATTTCATAAACAAAAATTCATTGTCCTTATGCTTAAAGGCTTAAAAAAACACACAAAAAAACAAGTAGCCCAAGGGCAACGATCGCCCACCTGAGAGTCAACAAAAAAAATAACTGGATAAAAAAAAGGCAGCTGGGGTTATACCATATATGGGCATGGTGGCCGTCTCGGTCATGTGACCTGGATTTTCATGCATGTACACATTGGTTTGAGCCTTCTTATAAATGTTTCATATAAAATTTGGCTTTGGTTGGCCAAGCTGTTTCTGAGATGATTTAATATTATGGTAATATACATGTAGAAAGCCTGGGGTCCAATTTTTTCAGAATCATAAATTCATAAATATTATGTCCAGTTGCAGATTTTTTCATGTATTTCCATTATAAGTCTATGACAGATAATGATGCCCGTGGGGCATAGCCTGTATTGACCCCAGGGGCACAGGACCTTTATATGTTGTTACATACAAAATATGAAAGCTCTAGGCCTTGTAGTTTCCGAGAAGAAGATTGTTTTATGTTTTTCCCATTGTAAATTTATGGAAGCTAATGATCCCCAGGGCGGGGCCATTTTTGACCACGGGGGCATGGTTGGCAGGATTTATAAAGAGGACCACTATACATTGCTACATACAAAATATGAAAACTCTGGGCCTTGTGGTTTCAGAGAAGATTTTTTTATGTTTTTCCCATTTTAAGTCTATTGGAGCTAATGACCCCCGGGGCGGGGCCATTTTTTACCCCAGGGGCATGGTTGGCAGGATTTATAAAGAGGATGACTACACATTGCTACACACAGAATATGAAAGCTCTGGGCCTTGTAATTTCGGAGACGAAGATTTTTTTTATGTTTTTCCCATGACGCCCCGGGGTGGGGCCTGTATGGACCCCAGGGGCACTTTTGGCAGGATTTATAAAGAGGACCACTACACATTGCTACACACAAAATATGAATTCTCTGTGCCATGTGGTTTCAGAGAAGAAGATTTTTTTATGTTTTCCCATTGTAAGTCTATGGGAGCTATCTGTTGCCATGGAAACCAGAGTTCTGATCCGACCTTGCCCAAAACCTAATGCAACCTGTCCCCCTCCTAAATGATGCTTTAGATGAAATTTGATCACGATTTTTCTTGTTGTATTAGAGATATTTTAAGATTGAAAGTGTGAACGGATGGGTGCAAGCACGCACGCCGGCTCGACTACTATACTATAAGCTCAAGAAATTACCTTGACCTAAATAAATTGTATATCTTCATAATTTGTCTGCTTCTGCCAACTTTCAGGTCTCAGGCTAGGCTGCAATTGTTTCCAAAATATCCTCTTTTTTTCACTTTTTCCCCCATGTACAAGCCTATGTTTCCAAAACTGACCTTGCCGTAAAATTAGTCAAGGTCATCCTAAGGCCATCATTTGAACAAATTACCATGGGCTGGAGTCCCAGATACTACATACCAAGTTTCGTGAAAATCGGCCCATCAGTTCTGCAGAAAGGATTTTATTAGCATTTTTGAGCATTTGTGAGCATGTTATTAAAGCATTCAACCCAGATTTTGTGCATAAAATTTTTTTGTCCATAAGCATGGAGGCTTCACATAAAATTTCACTTTCATAGGCCCAGTGATTTCTGAGAAAACCATAATCTTAATTTGGATATTTAAAAAATGACCTTGGGTCAAAATCAAGAAATGACCTTGACCTTAATTAATTACATATCTTCATTGACTCCATTACATGTAGCTGTCTGCATCTAGCAACTTTCAAGTCTCAGGCTGCAATAGTTTCCAAAATATCTATTGTTTTTGCTTTTCCCCATGTAAAAGCCTATGTTTCCAAAATTGACCTTGCCGTAAAATATGTCAAGGTCATCCTAGGGTCATCATTTGAACAAACTATGATTGGCTGGAGTCCCCGATGGTACATACCAAATTTGGTGGAAATCAGCCTGCCGGTTCTGGAGAAGAAGATTTTTGAAGGGTTTTTACCATATATGGGCGTGTTACTGCAGCTACTGCGAAGCTGATCTGCATCTTTGTTTTCGCATAGGCAAAAATCCAGTTTTCTCACGACGCGGCTCAAATAAAGAAGGAAATTTTCCCCTGTGCAAAAACAACTAATAATATACATGTAATAAGCGATATTAAAAGATCATGTTCAGTAACCACACATTGCAAATTGAAACATTTGGAAGTTAAAGAAAGTGATTCTTAATTTATTATTATTATTATTACTATTATTATTATTACTACTACTATTATTATTATTATTGCAATTTTAACATTTTTTTAAATCCTTGTCCCCTTTCTTGATGGGAAGAGTTGACACTCGTTAAATTTTTGTTTTACTTTTCGCAAAATGCAATTGAAATAAAAAAACTGCGAGAACAGTCAATCACACATAAAATACAGGACCAGTCAGCAGAATACAGTCATTTTTATGCCCTATGTATATTTTCAAGTGACCTGTCCCAGTAAAAGTTCTATACAGGTGATCTATGATTTGGTGTCTATTGGGTGTGATATATGAGGGATGGGGTGTTTATTGGCTACTGATTTGAATATTCAACTCTTTATAGTAAATATGTAAGGCCAAAAAAAAAATACAATTGTTTCTCAGGCACTTTTTGGAAAAAACAGATGAGGCAGGCAGGTTTTTTTTTTTTTTTTTTTTTTTTCACCAAAAAACAGATGAGGCCACTTTTTTTTTTTTTGGCAACCGGGAAAACATGCGTGAAAAAAATTGATATTTTTCTAATTTTGCTCAAAAAAATAGATTGTGGGTATGCACTAGAGCTGCATCACCCATAATCTGTCTTAAAGCAAAAATACAAAAATATATGTATACCACTGTACAACATAGCTTTACCTGTGGGTTGTATTTTCTATTATGATGTTCCTGTCGAAATACCAGACTCTCATCTGGCATAATGGTTACAGCGTTGGCTTTGGAAGTGGGAGTTTGTGCGTTCAATACCAGCTGGGTCATACCAAAGACTTTTAAAATGGTATCAGTGGCTACCTTACTTGGTGCTCAGCATTTGACTGGCTTCTCTTCTCCAAAAACAACAACCTCAGTGATAGGAATACAGTAAATATTTCAAGGTGATGGTTGGTGGCAGACAGTGTAGCTCTATCATTGGGGTCTGGTCACTTTGGTGGTGGTAATACCGGGGGTAATACCCTTTCTCGGGGTTAAAACGAGGTGCATCGATAAATCGACGGGGGAACATTACGATACAAGGCAAGACAATACTAATTTGCGATCGGGCGAACGCTCAATTTCAAATCAATCTCAACTTCTACGCAGAATAAGCCAGAAATATTGCTATTGCTAATTTGAATACAACATACAAAACATCATAATTTACTTACTTTTGAATGACAATTCCATTAAACAAGTAAAAATTACGAGTTTCGTGAGCTCTCCATTCACGTAGGTGGAAAGTGAAAGTAAGTCCGAAAACGAGGTTAAACTTATCAAAACTTGTTTTTGTTTTTTGAGCGAAACGAAATTGTTTCGTAGACGTTTCGAACTTTGCTGGATACATCTTTCAGGCGGCATTTATTCCATGACTTTTACAGCTAATAACAATTCAGGTCCATGAGAACACCACCAATAATGGAGTATTACAGAATTGTTGTCCTGATGACAGATCCTCAATTCACCTTTCAGCGATTGCCACCCACTCTACTAGTGTACCATCATACCCTACTAGGGTTTCCCCTATCGTTATCTCCTAGGGTACTCCTACTACTAGTGAACCATCATGCCCTACTAGGGTTCCTCCATACCCTACCCTCTCAGGGTATAGCTATACACGCATCCCACCCTACTAGTGTACACTTCAGACCCGTTATAACTTATAAGGCGCTGGTCGGGGTCCACAAGTCGCATGCGCGTTATAGGTGAAGCGCGTAGAGCAAACAATCTACTGAGTCGGACCAGGCTGATCAAAGTTCATGTAGTTTTTGTGGGTGGGGAAAAGCGCCTATACGGCGTGTTAATTTGCTTAATCGAGCAAATTGGCGGTTTATCCCGGAGTCCTTGTAAAATGGAATAAACAAAAGTGAAATTTTGCTTGTTTCAATATTTTAATCAATTAAAAACGATCTACAAAAAAGCGTCCGTAACACCACGCTAATGTTGCTGTTCCGCCTTTGACTTATTGGCGCACCCGGATATTTAACGCGGACAAGTGTCATTGCCGATTCCTTATTTACAATTATTTTAATTCGCCGATCTTAATCGAGAAAGCACAAACGCATTTTCTGATCGGATAGAATTATACAAGATGTAGGTGTCCCAATGCTTAAAAAAAAACCTATGGTTTGTGTCGCCGTCGAAAGTGAGCAACGTTGCGTAACAGTTGTCACAAATAGCCTACAGCAGCCTGTGTTTACCGCCTCGTTATGGTCTATCGATAATCCCCTAGTGCTTTTGGCTTATTTTCACAACTTTTATGGCTAATCTTAAGAAAACAATGTGTCATCCACGCTTCGCGAGCGGTGGATTGTGTCCGTCTAAAAATTACTGAAATGGCAATTATCACTCGTGAATATACACGCAGCCGACACGGTTCGTAAACACGTTATGCTTTCTATTAGAAAACCTGCTCTGTCAGTTTTAAATATGCAAAAGATAATTACCATTAATTGTTCTCAATGTACAATAAAGAGAAACTGTAAGAAAATCGCTCCTTGGCAAACGCCTGACAACGGCTTTAATTTTTTTTTACCATAAAGAGAAACTGTAAGAAAATTGAACCTTGGCGAATTCCCTGCAAACGATCTTTTTAACAGTGAATTCATCCGCACATAAACGCCTTAACTGCAATACAGGAATATATTAGGGTAAAACGGCGCCTTGTACTACCCTAACTTACCAGGGTTCCACACTACCTTAGCTCCTAGGATACACCCACCCTATTAATGAACCATCCTCCTGTACAAGGATTCCTCCCTACCCTACCCTCTAAGGGTACAATCATTCCACCATACTAGTTTTTTTTTTCTTCAAACAAACTGGACCGAAACAACCTTGGGAAGAAACGGCTTGAATCCGAAAGTAAAAATGTTTCCGTCCAAAAAAAAAAAATGTTTTGTATTAACCCAAAATCATGAAGACGCTTTCCATGCCTCTTTGCAAGCGCTTGGCTTTATCTCCTTGATCGCCAAAGACAAAAACGAAGATTTGTATCAGATGCGCTATTTTATTTATTTTTTTTTTTTTTTTGAGACGATAAAAAGGGGTAATGCGGGGGGTTTCAGACAGATGCGGCGGTGCCTGAGAAACATTTTTATTTTTTTTTTTTGGCCTAATCTCTGAAGTACTTGTTCTTACTCAGACTATTTCAGTACCATTTGTGTTATACAAAACCACAAATAGGATTTATCAAAGATATATACAGAATCTTACAGAAATACTCATTACAAAATAGTATCAGTGAATTTTATTCGTCTGGTATCTTCCCATCGAAACTTTCATGGAAAAGAATATGTAAAGTGGCTGTCTGGCGCTTTGAAGAGATATCTTGGAAACATAGATTGAACCAAGGCGATGAATTTCGTCGCTTTCGCTCAATCCATCCAGAACTAAAACCGTCAATATTTTGGCAGATACCAGTTAAGAGATCAGGTTCCTTGGAACTATGTTCTTTCATAGTAAAACTTTGCTCAAGCTTAGAGAACGAAATGTCTTGTCCACGATGTCATGATATAACTCACGATGTCTTAAAACATTTGTTTAGCACTTGTGTAAAAACCTCTACCAGCCAGAAGCTGTTGACATTCTGGGAAAATGTGAAATCCATCTTTGGTGACAATGTCTACTTGTTATTATCTAACTTGGAACTCGAAGACTTCATCACATTAATCCTTGGTGGACGACTACCAATAGTTACTGTCGCATTAACCGAGGACGTATACTTTGATCTCATCCTACTAAGTAGCAAACTTTTGTGGGCATTATTTGGATGATATCTACTTGAACATTCATAAACTGTCATAGAAATGTCATGGTTGGAAACTTGTCCGACTCAAGTGAAAATTTTGTCAAGTTTGTAACGAACTTGAGCTCATTGTTTGCCTTTTTTGTACATATGTACCATTTCTTTCAATATCTTCATTCGTAACAGTGCTATGAGTATCTATAAAAAATGATACTCCATTCCAACCCTGTAAGAATGTTTGCCACATTTTCATGTCCTGTTTACAGTCATTGTTTAACATCACAATGTCATGATTATTGTTAACACCTTTAGTCAACTTTAATAGATATGACATGAAACTACGCCCAGGCACAATAACTTTAGAGGCGAAACTCATGTGTCCTAATAAACTCAAAATTGCCAGTTTTGTACAACTAGTTTTCTTTGAATACTTCTGTAGCATTTTAATAAGCCTGTCCACTTTATCTTGTGGTAATTCAGCTTGCATTTTAACTGAATCTAAGATAATAACTAAGTATTCCAGCTTGGTTAATGGACCCATTGTCTTTTTAGGAGATAAAGGAATATTTAGTCTTTTAAACAGCATAGTCAATAAAGCCATTGTTCTATCTCCTTCATCCGATGCTGGTTCAACAGTTAGAAAATCATCCAGTAAATGTATGATATTGTCTATTTTGTATAAATTTATGCTTTGCAATCCAACAGATCGCTATTGAGATTTGATCAAACAATTTTGGACTAGAACGACATCCAAATACCAATCTTTGATAGAAATAATATAAACCTTTCCATTTGACACCGAACATGGGCCACGTCTCGGGCTTCAATCCAGCCAATTTAAATGCATCTGAAATATCGCATTTGCACATTAGAGCTCCTACACCTGCTTGTTTAATTAGTTCAACGGCACTATCGATTGTCACATAAGTCAAAGAGTTAGATTCTTTATCAATTAAGTCATTAATACTGATAACACTGGAGTGTTCATATGGTGCTGAGAGATCAACTATTAAACGTTTTTTCTTGGAATACTTTCCTTCTGCAATACCGATTGGTGAAACTCTATAAATGTCAAATGGTGATTCTTTGAAAGGCCCTAACAGGTAACCTTTATTCACTTCACTTTCTATTAACTGATCAACGTCTAATGGCTGTTTTCGGGCTGATTTATTGTTTCTACATACATAAGTCTGTTTGGGTAACTCAGCTATTCCAGGGTCAAAGCCATCTTTTAAGCTTGAATATAAATATTCAACAAAGTTTCTATCTGGGTGTCCTTTTAGGTCTGATCTAAGTTGTTCAATGTTAATTGGCGTTGTCGCCTGTAATTTTAAGTCTTTTGATGATAGTCACTGATTAACTTTGTCAGTCTTATCTTGTGATTTTTCCCTTGACACTGCCTTCTCCACTGTCATTTGTTTTTGAAGGGCATTTTGATTTGGAATGAGGGCTAAAACAGTCAAAACACAAATGCAAAAACTTGCAGGCTGGGCGTTGGCATGACCTTTCATTGAAGTTTATACACAATTGTCTCCCTTGAAATGTAGGGGCCTTTTTGGTATATCAAGTGGCACTAGAACTTGTCTGAGTTTTATTATATCCAATATTTCCTGCGTTTGATTTCTTCAAGTTTGGATTTACCAGTAGAGGACAAAAGTCAGATGCATGATTCACACTGGAACAAAGTCCACACACATTTATTTTCATGCCTGCAAACATGGAGCAGAAGAGACCATTATCCCGGATTGACCAGTCTACTTTTATATTTCTTTGATGCAACAAAGCTGCTGCTTTGGCTGAGAAGGCCTTATGATAATCATAAAAGCGTGTTCCACCAAATTTATTTGCCATCTCTACCACATCCCTCTCGTAATGATCCAGCTCAGTTCTGCGATGTGGCAACACTTCACATACTATATTCTTGTATTTGCCAAAGGCAACAATAAATTCCCCCAGTGTCAAATTCTTGGATAGTCTTGGATCCCCTGGTTTCATTATGTATTCCAAGCCATCCACATCTACCCGCCTGTGCTCCGATGTAGAATCATTGTTGGGCATTAATAATAAGGCTAAATTAATGTCCTTACCGGCTATGATCTGGGCTCGTAGTTGAGGGGAGACAACTTCCACATTCCTGTAATTTTCTGCTGCCACCCCCGGTTGATTCATGGCTGTCAAGACTTTGTTCATGTCAAAAGTCTGTTGCTGAAACTGACTACTATTGCCAACATTATTTTGTACTGAGAACACACTGTCTGGAATGAAGACCGGGTTGTTAATTGGCACTGTATACCTAGTGTTGGCTGCAAACCCAGAATCAAAATTCTGAACATTGTTAGTATTCTGTACTGTTCCCCTGTTTGTTAATGTTCTCATTACTTGGGCCGCTGCTGCTTCAACATCCAGAGTGGGGGTTTCTTTTGTAACATCTTTCGTTCCATCATTAGGAACTATATATGGCTGGAATGTCATCTTGATTTCCATCCTTTTTATTGTCTGTATAAATTTGAACAAGGGATGCCACACGCAAATTATTGGGAACCTTAATTCCGATGTTGTTGATTTCAGTTATTAATTGTTCTTTAGTCCAGTTCCTTGGATTTGTCATGTCAAGCTCACTGTCTATTTCAGAGCTTTTTCTTTTTGAAGCTCTCCTTCTAGATGCCATATCTATTCAAATTGTCAGCAACAAAGTCACAGTAAATTTGTATGATATAAACACAATGTAAGAATAAAATGTAAGCAATAAGTCATAGGTAATAGAGAAATAGATCCTGTCAAAATAAAATTGAATTTCCAAATTAAACAAAATCTTAGTTGAAAAATGTCAGCACAATATTATACATCCTTTCTCTAGCAAGTGTAGAAGCAAACTGACCAACTGACCCATATAATGAATACACCATTTATTGTTATACAACAATTCTGATATAACATTACCTAGAGGTCACCTAGTTCTTAGAAATGATAAGGCCAGCAATATTGGTGAATGTGTATTTACTAACTTAGAAAATCAGGTAGTTGCTGCTATGCATCAATTCTATGTTTCTATAAACCCTACTTAAATCTTAATAATTTAAGTTTTCATTTATTGTCTATATATGTGTGATAATCTTCAAATTTTGGAGGAAATAAAGTTATCATCATCATCATCATCATTATTACTACTACTATTATTATTATTATTATTGCAATTTTAACATTTTTTTAAATCCTTGTCCCCTTTCTTGATGGGAAGAGTTGACACTCGTTAAATTTTTGTTTTACTTTTCGCAAAATGCAATTGAAATAAAAAACTGCGAGAACAGTCAATCACACATAAAATACAGGACCAGTCAGCAGAATACAGTCATTTTTATGCCCTATGTATATTTTCAAGTGACCTGTCCCAGTAAAAGTTCTATACAGGTGATCTATGATTTGGTGTCTATTGGGTGTGATATATGAGGGATGGGGTGTTTATTGGCTACTGATTTGAATATTCAACTCTTTATAGTAAATATGTAATCTCAATTTTTCTTATAATTAATTACAAATATGTGTTTGTAAAACACAATGCCTGCGTTTGTAAAACACAATGCCCCAAACTGTATGCTTGCATATTTGTTAAATAGAATGATCAAAGGCTTTTTGGAGACGAGTTAAAAATGGTGTGAAAATTTCAAAATTCTGTAATTCTGTCAAAATTTGATGGCCCAGAATTACAATCCTCCCTTAAGTTAAGGTGACAAATTTTGACTCATATTTTACTATTAAAATCATGTATGCTAAATAAAATCTCATTTACATTATAGAAGCAAAAAGTTTGAATTAAGTATGTTTTAGATGCATCTTTTTGGATGCTGAAGTTTGTCCTTCCTCAACTTAAAGGGAGGATTGTAAATTCTGGGCCCAGTGAGTATACCAAATTTGAAGACTCGAGCTCATTGATACCTTTTGAGATATATCTTGCGCACAAGATTTTCAAATTTCATTTTCAAGAGGACACAACTCAAAAAGGGGCATAACTCTGACATAAAAATATGGTCAAATATTTTCTCATGAGGAATATGAAATTTCAAAACTGTAGCATGCAGCATTCAAAAGTTTGAAAAAAAGTGTAACAGACGCACACACTCACAGACAGACTGGCAGCCAAAAGCAAATAATGCCCTTCTTAACTTTTCAAAACCCTACTAATAACAAACCAATTGTTTGAAGCAGAAAACAGAAAAATAAATAAACATCAGGAAAACATGTCCGTGTAATGTATACCCCCTTGAATCCCACTTTTATATTGCAAGACTGGGGTATGCAGGGGTATACATATTTTTCTTATTTTTGCTCCAAAACATAGATTGTGGGTACTTGTTAAAACCTCCTCGGCGAGGCGGTTCTAACGTGTAACCACAATTTATGTTTTGAGCAAAAATAAGAAAAATATCTAAATTTTTCTGATGAAAATTCTCAATTTTGCATGGACAAGTTTTCGTAATGGAACTAAATCTAAATGAAAGACTTGTTGAAGCGCAAATTTCACACATACGTGAAAAATTGGTACAATTTTGTCAGACATGTATTTGGGTACAATTTTGTCATATTTGGCCAATGTGTAATTTGCATACATTCAATTTCATTTTCACTCCTTTTTTCTTTTTCTTTTCTTTTCTTTTTTTTTTTTTTTTTTTTTTTTTCTTTTTTTTTTTTGAGTGTGTGTGTGTGTGTGTGTGGGGGGGGGGTATGGTGCAATTTACACTCAATTTTTTCACACTTTGCTGGTTTGGCATGTGAAGAATTTGTTCTTAATTACCCCATCTGTCTGTGCTACTAAGGCTTATACGTAGGGATGGTTTGACTTAAACAACTTTTCCTCAGGCTGAGCAGGCTCAGACCATCTAGCAGTTAACCAATAATCAGATGGTCTGTCATTAGCATATAAGGCACAAACAGCCCATCTATTTTTAGGCCCCAATGGGCGGGTACCCAAAGAAACAAACTGATACACATTCCATGAAAATACTATTAAACACCCACACTCTAATAAACACCCATACCCCTATTGGGATGCCAAAAAAGGCCATTTTTTTCTGTGAGTTTTGGAATTCCAGGAACCTCTAATAAATGCCCATTTTAAAAATGTTGGGAAAAATTCTATCTTTTAAGCGGTAAATTTCTAATATTGCAGCTTTATCACATAAAAACACTAATAAATCTAGTTTTCTCTTGTAGTCCAAATAAATGAGCCGCCTCGTGGGAAAACCAACAATATGGTTTGGGGAAAGGTCCGACACAAACTGACCTGTACAAGCACAGAAAAGAGCTAGAAGCTTGAAATTTCAGAGGAATAGTACTATCCGAGTAGCGAAAACAAAGGCGCTGATCAGCTTCACGGTTACCGCGAAGCTGATCTGCGCCTTTGTTTTCGCATATGCAGATTGTTGGTTTTCCCACGAGGTGGCTCAAATGGTAATGCATGGGATACGTGAACACCTACTGGTAACTAAAGTCATGTCTTGGGCAGATCGAGATCAACCAATAATTTCAGTTCCTATCATATATATATATATATATATATGAGCCACCTCGTGGGAAAACAAACAATGTGGTTTCCCACCAGTTCCGACACAAACCGGCCTGTACAAGCACAGAAGCAGGCTAGAAGCGTGAAATTTCGGATTTAAGTAGAAGAGGAACAGTACTATCCGAGTAGCGAAAACAAAGGCGCTGATCAGCTTCGCAGTTACCGCGAAGCTGATCTGCGCCTTTGTTTTCGCCTATGCAGATTGTTGGTTTTCCCATGGGGCGGCTCATATATAGTTCTTGAATGTTGCCCTACAGTGTAGACTCCTATAAACGCCCATCCCCTTCTAGTGTAATGGTACTGTTTTGAATAAATGTCCAGCGTTTAAAAGAATTTTTACAGTATATTAGTTTTTCATTTGTAAGAAATTGGTACAAATTAATGTCTAAAAACAAGAAGAAAAACAAAAATTGGCCTGCTGTTACTTAGCTGGTGTTACTTCATAATTATGTCTCCCCCCGACAGGGTCGGGAGACATATTGTTTTTCCCCGTGCGTCTGTCTGTCCGTCCGTCTGTCCGTCCGTCCGTCTGTCCGTCACAAATCGTGTCCGCTCTATAACTTGAAAACCGTTAAAGATTTTTTAATGAAACTTGGTACACTTGTAAACCTTGACGAGACGATGTGTCGTGCGCAAGAACCATAACTCTAGCTTGAGTATTTTTGGAGTTATTTCCCTTTGATTATTTTCGATACAATTTCGTGTCCGCTGTATAACTTGAAAACGATTAAAGATTTTTCAATGAAACTTGGTACACTTGTAAACCAGGACGAGACGATGTGTCATGCACAAGAACCATAACTCTAGCTTGAGTATTTTTGGAGTTATTTCCCTTTGATTATTTTCGATACAATTTCGTGTCCGCTGTATAACTTGAAAACCATTAAAGATTTTTCAATGAAACTTGGTACTCTTGTAAACCACGACAAGACGATGTGTCATGCACAAGAACCATAACTCTAGCTTGAGTATTTTAGGAGTTATTTCCCTTTGATTATTTTCGATACAATTTCGTGTCGGCTGTATAACTTGAAAACCGTTTAAGATTTTTCAATAAAACTTGGTACACTTATTAAGCATGATCAGACGATGTGTCATGCACAAGAACCATAACTCTGGCTTGAGTATTTTATGAGTTATTTCCCTTTGATTATTTTCCATACAATTTCGTGTCCGCTTTATAACTCGAAAACCGTAAGAGTTATTTCAATGAAACTTGGTACACTTACAAAGCACGATGAGGTAATGTGTCGTGCTAAAGAACCATAACTCTTTGCTTGCATATCTTTGGAGTAATTTCCCTTTGATTATTTTCCATACAATTTCCTGTCCACCCTATAACTTGAAAACCGTAAGAGAAATTTCATTGAAACTTGGTACACTTATAAAGCACGATGAGACGATGTGTCATGCACAAGAATTATAACTCTTGCTTTCATATCTAAGGAGTTATTTCCCTTTGATTATTTTTCCATACAATTTCATGTCCACTCTATAACTTGAAAACTATAAGAAATATTTCAATGAAACTTAATACACTTATAAAGCACGATGAGATGATGTGTCATGCTAAAGAACCATAACTCTTGCTTGCATATCTTTAGAGTTATTTCCCTTTGATTATTTTTCATACAATTTTGTGTCTGCTTTTATAACTCAAAAACCATTAGAGATTTTTCAATGAAACATGGTACACTTATAAAGCATGATGAGACGATGTGTCATGCTCAAGAATCATTACTCTTGCTTTCATATCGTTGGAGTTATTTCCCTTTGATTATTTTCCATACAGTTTCGTGCCTGCTATATAACTTGAAAACCGTAAGAGATATTTCAATGAAACTTGGTACACTTATAAAACAGAATGATAGGATATGTGATGCACAAGAACTATAACTCTTGCTTGCATATTTTGGACATGCACGTAGAAAGGGGGGAGACATCAGTTTTCACATAGAAAACAAATTCTAGTTAGCTTCTTCATTTTAATTGAGTCCATTTTGAAACAAATGACCAAAAACAAAAATAAATAAATAAATAAATAAATAAATAAATAAATAAATAAATAAATAAATAAATAAATAAATAAATAAATAGTTTTGTTTGTCCCTCACGTGTTAGACTTAAACATCACAACTGCATGCACCCAGATAGTTATCTTTGTCAGGTCACATCAATACAGTAGCTGTCGACTGTTTATTGATGATATATCAGTGTCTATTGGCTGTATTTGTGAATATTTTCTTTAATTATTATTTGAGCTGTGTCATGAGAAAACATGTACACTCAGTTTCAAACCAGATCTGACTCAAACCAGGCTGTAGAAGTGCAAAAGATAAAGATAAGTGCAGGTAAAACCATCTTTGCTGTATGCAAACAAATGGCTCATATTTTATGGATGCACATAATAACAAAAATGATAAAAAATGCATGAGAAAAGTTACAAAAAAACAACAACAAAAAACAAACAATGGCATTCAAAAAGAAATGAACTTGTTTTAGCTTGGGACTAAGCCTTGGGCCAGGTTTCCACAGACAATTTTTCTGTCACAAAGTAGGTTTGTTGCAGAAAAACTCAATTCTATGGTGAAGTTGCATTGCCAAATATCTGTGACAAAGGTGAGTGAGCTAAGTCTTTGATGTGGCGACCTGGAGTATTAATGCCTACAAAGCTTTATATAAGATTGACTTGATCTAGATACAAAGTAAACCAAAGTTGTTGTCTGAATTCTGATTCTTCCTTTTTATTAGCGATAACCGTTGACATTTTTTTTCTACTTCTATAAATGCAACTGCAGTTTAAGCTTATAACAGAAATAGAAATAAAAAAAAAAAAAAAAAAACATAAAAAATAAAAATATATTTTGGCCCATGCAGTCCTTGTAACCTATATAACTTAGTGAATATCTGTTGAAACAAAATTGCATGCTAATCCAAAAACAGTGTGCACGCTGCGCATGAACCACTGTCCACTGATCAACACCTTTTACATGTGCTGTGTCAATAAACAATGAAGTGATACTGAATACCTGTGTCTATTGGCTTATACCTGTACATATATTTTTTGACAACACCAAGCAATAAAATGAGCAGCATCATGAGAAAAACAACTCTGTGGTTCCCAATAGGTCTGACACAAACTGAGCTGTACAAGCACAAACAATGGCTTAAATAGGCTGGAAATTTTGGATTTAGAAAGTATAGAAATTGTACTATCCGTGTAGCAAAAACAAAGGAGATAATTAGCTTCGCAGTTACCAAGCTGATCTGCGCCTTTGTTTTTGCATATGCAAAATGTTTGTTTTCTCATGACACAGCTCAAATTTGCATATGCAAAATGTTTGTTTTGTCATGACACAGCTCAAATTTTGCAAACACAAAAGTAATTAAAAATGATAATGGTATAACAACACTGGAGTAGAAAAAGACAATACATACAATAAATATATAAGAATTTCAATTTGGGCAATTTTGGAACATGTAACCCTTGTAACCCATGTAACCCAGGGTTACAAAATTGCAGTATGTGAAAATAGTAGTAGTTTCTTGCCATATATGCGGGAAGAAACGCTAAATACTTATAATACTAAACTAACAAACAAGCGTCATTTAATGAACAAACATATTTGGAAATTAATTTGTTATGAATAAGTAATATATTGACATTATTTTACACTTTTATACATCAAAACATTACAATTCATTACGCTTTCATTAACCCGAGGTTGCTTTTTCTGCCACCCGGAAGTGAAAAGAGGTCACGTGAAGGTCACATGACTTACCTTGATTTTATAGATCACGTGGTTTGTGACGTAGTGTTTGTACCTGTGTATACAGATCTGAAGATTCTGGCGGTGTTGCCACTATCTTTTTCTTTACAGAACTGGCAATGATATGTTGACAAAGTCTAACATTGTCTTTGGAAGAGCAGCAAACTACCCTGCCTTTAACTACTTCCCAAGCAGCAACAAGATTTAAAGCTTTCAGCAAATTATCTATGTATGCTCTGGCTTTTTTCAATCAGATCACTTCCACTTCATGCTGGGCGATATTATTGTCAATATGAACAGATAAACTATCAATCAAGGTGTTTAGTTCTACTTTGGCAGCTTCGATTTCTGATGCATGACCATCGAAAAGTAATGTCCTAGAAAGAATAGCAATGGATAAATTGGGAAATTTATTTGCCATTCTCTTTCGGAAATCTGATACTTGTATATACCGAATATGTAGTTCTTTGATATCAGTCATTGTATCTGTTATTTTTTCATCTGGTGCTGAGGAAAGTTCATCTGAAATGTTCCAAATCAGAATACATATAAAATAACTACTCCCTGAGTAAACATGCTAGGATTAGCAAACTGAAGAAATGGTGAGGTTCTACCAAGACATTTCATCAGTTAATGATCCGAGTGTGATAAACCCATTTGTTTTCTGGTCTTAGAGTTGTAATTTACTTTATAATGCAACCAAATTCATCAACTTGAATTTCGCAAAAAAAAAAAAAAAAAAAAAAAAAAAAAAAAAAAAAAAAAAACGCTCAGAAGAGTATAGAAGTAAAAATGCTTTATAATCTCAGGTCCAAGTAAAAACACACATACGAAATGAAGGATTTTCAAAAGTTGATATTCAATTATTTGACATAATTAGCAAAAATGTGTTCCTCATTTATTCTTCCCTAACTTTTGCTTTTTGGTGGTTATTTTGCTTCATTTATGTCCTCTTGTATTCCTTAAAGGGAAACATAACTATTTAGTTCCCGCATATGATTTTCATGAAATTTCCTATGCTTCAAAATAATTGTATCCTTGGACTAAAATCAAAATAAAAGTGGGGAGTCACCGGCCTCGTTTCCATGGTATCAGAACTTTTTGGATGTTTCTCGTGCATTTCAGAAAACCGCACTTGTAGCGGACATTAGTTTTAATATACATGTATATGTTATTACTGCAAAAACAACTTAAACGCACAATGAGTGTTTTTTTCTTACATTTTGATACTATTTGCTCTTAAACTGAGGAGATTACAATGTCATGCAAAATTAACTTTCCAGCCATCTTTTCAAACCTGGAAAAAGTATGTATTTTTAGCTCACCTGAGCCAAAGGCTCACAGGTGAGCTTATAGTATACCCATGATCCGGCGTCCGTCCATCGTCTGTCGTCCACAATTTCAAAGATCTTCTTCACTGAAACCGCTTGGCCAATCAAGTTGAAATTTTATGTGGAGCCTCCTTGCGTAATGGCATTGAAATTTTGTTCACATGACCAAGATGGCCGCCACGCCCATATATGGTAAAAACCCTTCAAAAATCATCTTCTCCAGAACCGGCAGGCCGATTTCCACCAAACTTGGTATGTAGCATTGGGGACTCCAGCCCATCATAGTTTGCTAAAATGATGACCCTGGGTTGACCTTGACCTATTTTATGGCAAGGTCAATTTTGGAAAAATAGGCTTTTACATTGGAAAAAGTGAAAACTATGGATTTCTTGTAAACTATTACAGCCTGAGTCCTGAAAAGTGGTAGATGCAGACAACTAATGGTGTAGATGAAGGTATATGATTAATATAGGTCAAGGTCATCTCTTGACCTTGGCCGATCTGTCGTTCATACACACTTTTCAAATACATATCTTCTTCTCTGCAACCGCTTGACCGATCAAAGTTGAAATTTTATGTGGAACCTCCATGGGTAGGGGGAACGAAAGTTGGTTCGCGAAATTTGGGTCACATGACCAAGATGGCCGCCAAGCCCATATATGGTAAAAACCCTTCAAAAATCTTCTCCTCCAGAACCGGCAGGCCGATTTCCACGAAACTTGGTATGTAGCATTGGCAACTCCAGCCCATCATAGTTTGCTAAAATGATGACCCTGGGATGACCTTGACCTATTTTACGGCAAGGTCAATTTTGGAAACATAGGCTTTTACATTGGAAAAAGTGAAAACTATGGATTTCTTGTAAACTATTGCAGCCTGAGAGTCCTGAAAAGTGGCAGATGCAGACAACTAATGGAGTAGATGAAGGTATGTGATTAATATAGGTCAAGGTCATCTCTTGACCTTGGCCGATATGTCGTTCATACACACTTTTCAAAGATCTTCTACTCTGCAACCGCTCGGCCAATCAAAGTGAAATTTTATGTGGAACCTCCACGGGTAGGGAGAACGAAAATTTGTTCGCGAAATTTGGGTCACATGACCAAGATGGCCGCCACGCCCATATATGGTGAAAACCCTTAAAAAAATCTTCTTCTCCAGAACCGATGGGTGGATTTCCACAAACTTGATATGTAGCATCGGGGACTCCAGCCTATCATTGTTTGCTAAAATGATGACCCTGGAATGACCTTGACCTAATTTACAGAAAGGTCAATTTTGGAAACATAGGCTTTTACATGGGAAAAGGCGAAAACACTGGATATTTTGGAAACTATTGCAGCCTGATCTGAGACTTGAAAGTTGAATGCAGACAACTGAAGGAGACAATGAAGGTATGTTATTAATTAAGCTCAGTGTCATTTCTTGACCTTGAAATATCGAAAATATAGACTTGTTTTTCTCGGACGTGAAACTTTGCAGACGCAGACAACAAATGAAGTCAATAAAGGTATGTAAGTATTCAAGGTCAAGGTCATTGCTTCAGGTGAGCGTTCTCAGGACCAATGGTCCTCTGGTTTTTAGACAAGATGTTGTTCCAAGAAACAAGTTTTCTTGAAAATGTGTTCAACATTCTTTCATTTGCCTCAGGAAAGGACCAGTTTTTGTGTTCGGTTATTTGTACCGTAATGCAAATGTTTCGTCGTAGTTCACTGGTATGAAGGCATTCTCCACTACCATATTGGCGCTATTTAACATACGATGCTTTAATTTTGTTCCAAACTGCATCCAAGAGGCCATATTTCTTTCAATGTACAATGTGTAATAACATAATATGGCTGAAATTTATGCAGGTTTTGCCAGACCAGTGTTGATGCAGAAAACTAAACTACATGTAGATTGTGTTTTCTATCTGTTTTTCATACCTACATGTATGACACTATTAAGTACCATAAGAAGTACAAATGTACATGTATTAGAAAAACTTCAGTTTTTGAATTTAAAATAGGTTTAAGTTCACACTCAAGTTAAATTGAGCATGAAAAGAACTTCAATAACTTTGGGACCAGTTGAGCCGCATCGTGAGAAAACCGGATTTTTGCCTAGGCGAAAACAAAGGCGCAGATCAGCTTCGCGGTAACCGCGAAGCTGATCAGCGCCTTTGTTTTCGCTACTCGGATAGTACAATTCCTCTTCTACTTAAATCCGAAATTTCAAGCTTCTAGCTCTTTTCTGAGCTTGTACAGGCCGGTTTGTGTCGGACCTGGTCGGAAACCCCGAAGACCGGTTTTCTCGCGTCGAGGCTCAGTTCATTTGTGGATAGTTTTGTAAAGTCTGAAGTATCATCTTACCTCAAAGTGTTGGTAGCAGTCTAAACATTTCTTTTGATTTCTTAATGATCTTCTTATGCAGGTAGCTATTTACTTTGTGCCATTTAATGATCATTGCAAGTCAATTCAAATAACAATAATACTTTTCTATTTCCTATAATGTTCAATTCTTGTACTTAATTTTTCAATTTTCATTTTTGTTACCCGTATGTACCAGAATTTAGTATGGATGTCGGTATGTCTGACAGATGATCCAGTTAAATTTTGTCAATAATAAATATTGATTTAAAATTGTAGTGTATTTCTTTCAATGCCTTTTTCACTCACCTGAGTCGAAGGCTCATGTGTGAGCTTACAGAACGGGCAAGTAACTGGTGTATGCCCATCAACCTCGATATGTTCAAAGGGCTTTTCATCTAAATCCGTAATTCCAATTGCTTTCATTTTACATATGTAGCATCTGCAGTTGGGGAAAAGGAATAATTGTATGTTGTTGTTTTATTGTGTTGTTGTTGTTGTTCTGATAGGATAAGAACCCTGATTGCTATGGCAGCTTGGGAGTGAAGCTCCGCCACTGGAATGTGTGCCAAACAAATACATTCAATAATCTTTTAAAGCTTTGAGTATCAGTAATTCTAAGATAGGTAGAGTTTCATCAATCTTAATATTTTTCCGTGCTTTATCGTTGTATCCGGCATTTCGTTCTCAGCTCCCCTACATGTAAGTGCTGGAAGAGCTATTGCACTCAACATGTCATCGATGTTGTCAGCCCTACTCCAAAATCTACATCTCTTGAACACGTGGATAGTTGCTACTATGCCTGTTTTTAGGAATTGGTCTGAACTTTTATGCTGTATCATCCTGACCATTCTGAGTGACCTTCAGGTCAACCACAAGGTTTCAGACTTTGAAATTTTAGGTTTTTGTTAGTTTTAGAACTCCATGTCTTGAACGTGGATGCAAGTAGTTGACACTATGCCTGGTGATAGATATTGGCCTGAAGCTTGATGCTGTACCATCCCCACCGACTTGAGTGACCTACAATTCAAGGCCATGGACGTCCAAATTAGATTAAATTCCAGTTATTTTATCAGCAAAGCATGATGCAGATGAAAGCTCATATTATTTCTTGCACTTGATCTAAGAATCACCAACCTCTGCTCTTGAATAATATAGCAAAAGTGAGCAAAGCTCACATACCCCCGGCGGTAGCCATCAGGTCATACCACTTCGAGACAAAAAGCAGATTACAGAAAAAGGTATACATCTAGTGTTACATCCAACAAAAATATATTCATAAATAAAAAAGCAAAAACTATATACCCCCTAATACTTCGTATGCCAGACAAAAAGGTGCAGATTTGTATAGGAGTGACAGATGGAAAAAAAAAACAAAGTAAAAAAAGAAGACAAAAGTAAACCTCAGAATCATTATCTTGTTTTCAGTAATAGAGTTGGCCATTCTGAACATGCATATAAAATTTGAAGTCTCTAACTCATACAGACTGAGCTGATATGATGGAAAAATTTCTCGGATAGAGAGAAAAATGGATAAATAAAGGGAATGATAAGCCAGAGATTGTTGATTCTCAAATACACAATACAACTTGACATACCCAAGCTTTGTACCAAATTTCAAAATTCTAGGTTAAGTAGTTCCTAAGAAATCTTTGACACAAAAAGGTGCAGATTTGTATAGGAGTGACAGATGGGAAAAGAAACAGTGAAAAAAGAAGACAAAAGTAAACCACAGAATCATAATCTTGTTTTCAGTAATAAAGTTGGTTATTCTGAACATGCATATAAAATTTGAAGTCTCTAACTCTTATACAGACTGAGCTGATATGATGGAAAATTTTCTTGGATAGAGAGAAAAATGGATAAATAAAGGGAATGATAAGCCCGAGATTGATGATTCTCAAATACACAATACAACTTGACATACCCAAGCTTTGTACCAAATTTCAAAATTCTAGGTTAAGTAGTTCCTAAGAAATCTTTGACACAAAAAGGTGCAGATTTGTATAGGAGTGACAGATGGGAAAAGAAACAAAGTGAAAAAAGAAGACAAAAGTAAACCACAGAATCATAATCTTGTTTTCAGTAATAGAGTTGGTTATTCTGAACATGCATATAAAATTTGAAGTCTCTAACTCTTATACAGACTGAGCTGATATGATGGAAAATTTTCTTGGATAGAGAGAAAAATGGATAAATAAAGGGAATGATAAGCCCGAGATTGTTGATTCTCAAATACACAATACAACTTGACATACCCAAGCTTTGTACCAAATTTTAAAATTCTAGGTTAAGTGGTTCCTGAGAAATCTTTGACACAAAAAAAGTTTACAGACAGACAAACAGACAGACGGAAAAAGCAAAAACTATATACCCCCTAATACTTCGTATGCCGGGGGTATAAAAAGGACCATGTTTTCATGAGTTTTCACGAAAAGAATGTGCCATTTGTAAAAACTGACATTTTTGTTTACAATCATAATATAAGTAGCTTGCATGGCAAACTGCCTCATTACAAACCGAGCTACCAGTTCAAACTTGTTCTATTGAGGTTTAATGTCCCAGTCAACAATTTTTCAGTCATATCTGGACAGAGCCACTGCTTTCTGGATATTAACCAGTACTCTGGGGATTTAATGTATCAACTCAGTGCCACCGATCAAGCCCAGGCCCCGAGGTTGTAAAACTTTTTTCAAGCTCAGCTCAGCTGAGCATGAAATTTCAACTGCTCATGGATGTTGAAATAGTCAAAAATTATGGAAAATTCAGGTACAAAACTTAAAAACTGGTAATTTATCCTGCTCATAAATGTTAAAATGCCAACAATTGTTGGCATTTTAATATTTACGAGCAGGATAAATTTTAGTCTCAGCTGAGTTGAGCATGAAAAAAGTTTTATAACCTCAGGCCCTTGACATCTGGATTCTGAGTCTGATGCTGTATCACTACACCACCGCCCTACCCCCTGGTCAAAATTGATTGGTGAAAAATAATACCAGGAGGAGTGAAATAATGACAATGATTTATTTACATTCTGATGATTTTACAATGTGAAAAAAATATAAATAATCCTGGTAGACTTGCTTTTTCTTGCTTATATCAAAACAATTGCTGCTCAGCTGATCAGTTTCTTTATGTAAAGCGGACAATCTCTCTTTTTTTTCTCAACAAATTTAAATTCCAATAGCAATATTCTGTGCTGTGCATGAGGACATGTATACATTATGCACCAGTCATTTGTAACCCCCCCCCCCCCACCTATGTGGAAGGGTGGGGATAGCCGGGGTAAAGTGCGGGGGAATTACTTTTCGAGTGTTCCCACAGTGCAGGGGAAATGACAGGGTTTTGACATTAGGATCCTTACCCTAGGGAGGTTTTCTATTGCGAAGGGTGCGGCAAAAAGCAAAGTTTTGACCTCCAGTTTGTCCCCTGGGGGTGGGGCTCATAGCAGGGCAGTGAAAGCTGAAAGCCACAATCCCCGCCCTTCCCCGTAGGTGGGGGAGCAGTGGTTACAAATGACTGGAGCATTAGACAGTTAGTTTGATTATGAAAGACTTAACCACTAAAATTTGGCAACTCTTATGCAAAAAGATCACTCAGTTGAGTCTCCTCTTTAAATAAAGTTATTATGATGATTTAATATTACAGACATTGGACACAGCCAATTTGTTTTTCACTTTTGCTGATTCCAGATATATTGGTTTGAAAGACGTTGTTATGGCTGTTTAATATGGCTGTGCATTGATGCCAAAGCAAACAATACATCACTGAATCTATTAATAGCTTATGGCAAATTTTTCAATAATTATTTTGGGAAAGATTGATTCTTAAAGGCATTTTTTCCTTCTGACTTCAGTCAGTTTTCATATGATTCTCACTGAATAGGGCAGATTAGCCCCCTCATTTTTATGCCATATCGGCACAGTCTTTTGTGCCATGTTTTCTTCACTCTTCTCATGTAGATAATAAATGCAGGTTTTCACTGACAAACTGCAGTGCCTCCTTCTAACAGCTGTCGTATCACATTCACAAGAAGATATTCACCATAATTCCACATAATCTGCTATTTGACATATTTTTCCATAAACTTTTTGTGAAATTCTGATCGTAAAGTGTCGTTTATAAACAGAGGTTTTCGTTCATCACCTTTGGCACAGTTTTTAAACACAACGTCATCGTCCCATCTGTAACATAAAATTGACATCAATAATGTTAACATTATAAATGAGCTGGGTCATGAGAAAAACAGATATTTGCCTATGCGATAACAAAGGCGCAGATCAGCTGTGCAGTAACTGCAAAGCTGATCAGCGTCTTTGTTTTCACCACTTGGATTGTACATTACTACAATATCTCTTCTTCCTAAATCCGAAATTTCAAGCTTCTAACCATCTTCAGAGACTGTACGGGCCGATTTGTGTCTGACCAGGTCGGAAACCCTGAAGACTGTTTTTTCTCACGTCGGGGCTCAAATCTTACATAGAGATACTAGCTGTAAATGTCTTACAATTCTCAAAATATTTCACCAAGATCTAGTTCTAAAATGAGGCAGATGATCAGTATGTTTATTTTTGCTTATACATGTAGCTAGAAAAATGCCTCATGTTTGTATACTATTCTGGTTTGTGGTGAGTTGAAAGTTCGAGAGGCAGCCCCCGTAGCCGAGTGGTTAAGAGCGCTGATATTTCATTACCGCACTTAACCATTCAATCAACTCACTGCTGTGTCTGGTGTGGGTTCAAGCCCCACACAGGGCACATGTGAGACAAGCCAAGTTTTGCTTGTGGGTGTGCCAGGTGGTTTTCCTCGGGGATCTCCCGTTTTCGCTCCTCCTACTGATTGACCCATCTCATATTAGCTGACATAATCTTTAAAGGGATGAAAAAGTGCCTTGAGAGGCACATATACCCCCGGCTGGTAGCTCTTTCTCCCCCCCCCCCCCCCCACCCACCCACCCATTGACCATTAAACCTCAAGTCCTGTACCTTCACAAGTACATCATAGAAATGTACATTTGCAAAGTACTTTGCCTACATTTTAGAATGACATCTATAAAATTTACAGTAGTATACAGAGCTGACTTGTATACTCGATCTAGGATCGATACACAGACATTAAGGGTCAGGTCCTCCATCCTAGATCGAAAATTTAAATAGAATGTCATTCTAAAATAATGTAACTAAGATGTCCAAAATGTTGACTTCTAAGATCCTTGAGTATGATGTTGTATTTACAAAAACTAGCATATTAAAAAGGTGTCCTAGATTTTGACCTCTATCCCCACGCCAGGGGAACCCCATAGGGTTCGGTGCCATAGTCAATCCCACAGAGTATCTATGATCCAAAAGGGGAATAATGTTTGTTATTTAGATATAGATTTATAGGGAAAAAAACACATTAAAAAAGCACACTTCATGGATGACCTAGATTTTGACCTCTAGCCCCACCCCCAAGCATGGACCCAGAGGTCTGCAATGACGGAAACAAAGCAAACCCTAAAGGGTACCTATGATCCAAATATAAATGATTTCTGATGATTGTTTTATGAGAAGTACACCACTAGAGAAACTTTAACCAAAACTTGGACAAAATTTAAAGGTGACCTAGATTTTGAACTCTAGCCCCACCCCTGGGCATGGACACTGGGGTCCGAAGTCATGGAAGCAAAGCAAACCCTATTGGGTACCTATGATCCAAATATGAATGGTTTCTGACCATTGGTGTATTAGATATACACCACTAGAGAAACTTTAACAAAAACTTTGATGCAATCTCAAGGTGACCTAGATTTTGATCTCTACCCCCACCCCCGGGCATGGACCCAGGGGCCCGAAGTGATGGATATAAAGCAAACCCTATAGGGTACCTATGGTCCAAATATGAATAGTTTCTGACCATTGGTGATTGAGATATACATCATTAGAGAAACTTTAACCAAAACTTTGACACAAATTCTACTGAACTAACGGACGAACGAACGAACAAACGAACTAACTAACATACGAACGGACAAACGGAAAGGCGAAAACTATATACCCCGTCGGCATAAATGCCTGGGGTATAAAAAGTTGGAGAGACCTTTTAGAAACCACCTGGCCAACATCTGATCAACCAAAAGTAGACACGTTGTAAACTATAACATTAAATCAATATTCCTTACCTTCTTTTCACTTTAAACTCAGCTGTTTTCTCTTGGTTTATGAGTGGGTTTCCTTTGAGAATTATTTCTGTTCTGATTCTTTCTTCCTCAACTTTCTTTTCAGCATCCTGTGAAATAGAATTATGTAATCATGCATATTTGTTAAAGTGTTATATCATTTTATGGCTGAAGAAATTCAAAAGAAAAACCTGAGATTTTTTCTTATTTTTGTTTAAACTATAATTTGAGCCGCCTCATGGGAAAACCAATAATTGCATATTCGAAAACAAAGGCGCAGATCAGCTTTGCAGTAACTGTGAAGCTGATCAGCGCCTTTGTTTTTGCTACGCGGATAGTACAATTCCTCCTCTTCTTAAATCCGAAATTTCATGATTCTAGCTCTTTTCTGTGACTGTAAAGGTCGGTTTATGTCGGACCTGGTCGGAAACCACTTTGTTGGTTTTCCCTCGAGGTGGCTCTGTTGGAACTCAAGAGCTGCTACCTGTACATATTCCGCTTATCGGAAAAGATGGCGATGACGTCATCGATAACATTACCTGTGAACTCACAGGTACAGAGTCGATAAAAACACAGATTTAGTACACATATTTATGCGGGAAAAATGTGCAGTGGCGGATTTAGAGGGGGTTCGGGTGGTTCGCTCGAAACCACCTCTGGGACCACATTATTTCAGTTTCATGGGGAAATTTATGAACAATCAAGTAAAATGTTGAAAATGAAGCCCCTCTTGATGGATTTGAACCCCCCTTCCAGAAATCCTGATGTGTCTTAAATGGTTAATATACATTAAAATCAAAGCTGAATTAACTAAAATTAAACTAACTTGATATTAGAACCACTGAAAAAGAATTATGTTTGAAAAATCATTTTGGCAAAGTTTGTTTTGAATGAGCTTCTGAGAAAGAATTACATGTAATTGGATAACTTTTTCCAATTTATTCACTTATTATTTTCAGTTTTCATTTTTCAAGATTTGTTTTCATCTAACAACAGCTTATATTTCACGATTTTGTTTTGTAATTATGATAATTTAATAGAATAATAGATAGAAATGTAAAATAACCGCGCCATTGAAGTTGTTGGAGTTTTAAATATCTGGATAAATATCCAAGCATGTGCGTTATGTTATTTAAAAATATGTCTCCTCCAAAAACAGATACTACAAAACGACAGCAGAAATACTACAGCGTAAAATTGTCATAAAATTTCAATGTAATTTGAGACTGAAGTGCCTAAAATTGTGTGCATATTAAATAACCAGAGGACCAATGGTCCTGTAAACGCTCACCTGAGATCTGCTGTATATACGAATGTTATAGAAAATAGTCCCAGTATAGGGGCAGGTGAAGCCCTTGAGCCATTATTTTTTCAGAATAATATACTGTCCATACAAGTTTTCCCCTTCAAATGACATTTTAACAGTTTACCCATTCAAATACATAGGCAACCCATGTTGACCTTGCCTTAAAATAGGTCAAGGTCATCACAGGGTCATGATTTATATATACATTGTAGTACTTGAGTCATCGATGCTTCATGCCAAGTTTCTTCGAAATCGGTCCACCGGTTCCGTAGAAGAAGATTTTTGAAGGGTTTATACCATATATGGGCCATCTTTGTCATGTGACCTTGATTCTTTATATATACATTGATTCCCCCATTCTATAGATGCTTCACATGAAATTTGGCTTTGATTGGCCAAGCGGTTTCAGAGGAGAAGATGTTTGAATATTATGGTAATACATGTATAATGCCCCGGGCTGGGGCCAATGAGTCCCTGGTGTCCAATTTTTTTCAGAATCATTAATATTCAGCCCTACTGCCCATTTCCTGCAAGACTTTCACTTTGAATGACATTTTAAAAGTTTTCCCCATTCAAGTGCATTGGCGACCTATGTTGGCCTTGCTGTAAAATAGGTCAAGGTCATCCAAAGGTCATAATTTATAAACATATTGCAGTACTTCAGTCCTCGATGGTTCATGCCAAGTTTTGTTGAAATTGGTCCATTGGTTCAGGAGAAGAAGAATTTTAAAGGGTTTTTACCATATATGGGCATGGTGGCCATCTTGGTCATGTGACCTGGATTATTTATAAACACATTGATTCCCCCTTCCCATAGATGCTTCCTATAAAATTTGGCTTTGATTGGCCAAGTGGTTTCAGAGAAGAAGATCTTTGAATATTTTTGTAATATACATGTATATTGCCCCGGGGTGGGGGAGGACCAACCCCTGGGGTCCAATTTTTTTTTCAGAATTACCTACCTTCAGTCCATTTGCCCATTTCCTGCAAGATTTGCCTTTCAAATGACATTTTAACAATTTTCCCCATTCAAATGCATGGGCGACCTATGTTGACCTTGTTGTAAAATAGGTCAAGGTCATCCAAAGGTCATAATTTATAAACACATTGTAGTACTCTAGTCCCCAATGCTTCATGCCAAGTTTTGTTGAAATCGGTCCAGTGGTTCCGGAGAAGAAGAATTTTGAAGGGTTTTTACCATATATGGGCATGGCGGCCATCTTGGTCATGTGACCTGGATTATTTATAAACACATTGATTCCCCCTTCCCATAGATGCTTCCTATAAAATTTGGCTTTGATTGGCCAAGTGGTTTCAGAGAAGAAGATCTTTGAATATTTTTGTAATATACATGTATATTGCCCCGGGGTGGGGGCAGACCAACCACTGAGGTCCAAATTTTTTTCAGAATTACCTACCTTCAGTCCATTTGCCCATTTCCTGCAAGATTTGCCTTTCAAATGACATTTTAACAATTTTCCCCATTCAAATGCATTGGTGACCTATGTTGACCTTGCCGTAAAATAGGTCAAGGTCATCCAAAGGTTATAATTTACAAACACATTGTAGTACTCTAGTCCCCAATGCTTCATGCCAAGTTTTGTTGAAATCGGTCCAGTGGTTCCGGAGAAGAAGAATTTTGAAGGGTTTTTACCATATATGGGCATGGCGGCCATCTTGGTCATGTGACCTGGATTATTTATAAACACATTGATTCCCCCTTCCCATAGATGCTTCCTATAAAATTTGGCTTTGATTGGCCAAGTGGTTTCAGAGAAGAAGATCTTTGAATATTTTTGTAATATACATGTATATTGCCCCGGGGTGGGGGCAGACCAACCACTGAGGTCCAAATTTTTTTCAGAATTACCTACCTTCAGTCCATTTGCCCATTTCCTGCAAGATTTGCCTTTCAAATGACATTTTAACAATTTTCCCCATTCAAATGCATTGGTGACCTATGTTGACCTTGCCGTAAAATAGGTCAAGGTCATCCAAAGGTTATAATTTACAAACACATTGTAGTACTCTAGTCCCCAATGCTTCATGCCAAGTTTTGTTGAAATCGGTCCAGTGGTTCCGGAGAAGAAGAATTTTGAAGGGTTTTTACCATATATGGGCATGGCGGCCATCTTGGTCATGTGACCTGGATTATTTATAAACACATTGGTTCCCCCTTCCTATAGATGCTTCATATAAAATTTGGCTTTGATTGGCCAAGTGGTTTCAGAGAAGAACATCTTTGAAAATGGTGGACGACGGACGGACGCCGGATCATGGCCATCCTATAAGCTCACCTTGTGAGCCTAACGGCTCAGGTGAGCTAACGAGAGATCAAAGATCATCAAAGCCGCCGCACTTGCCAAAAAATCAAATATTTAACTATAAATAAACATGGAAAGATTGCGCTGTTCAAGATATTTCCTTCCAAATTCAAAATATATACATTCTGGAAACAATCTTTCCTCATTAAGGATCAGTCAGACCAGAGAACGGGTTCCAACGGATGCCCAACGGATGCCGAACAGACAGAAAATATGCAAAAAATACTTGTCCGTTGATATCCGTTCCCAAAAGTCATCTCGAGGGCGGTGAAGACCATCGCGGAAGATTTCTGGAACGTGTAAACCGGACGAGAACCGCATTTGTAACGGACAAGGAACGGTTAACCAACGGACAGGACGGACAAGGAACGTTTAACTAACGGATATTACCGGATGAGGAACGGATGTATACCGGACAGAACGAACATGAACCGCACGAGAAACGGGCAAAACGGTCGTCTAACGGTTAACGAACGTGTTTAAACAGTCACGTGACGTATGAAACGGGTATAAATACTCAGGAAAGAAAAATTGTGCTCAGAACGTCACGATGCCACCAAAAGGCAAGTCGATAAAACACTTACAAAGGGAAAGGGACGAGGGCGAAAGAAGGCCGTAGTGCCCTCCCCTCAGCCGCGTTGCACTATTATTTTATTCAACTAATATTCTATATTCCTGAATGTCCTAACACACAAAGTGATAGAAATAAAATGAGTGTAGGATTGGGCAAGTCGCATCTTTTAAGATGGAGGTAATTGGTTCGATCACATGAAACAGATCTTATATTCGTTACTTGAACGTTCCCTGTCCGTTGTTGTCCGTTTAGCAAACGGTCCCTGTCCGTTCCAGACCGTTTTAAGCGTTACATGTCCGTTAGTCGTCCGTTGGCCACCACTTTCGACCTGACGCGAACAGGGGTATCTACCGGATGACTACCGAATGTAGAACAGATAAGTACCGGGCAAACCGGATACCAACGCACAGCTAACGGACAACCAACGGACGCCCAACGGATTCATTTATCCGGTCTAACCCGTTGGAACCCGTTCCAAGTTTTGAACATGCACAAAACTTGTCAACGGACACCAACGGGTAAAACGGACATCAACGGACACGGAACAGGTTCACCGGATAAGGAATGGATGCCAACGGACACCAACGGACTTAACCCGTTTGACGTCCGTTCGCCTGGTGTGACTGATACTTTACAAACCAAAACTTTTAAAGATTTTTGGTGTTTTGGGTCATTTGCGCAAATAAACCACAAGTATATATTTTTTTATAAAGCCGCCATTACTGATTTGTACCCGTGAGAGTGACCCGGATGCTGGCTGATGATGTCACGCCATCTTTTCTGATAATCGGAATTACGAACACACACGTGATATGCAGAGAATTTTTTCTGCTTTAAAAATTGAAAATTTCAATGAAAACAAAATGATATTTTTAACATTTTTGCTCAAAACATTAACTGTGGGTACGTTAGAACTGCCTCTGTGAGGCGGTTCTAACGAGTACCCACAATCTGTTTTGGATCGACAATAAGGAAAATAGGTATACCCCTCTAAACCCCAATTTTTCTATATAAAATTGGGGTTCGCAGGGGTATACTTTCATGGACATGTTTTCCTGATGTAACCATCTGGAGGTGTTTTAAATGCAAATTTTAATAATAAATTACATTACATTTTTAAATCATCATCATCATCATCATCATCATCATCATCATCATCATCATCATCATCATCATCATCATCATCATCATCATCATCATCATCATCATCATCATCATCATCATCATCATCATCATCATCATCATCATCATCATCATCATCATCATCATCATCATCATCATCATCATCATCATCATCATCATCATCATCATCATCATCATCATCATCATCATCATCATCATCATCATCATCATCATCATCATCATCATCATCATCATCATCATCATCATCATCATCATCATCATCATCATCATCATCATCATCATCATCATCATCATCATCATCATCATCATCATCATCATCATCATCATCATCATCATCATCATCATCATCATCATCATCATCATCATCATCATCATCATCATCATCATCATCATCATCATCATCATCATCATCATCATCATCATCATCATCATCATCATCATCATCATCATCATCATCATCATCATCATCATCATCATCATCATCATCATCATCATCATCATCATCATCATCATCATCATCATCATCATCATCATCATCATCATCATCATCATCATCATCATCATCATCATCATCATCATCATCATCATCATCATCATCATCATCATCATCATCATCATCATCATCATCATCATCATCATCATCATCATCATCATCATCATCATCATCATCATCATCATCATCATCATCATCATCATCATCATCATCATCATCATCATCATCATCATCATCATCATCATCATCATCATCATCATCATCATCATCATCATCATCATCATCATCATCATCATCATCATCATCATCATCATCATCATCATCATCATCATCATCATCATCATCATCATCATCATCATCATCATCATCATCATCATCATCATCATCATCATCATCATCATCATCATCATCATCATCATCATCATCATCATCATCATCATCAAATTACATTTTTAAACTGTTAAATCATCATCATCATCCTACCACATCAACATCAGGATAACATGTCCGTGAAGTGTATACCCCCTCATACCCCACTTTTAATTTTATATAGCAAAAGGGTAGACCTATTTTTCTTATTTTTGTTCCAAAACATAGATTGTGGGTACTCGGCAAGGTAGTTTTTTGTTTTGAGCAAAAATAATATTTATCATTGACATTGAAATTTTCAATTTTTCATAAAAAATTCTCAATTTTTTCAACTCATGGTTCAGTGATTTTGCCTTATATCTCGACACTCAGTTGGTATTTTTTCATACTTCTTTCTGATTATGAATGAGTATGACCAGACCTTTAACCCAAACATACTTATAGTTATGAAAAGTCTGTATATTACATGGGCATGTCTTCTTATTAAATGTCCAACTATAGAAATACTTTAGACAATGGCTTAGAACTGATTAAATCTTACCAGTTTAGCCTTTTCTCTTGCCCGTTCTTTCTTTATTTTGTTCAGTTCTGCCAACAATTCTGCTGTATCATCCTCATCATCAGATGAGTCCTCTTCATCCTGTGAAAAATCAATTTTTATCAAGATCTGGGGCCAGTTGTTCAAAACTTCGTTAGCTTAACATCAGCGTTAAGACCTCAATGCCGACTACATAAGCAAATACATGTACACTGTTATTTTTTGTTGAAAAAATGTGAGAATTCTTTACTCATTAAGTAAATGCCGACTGCATAAGCAAATACACTGTTATTTGTTGTTGAAAAAATGTGAGAATCCTTTGCATTACACTGTTATTTTTTGTTGAAAAAAAATAACAGTGTATTTGTAATATTGCCATTTTAAATTTTAACGAATCGTTAACTAACAACATCGTTAATTTTGAACAACTGGGCCCAGATCTACAAGATTTCCGACGTGAGAAAAAAAGAGTCTACAGGGTTTTCCACCATGTCTAACATAAATTGGTCTGTGCAAACTCAGAAGAGGGCTAGAAGCTTGAAATTTCAGATTTAAGAAGAGTAAGAATTGAACTAGCTGTGTAGCGAAAAAGGAGCTGATCAGCTGTGCAGTTTATACGCATATTGTTGGTTTTCTTATGTGGCAGAAAAAGATCAAAATATTCTATTGAACAGATTGTTTCCAGGTTATCATTTTTATAAAATATCGGTGAAATAAATTTGTTTGAAGTTGAACTTTGAACTAAATTTTGAACATCATCCACAACTCACATCTTCGTCGTCTAGTGGATCGTCAGCATCAAGATTTGCAGCTGGAATTTGTTCTAAACGGGGTCTCTTACTACCAGAATCTGAAAGATGTAAAGTACACATATAATTATAGCTGAACAGTTTCAAACTTAACGAAGAACATATTTTGTTTATTCGTATTGTTATTTAACATCCCATTCAACGTTTTTTCAGTCATCCAGACCTAGTGACTGCCTCCTGTGTTTTAACTAATACATGCATTATGGAGATTTTATGTGTCTTGTACTAGGACACAAAAGGGATGTGAATGGGATTGGAACCTCATATTCCGATTCCAATTATGCTCTACCACTAACTTGCCGTTGGCTACCATGCTCCCCACATATATCAGAACAAACAGCACAGAAGCAATATTGACTTTAATATATTTTGTTATTTGCTTTATCATTTGTCTGACGAATAACCTATTTACCCCTGTTTCTATCCCTTTTTTCTCTATTGGTTCTCTCCCTTTCTTCCAGGTCTCGTCTGAAATCTCTCCCTCGCACCTCATCTGTCGTATCCTGACCCTCTTGTCTGTTGGAAAAAAAAAGAATATTACATAAATTTACAGTTTTCACTAAGGCAGTGGCTATTTTGCCGGACCCGGCAAAATAGCTCCTAGGGGCTATTTTGCCGGACTTGGCAAAATAGTCTGTAGGCTATTTTGCCGGGTCCGGCAAAATAGCTATAGTATACATATAGGCTATTTTGCCGGACCAAAAACTTAGTAAATTTTTTTTTCATATTTTTCTTCTTTTTTTTTATAAATCTACATTTCTTTTTTATTTTATTTACCTATTTATTTGAGATAATTATGTTTTTAAAATAAGAATACACATACTGGATATGTCGATAAAAGACTTTATTCATATACAAATGGGAGTATGGCTGGCATTCTGGGACACTATTAAAGGGAATCTCTTAAGAAAAGGAGAAAAATTGTAATGAAAAGGTCTGAATATTAAAGCCAGAATACACACAGATGATCCCCAAGAATACATGCATTGCAGAAATCAACACTCATTGGCATTGCAGATATGTTTAGCTGGCAAAAAGAAGCTTACGAAAGCAGACTGTAACATATTCCTTTGTGTGCCTGTCAGAAATTTTACTATCGCAGTACTGGTAATTTTCAGTTGTTTCAAAATGTCATTATACCCCCAGCATTTATGCTGACGGGCATATAGCTTTTGCTTTTCTGTTTGTATGTTAGTTAGTTCGTACATGTATGTTATTTGTAATTCTGGAAAATTCGTAGAATTTATGTCAAAGTTTTGGTTAAAGTTTCTCAAGAGGTGTATATCTCATGAACTAATGATCAGAAACATTTCATATTTGGACCGAGTAGGGTTTGCTTTGTTTCCATGAGTTTGGATCCGAGGGTCCATGCCCGGGGGTGGGGCTGGAGGTCAAAATCTAGGTCACCTTTAAAATGTGCTATGTACAATGTTAATGTTTCTTCTCTAAGTTCACATCTTAGTAAACGGTCATAGGAATGTATTCCTATTTAGATCATATATACCCTGTAGGGTTTGCTTTTAATTCATGGCATCAAATCCTGGGTGTCGTCCCCAAAGGTGCAGCTAGAGGCCAAAATCGAGGACACCTTTATAATATGATAGATGCCATGATACATTTTCTGTTAGGCTATATCTTGAAATCCACAAAGTCTTTTCAGAAAGCATTCATACTTAAGCATTCATACTTAAACAGTAGGTACCCTGTAAGTGTCAGACTCTTGGGTCCATGTGTGGGGGTGTGGCTAGAGGTTAAAAACTAGAACATCTGGTAATCCAGGGTAGCGGGGTCGGCACTCAAGTTTCTTGGAACTAGCCATGATCAGCTATAAGTCTATTTAAAATTTCAAAACTCTAGCATTCACCATTCAAAGTTTCAAAAAAGTGACTGACAGACCCAGCCAGCAGCCACACCTCTGCACACAACCCCACTGGCATACAACCCCCACCCCTGGGCATGGACCCAGGGGCCCGAAGTGATGGATATAAAGCAAACCCTATAGGGTACCTATGGTCCAAATATGAATAGTTTCTGACCATTGGTGATTGAGATATACATCATTAGAGAAACTTTAACCAAAACTTTGACGCAAATTCTACTGAACTAACGAACGAACGAACAAACGTATGAACGAACAAACGAACTAACGAACATACGAACGGACAAACGGAAAGGCGAAAACTATATACCCCGTCGGCATAAATGCCGGGGGTATAATAAGCAGTGTAAAGTACTTTACATACAAACTTGGGGAAGTGTAGTTTTAGAATGACATATCTATTTTAGAGTGGTATACAGAGCTGACGTGTATACCCAATCTAGGACATAAGCGCGGACATTTTGGGTCAGGTCCTCAGTCCTAGATTGAATTGAAAGTAGAATGTCATTCTTAAAAAAAAAAAAAAAAAAAAAAAAAAAAAAAAAAAAAAAAAAGTCCTAGATCTTGACCTCAGGTTCCACCCCCACCCCATGCATGGACCAGTGGGCCTAGCCCTTATGTGGTACCTATGTTGTGTTGTAAGCATGAACGCTTTCTAATACATGGTTGTCAAGATATAGACACACAGAATATTTATCTTGGTAACTACTGTATTTTATGTGTCCTAGATTTTGACCTCGAGCCCCACCCCTAGAGTTTGGTGCCATGGAATTTAATTCAACCCTAAAGGGTATCTATGATCCAAACAGGAATACATTCCTTTAAGTATTTGTTAAGATATGAACATAGAGATGAAAAAACACTATGTAAATAGCACATTTTCAACGTGACCTAGATTTTGACCTCTAGCCCCACCCCCGAGCATGGACCCAAGGTCCGAACTGACAGAAACAAGGCAAACCCTATAGGGTACCTATGGTTAAAATATGAATGGTTTCTGATCATTGGTTCATGAGATATACACCACCAGTGAAACTTAAACCAAAACTTTGACCCAAAGTAAAGGTGACCTAGATTTTGACCTCTAGCCCCAATCCCGGGCATGGACCCAGGGTCCAAACTCACAAAAACAAAGCAAACCCTATAGGGTACCTATGGTTAAAATATGAATGGTTTCTGATCATTAGTTCATGAGATATACACCACCAGAGAAACTTTAACAAAAACTTTGACATAAATTCCACGAACGTTCCGGAATAACGAACGAACTAACGAACGAACGAACCAACGAACATACGAACGGAAAAGCGAAAGCTATATACCCGTCGGCATAAATGCCGGGGGTATAAATATAAAATAAAAATTTTAATAAGTATTTGGTCCGGCAAAATAGCCTATAAGTCCAATATACAGTGAACTCGACAATAGAGAATCATCGACAATGGCGAACCACTCGTAAAGATATTGCAGAATTTCTTGAAAATTAGACAAAATATTATTTATTATATACCTAAGTCATTTACTTTCATCTATGCCTTGGGGTTTGGTAAAAGAATGGAGTCAAAATTCCACCGGACAATAAAATCAGGGTTGCTTAAACGCTTGACCCTATAACTAAGATGCCCAGTTTATTGTTCCAAAAAAGGTAACGTTCAGATAAAATGTGTTTCATACCTCGTTTCTAAGCATTTGATGATGACCACTTTTGCATTACTTTAATGCCTAATATCCCTAGTTATGCAATATGCCTGTTTTTGATAAAAGTTTTGACATTGAAGGTAGATATAAGCGGGGAAATATGTACATGTAAATTCGACAATAGCGAATCATACTTTTTGTGATGAAAAGAATGTGCACAAAGTACTGATAATCTACCTTTTGAAGGCTTGCCCTGGAACCATTTGGTTTGGTCAATGGCGTAGCTAATATTGGTGCAAGTCGTGGTTTAACCATCTTGCTTTCAGGCTTACATTGATTCGTTAAAGCAATAGGGCATGCTTAAATCGGTAAAATTGACCTTTCCGATATGGCATTTGTTTTTGACAGTTAACGTAAAGCACAAAAGCAAATTAACACAATATTATCGAACACCATTTAGTTTCGCATGATGATGACACCATTTGTGTGCAAAAATACTCTTCTAAAATGGTTTCTTTTGGGCTATAGGCTATTTGATTCGCCATTGTCGAGTTTGGTTCGCCATTGTCTAATGCAGGAGGTATCATATCAACAGAGTTATCTCCCATTAAGAAATTGAATGAATTAAAATTATTATTTTCCTGTAAAGCTGAGATATGTTAGATGTTCTTAGTATCAAATAGAATAACATTCCCATAGTCGTGTTTAAAATAATAGCGTTAGATTTCTTAGTGAAAGCAGCAAGTAGCAGGTATGCAGATACCTGGATCATGCTGCACAGTGATATATATGGTAACAATTTAATAGAGAGATTAGAATTTAATCTTGTTTTAAATTGGAAACGTGATTGTTTATTTACATTTTTATCCCCCTTTGCTCTCGTTGAATCTCACGGGCGCTGCACTTGTTTGGGGGTATTGTTGCTTTTTAGACAAAGTCAATTCGTTTCATGTCACCCCAAACAAGCCTGCTTCTTCTGATTGGTTTCCCTTCTTGTTGCCATGACATTTTAGATAATTCCCAGATTTGGAAGGGGCGACGTTATTAGCGCCCCCTTGTGTTTTGCACACGTCCCTTATCTATATCACACGACCCATTCCAGGAATGGCAAGTTCCAAGGTCCCAACCAATCAGATGGTTTGGCGCCAATAAACTAACCAATGAGGGTAGACCTGATAAGCCCGCTGGCTCGAATTAAGTATTTCCTGGCACTTTCAAATTTGCGATGCTTGGAGCTAGATCTATGCATTGTGCCAATCACGAATTTTACCCGCCCTCCCAAGCCCAATCTTTACATGTATGTAAATATGTAAATAATGTAGTTTTAGAATTTTTAGTGTAGTGTTTTGAACCATGTTGAGTTTGCAATTCTGTTTCATTACTTGCATTAAGGCATTCTGTCTTCAGGGGCAAATTCATTTGTTGTTTGAGTAGTTAAATATTATTCTATTCAATATGCGGCCCCATATGTGGACCATTGACATTGCTTTCATGAAAATCAATCCACGAGAACTGCGAAACATGTGTGTTAATTTGTTCTACATAAGTGAATAATGTCAGGAGACATTTATGATTTAGTGTTAATTGTGTGATACCCTTAGGGAAACATTATAGTAACACTTATTCTTAGGCCCCAAATAAGTGTTTTTGTGTAAGGACTCCCTAAGGGTATCACACTAAATCAATGTCTCCTGACATAGTCCTAGTTATACTTATAGTCCTAGTTATACTTAGCACATTCTCCGCAGTTCTCATGGAATGAGGTCTTATTTATTGTTAATGGCCCAGAGAGACCGCAAATAAGCTTCATAATATTACAATTTTTCAACTACAAATAATTTGCCTCTGAAGACATATAATGTAATGCCTTAATGCATGTATAGCTGAATTGCGACATTTAACATGGTTCAAAACACTACACTAAGAAATTCTAAAATCTACATTATTTACATATTTACATGTGCATGAGTAATTTGGGTTTGGGAGGGTGGGTAAAATCTTTGATTGGCAGAAGAGGCACAGATCTAACTCTTAGCTTTGCAACTTTGAAAGTGCCGAGAGACGCTCACTTCGAAGAAGCGGGCTTATCAGGTTTTTCCTCATTGGTTATTATTTGGGCGCCAAGCAATCTGATTGGCCCAGAATTTGGAACTCTGCCATTCCTGGCAGAGGTCGTGTGAAAGTTGAGGAGCGTGTGCAAATCACTAGGGGGCACTGAGGCCGTCGCCCCTTTCAAATCTGGGGATTATGATAAATACTACAAAATGCCATGGTAACAAGATGGGAATCCAATCAGAAACAAAGGCTTGTTTGGGGAGACTCGAAACGACGTGACTTTGTCTAAAAAATGATAATACCCCCAAACAAGCGCAACTCCCGCGAGATTCAACGGGAGCAAAGGTAGATAAAAAAAAGTAAATAAACAATTACCTGCTCTCAATTTAAAACAAGATTAAATTCTAATCTCTCTATTAAATTGCTCACTCATATATCACTGTGCAGCATGATCCAGGTATCTGCCTACCTGCTACTTGCTGCCCAGTGAACACTGCACTGCAGCAGAAATAAGTAAGAATTCTTTTTGGGACAATGAACCATGTATTGAAAAATTTTGTTTACTATGTAAAAGCAATTACATAAAACAACGTAACAATTTGTAATCAAATTGAACTGGAGCCGTACTCCAAAATTTTTCAAAATACCTCCATAGTCCCAAAAAGTTAGAGAGTAGAGATTAGATGAAGTAGAAAACTTGACAAAAAGAACATTGAGAATACATATAATACACATTTAACACTAGGAAATATGTTCCTAAAATGGAAAAACAAGCAATAAGGTGAGACAGATTGTTATTGCCTAATTTGATACACATATATTACAGTGCTAACATGTGTGTCTAAGTCAACTCCCAATTGACATTCGAAATCCTGCACAGTCTTGTTAATGGAGGAAATGTGTGCTCGTAGCCTTCCCAAGTGTTTGTGCCACTTGCTGCCTCAGGCGAAAGGATGGTTCTAAATATCTCTCACATGCATTACTTCTCCAATCGCCCTGGAGCTTAATCAAATCTACAGGCAGTCCACAATGCAATGCATAAGATGCACCACCTCGTCTAAAACTATGATTTGAGAACTTATCATGGGGAAGCCCTATCAATCTCAACAATGTTTGCAAGCGATTTGAAAATAATGTCTGTGTGAGGGGTGGGTAATTGTTGTCCTCCTTATAACGAAAGAGAGGAACTGGCTTGGGCGGGGCTGGACACTCGATGAATAATCCCAGCAGGGCATTACTAGGGCAAAACACAGAATCTGGTATACGGGGCAAGGGTATAAGCAAAGTACGTTCTTGAAACTGTATGACCTTTGACCATCTAACCGACAGGATTACACCTTCTTTGGTGAACTGAACATCCGAGGCACACAAGTGGCGTGAAGGGTCAAACACATCTAAGGAAGGAATCAATAAATTTGATTTCCGAAAAAATGAATAAAATGCTACAAGGCAGGCTGACCAAAAACAACGGTCAAAGCTGCATGACAAGTTAAGCTTGGTGAATATTTTACACAAAATTTCTAGAGTAATTGGTAGTTTTTGTGTTGATACATCCCCTTTAACACGACGAACACCTTTCAAAATTGATGACACATACCAGTTTCCCTCAAGGGGATTAGGTTTTCCTGCTTCAACATGAAGTATGCGGACAACATTTAGATATTGGCGCACAGATGTGAAACATAACTTCCGAGAAAGGTAAGCTATGTATCTTCCAAGGTCCTCTTGGGATAAAGGGATGGGGGCTATGGACATTTTACTACAAAATTCAAAGTAAGTGAGTTTTTGTGCCGTATATGTCTTATTGGTTGAAGGTGCAAAAGTCTTGCTTCTATAGAAATTGACCTCTGAATCAAGGCTGGCTGCCAGGGTATCACTCTGTTCTGGCATAGCTGGTGCTGAGGTGCTGCGTGAGGGTCCATAACATCTACCCCTTCCAGTCTGGGAATCTGTTAAGCAGAAATTGGAGTGACTTGAATGACATATGCAAGGAAAAGGGAGTGAAGCCAGTGAAAGGGAGAAGCCTTTCCAAGTGGCCGGGATGGTGAAGTCTGGATGCACTATCTGCTGCGATATTGAATATACCACGAATGAATCTAGAGGTCAAATGAAAGTTATATGATGCTGACAACCAAAAGGGGTGACGCAGGCACTTCATGACCATTGGATTTCTACTTGTACCTTTGTTTACGGAAGCTACTGTGACAGTATTGTCTGAATAAATGATAACACGTTTGTTCCGCCAGACTGGTGCCCAGCGCTGGGCTGCAAGAACAACTGCCAATACTTCCTTTTCATTGATATGGAGATCTGATGCTGCTGGAAAATCATGGGCCCAGTTAAAATAAAACCAGTCCAGACCAAAGGACCCCCCAGCTGCTTCATTACAAGCGTCTGTCGAGACACACTCAATTGGCTTTTTATCAAGAAGAACTGAACGCCCATTGAAACTTGACAAAAACTCATTCCACCAGATCAGGTCTGCACGTACATTAGAATCAATTATAGCTCTATGAGATGCATGCTTAAGGGTGCTTATTTTGTCGAAGACTCGGCGGAGAAAAACTCTTCCACCCCTTACAACGCCAGCAGCCCAGGACAGCCGTCCCGCTAAAGATTGAAATTGTCTTTTCGTTGCGCGTCGCATTTGCAAAAATAACTGTAATTCTTCACGGAAGCATTGCAGTTTTTCCTCAGGTAATCTGAGTGTCATAGCAATGGAATCTAATTCAATTCCCAGGAAAGTGATTTTATTGGTTGGGTCCACCACTTTCCCCCAGTGTATAGCAAAGCCTAACTTCCGGAGAAGTTGTATGAGACAATTCAGTGCCTGAGCACAAGCTTCTTTTGATTCTGCAATAATTAAGAAATCGTCTAAGTAGACGACTAATAGGTTAAACCCCTTCCTAGCCATCATTCTTTTCACTGCCTGGGTAATACGGTGGAAAATGCTTGGACTTAATTTCCCGCCAAATGGAAGGCGTGTATCTTTTAGATATATTTCCTGGTCTCCAAAATTCCATTTAAAACCTGTGACTTTTTGACTTTTATCACTGATCTTCACGCTCCTATATGCGGAGCGCAAATCGGCTTTCGCGAAAAAACAACCTTCAGTCATCAAGGCAGCTGCGCTGTCTACCGTAGAAAATTTTTGATGCCAATCTGTAGTACAGTAATCATTCACAGCTTTACCTGCCGGTCTAGAGCAATCATGGATCAGCCTCACGTCACCGTCAGGTTTCGGGATGGCTGCCATAGGGCTTATGATGGTTGGCTTACTCTCACAAACCACATAGTGACCTGCTTCTATTTCTTTTTTGACTTGCGCAGATGCTTTTTCATACAAAGGACTGCCAGGTTTAGCTGATGGATGATTACTGCACTCAGCTTGCGAGATCACAGCATCATTATCTATGATATGGAAACCATTTTTTACACCATCCAAAATAAAGGCCTTATCTGGGTCATTTTCAAGCTCACTTTCCCAGGCTGATAAATTCAGGCATGGAAGGGGGTTAACCTTAAATTCTAGCTATTTTCCGGAAGTATGGCTGAGAGCTGGGTGTGGCTGTTTACACCCAGGGATAATGCAAATATGCTTAAATTTGCACTCTACATATGAACAACCTTTCTGGGAATTGTAGTTCCTGCAGATCTCTTGTTTCACCTGGACATTTTTTCCTGATTTGAATGGGGGCATTACTTTTTTCTGCTGGCCACCCTGAGCTGCTGGTTTGTCCCTAGCTTGTAAATGGATGTTTGAAAGGTGTTGTACGTCCGTACCCCATCTGAACTTAAGTCCCGCTTGTAGTTTCCTATACTCACGATCATATAGCATGACCGAGACAAGACTAAACCTCTGCACCAGTTGGTAAATTTTTGTTGTGTACGACAAATAATCCATCAATTCGGGTCCCTGAAGTTTATTCTCCCCTACTAATCTATATAGAATAGCTAAATTTGCTACTGACCACTGGGAAAGAGTTAAATTCTCAATGCGAGGTTTTTTGGGGCCTGATTTAACAATAATCTGCTGGTCCCCTTGACTGCCGAGCACAACTTCCTCCTCAATGCTAGTCTGAACAAAATCGCAAATGTCAAGATAAGATGGAGTTGACTTACCTGCTGCGGTCGTTAGGTGAATTTGTGGGTCATTCCACGAGACCTGCGAAGGGTGTGAATTGCTTCCATTTAACACATTTGCCGTGAGAATCGATTGTTGTCCCTGTATTAAATTGTTTACATGTTGATACAGGTCGCCATTATTCGCTGTCTGTTGGTGTGCGCCGTTTTCCTGTACGCTGATATTTGCCGGTACTGCAGTCAGTACCGGTGTAGTGGTCGGTGTCATCGTAGTTTGCGTCCGGCGAGCGTCGGTAGTTTCCGTCGATTTTCCCGCCATTGGCGTTTCAATAGCGGAAGCTCCCGCGTCGGCTGTTCCCTCGGTCGAGGAAACTCCCCCTGGTGCAACTGCTGCAGTCGTCTTTGGTTGAAGCGCTCTTGCGATGTGCAAGATCAACCGTCGTTGCCCCTTAGGGATTTTGGGGGCGTCTAGATCGGCCATTTCCACCAGCGATAGCGCTTCTAAACTGGTGAAGCCTCTTTTCAAGAGTTCATCAATTGCTGGTTTAGCAATTTTGTTTTGCAAGCAAAAGTTAATTACTAAATCTTCATCCGCTAGGTCGGACACAATCGCGTTTCCGCCACCATTCCCTACCGGCGCTCCCTCGGTTTCGTCACCCATTGTTATTAACTCAAGTGTTCTCAGTGAAAAGATAATGAATTTTACAGATTTTGGCGGGAATGTTCCCCACAAAAGAAGCACCTGTTTTCGTAACAAAAAGCCGTGCAATCCAGAAATCTATACCACTGCGCCTCTTGTTCATTTCTTGCTTCTTTAATGTAACAGAGAAGTTTGTTGAGTTCAAAATCACTCATAACATACCAGTCTGGAATTTGAAACACAGATTTCACAAGTTTAATTTTGTCCGCCATTTTGGTTCACAGAAGTTAATTCCTTTGTTTGTGTTTACGTTTATTCTTGTGGTATTTACATTGTGTATTCACACAAATGGAAGTCACTTTTATCCATTGTATTTTAACTTTTATCCATCGTATTTTATAATTTAAACAAGAAAAATCTATTCCAACATGATAAAATCTTTGATTGGCAGAAGAGGCACAGATCTAACTCTTAGCTTTGCAACTTTGAAAGTGCCGAGAGACGCTCACTTCGAAGAAGCGGGCTTATCAGGTTTTTCCTCATTGGTTATTATTTGGGCGCCAAGCAATCTGATTGGCCCAGAATTTGGAACTCTGCCATTCCTGGCAGAGGTCGTGTGAAAGTTGAGGAGCGTGTGCAAATCACTAGGGGGCACTGAGGCCGTCGCCCCTTTCAAATCTGGGGATTATGATAAATACTACAAAATGCCATGGTAACAAGATGGGAATCCAATCAGAAACAAAGGCTTGTTTGGGGAGACTCGAAACGACGTGACTTTGTCTAAAAAATGATAATACCCCCAAACAAGCGCAACTCCCGCGAGATTCAACGGGAGCAAAGGTAGATAAAAAAAAGTAAATAAACAATTACCTGCTCTCAATTTAAAACAAGATTAAATTCTAATCTCTCTATCTGACTGAAAAATTGCTGTCTGAGATTTTAACCTCAATTATTACTAAAAAAACAAACAAAGTCTTTGTTTAGTTTACCTGACAACTGTCTGACAGATTGCAATTTCTTGCTTGACAAAAGCTTATTTTGCAGGATAAGACTTGAAATTTACATGAGTATAATCTTGGTATTTTTTGCCAGACATTTGTCCATTGGACATAAACTTTTCCTGTTTTTTTTTTTTTTTTTTTTTTTTTTTTTTTTTTTTTTTCTTGCCGACTGTCACTTTTCACGAAGACTGCATAAACAGTAAAACACCATGGTCAAAAGGCATCAACATGCATGTTTTGATAGGAAAGAAACTCCTTTATCAATGCTGATAAAAGTTAAACATGGCGTTACCTTGATTTTGGAAGTTGACCATGTTTCAGAGTTTGAATATTAGTGTGATTATTGCGCATATTTGTTAAAAAATTTGTGACTAACAAAGTAAGACATGTTTAAGACATGTACCTGTATTTAAGCTTGGTATGTGCTGGTAGATCTCTGCTGGAGTACTGTTTAGACAGGGCACTCAGGTCCCCTCCCTCCCCTTTGCCTTTCCCACCCCGAGCTGGGGCAAACGTTGGTCTCGCTGCTGTAGTCATGATGTTTCAGGCAACAAAAATCTACAAGATATTAATTATTGAACCATTTAAAGTGACAAGATGGACTTGCCCATAATTATCATTTGGTTATTATAACTTTCGCTTTCGAAATTTATTTACGGGGCAATCAAGTCGCTTCCCTTTCCATTGCCTCCACCCCACGCCAGAGCAAATATTGGCCATACTGCTGTAATCATAACGTTTCAGGAAACAATCTGCAAGATAACAATTATTAACAAATTCATGATGAATGGACTTGCACATCATAATTTGGACAAGTCCATTTTCCACTGTTCTGACAGGGGACACAAGTTCCCTTGACCCCCCCCCCCAACCACCACACACACACTTGCCTTTACCACCTAGTGCCAGGGCCATTATTGGCTGTACTGTTGGTGTCTGCAAGATAAAATGAGCCTCAGCGATATCCTATTAAGACTGAACCCACAATCTAAGTTTAGGAACAAAACAAGAAAAATGTATACCCCTGCTAACCCCAGTTTCACTACATGTAAGTGAGGTGTAATGGCCAAAGCCATCTTTAATAAATATTTTGTTTGCTGTCACCGGGATTGGGTCGGTCGGTAGGTTTTTTTTTTTTTTTACTGAATGATATTTTTTGTTTGACTTTTACAGAGGGCAGATTTTAATTGTTCAGTATAGGCAGCTACTCTGCATACTGTAGGACTGCACAATATTGCATTTGGACAAATATATATTGAAAAGCTAAGTAATTCAGAGACTGAAACTTAGACATTGAGATAAAAAAAAAAATCTTCTTTGTGAATGTCAATAAATTTTTTTGGGTAGGGGCAATTTTGGTGGGTCAGTCGGGTGACGGCAAACAGAGAATTTTTTAAGTTCAGCCCAATGGGGTATTTCAGCATGCCCACTCTGATTTTTAGTTGAGGATACATGTAGCCTTAGTGTCTCGAATTTTGGGGTACAAGCCAAATTTTGGGGGTACACCATGTTTATGAATATGAATGACTACTCACATTATGTACAACAAAACCAATTCAAATCTACTTTTGGTTTCAGAAGTATTCTTTGAGCCGATTTCTAGCGTAAAAAATTATCATGCATACCGTTATCGTGTCATATTTCGGGTGTAAATGCACCCAATTTTCCAATTACCAGCGGAAAGGTGTTGAAAATGCACTTCTAATGCAAAAATAACAAAAGTCTGAACAAAATCCACAAAGAAATCGGCCCCGATTTCCGCAACGCGAGCTGTCACAAGAAAAAAAGCTTCTGTTCTGTAAAAAAGGTACCTCGTGGACTTAATTTTACAAACATGCCAAGTTTTTCTTGTGTACGAAGTATTAGAAATTTAGGTCCTTGAAAAAAATTAACTGTTCGAACTATAAGAGCAAATTTTAGGGACCAGTTCCAAGATAATTTTTGGTGTTTGAACTGCTAGGGTGTTCGAACTAATAGGTCATTTACCGTATTTCAATTTCTGCGTGCACCATTTTTTTCAACATGTTTTTGCTCGTAAGTGGGCTGTATTTGGTGCGTGCAGATCAGTTTATGTACGTGAATTACGCACTGCAGTACGTGAATGGGCATGCTGTATTTATTTCACAGACATGTTTTTGTGATGTTGAATGCATAGTAAGCAGTTATTTCATGCCTGTTTAGTGAATAGTCAAAACTATGCACCTAGGTGTCATTGACAGCTCAATGAAATATTGCCCGAGGCATTTATGCCGAGGGCAATTGCGTATTGAGCTGTCAACGGCAACGAGGGTCATAGTTTTTACTATTCTGCCAAACAGCCATGAAGTAACTGTTTTATTACCCAACTTGATAATTTCATTAACAATTACATTTAAAATTGACTGTTAACTGGTATGCAACAATATTTACGCTTGAGAGTTATACATTATGCTTGTGACATTGTCAAAACATTTCCACCCTGTTTTCCAAATTGTATACATCAGCATTGGTGACATCACTAGCATGGTATAGTAAAATCTATGAACCGGCTGGTGGCGTCATATTTGTCGTGTTGCATGAATTTTGCACATCGCGTGACAGACAATCAAACCCTAACTGCTACAAACACATTCGGACTGAAAAAGATGTATATAAAGTATCATTCTATCCTCGCACCATTGTGCAATGGAATCAGCTACCAACTTCTATTGTAACTGCAGAGACAGTGGAGGGCTTCAAGGGCCTCCTTACTGTCCCAGTCCTCATACCCATCCTTGACTAACCGAGTTCATCCCTGTACATAGTTTTAATGCAAAGTTTTAGTCCACTCTGTAATTAACTTTTAACGCTCCTTTAGCACAAATACCCATCTTTTTTCCAAATCATTGTAAATACCATTCTAGCGCATGGCAGATAATCCTCAGTAATTGAGGGAGTACCATTATCACAAAGAAGAAATAGAATCAGCACTAATTTGTGCAGATAGTCAAAACTATTCAATCTATTTATTATTTGTTATTATATCATGCACGAAACATTAAGCAATACCAGTGCTTGACATAGCCAGTTTTGAAGGCTGAGGCTATCCGCACGACGGTCGTGCCGATAAGCGGCGTTATCCGCAAGACGGTCGTGTCGATAAGCGGCGTCATCGGCCCGACCGTCGTGCGGATAGCCAATGCTACAGGTATTGGCTATTGGCACGACGGGAGTATAAGATTTTTTAACAAGCTTACGCATGCATTTAACTATTAATTTGTCATTAAATAAATTTAGCTATTGAAATACATTCGAAATTAACATGTTTGTTAATTATGAATAAGAAAACTAGTTTGATTTGATTAATCTAGTTAATGTAAACTGAATCACAGTAGATTTCTAACAGCCAGCGGAGAAAAATATCACCATTGCAAATTTTCTTTAATTGTGTTACAGAAATGTTTCCATACTCCATTGTTAAAATCAAAGGTTGTTTATTCTTTTGGATTACCACATTATTTTATTATTTAGGTTTCGATAATTAATCTCATGTACGCATACGCATGACTAATTTTTACAGGTAAATTCACAGGTAAGCCAATTTCAGCAAAATAACAATTTTGTTAATAATGAATTAAAAAGTCAAAAATCCTGCATGTGTAATGTTCTGTTTCAGTTTTGAAGCCAGTGTAATATATTTAGCAACTTAAAATGTATCCATTTCTACAGGTCCTGTCCAAGTCCGGATTGAGGGACTATACCTCAATCGAGGTTTGTAACCTCCATTGAGGTTTGAAATATGCATAGACAACTGCAAATTTAAAAAAATGCAACATAAAGTTGAAAATTGCAAAACTTTGTGTTGATAAATCTGTAAACCTTGGTCATTTACTTATTTTGACACAACTGTTTTGAAAATTCATCAGGGAATATTTTTACAAACATGTTCTTTTACCTAATGTTACCATTGATTTCTGCAATTACCATTTATAATTTTGTTGAGAAGGTTAAAATCCTCCTTCTTACTCGCAGAGGTTGATTCTGTCAGCCAGACATGGGGCGATTACTGGGGTATCAGTAATGATTAAATTACAATTACTGGGCTATCTGTATGATTAAATTATGATTATGATTACCCATTTTTTCAAGAGTAATTGATTAAATTATGATTAATGTGAAAAAGTAATCAGATTACTATTATGATTAATGATTACAATTTTGTTGTTGTTGCATTTTTTATTTATTTTTTTCTGTTGTTGTTGAACCAGACACTTTATCTGGTACAACAGAAACCTCACAGGTATAGCTGCCCTGACCATTACACAGATGTACCTGGCATTGAATTTTCGATAAAATAATGAAGGGACAATTTGAATTGGATCACAACCAGTTCTCTACTACTACTACATGTAGTTATTCTAAATATCCATGAAACATGGTATCCGGACAAAATCCCCCCCCCCTGGACGGAATCCCCCCCACTCGTTTTTGTTGACTAGGACAGAATCCCCCCCAGTATATCTTGCAAATAGGACAAAATCCCCCCACCCCTTCTCAGACAGAATCTACTTCAATAATTGAGCAATCTTTGAATTTATTTAGATATTATTAAGTTGACTATAATAAGTGGTGATTAGAGAAAATTAAATATGACAATTTGGTTATTTTCGATACCTTTTACTTTAACTTAGAAAATTACTCAACACATAGAAGTTTGTCTCACCTCATTATTGCTATTAGCAGCAATTATAAGATATTAATATGCAGCTTTCTTTAAAAAATAAAAACCAAACAACATAATTATCCAATCATTAGCAAACAATGAATAAATAAACTTTTTTGATGCAAAAATAATTGACTTATAGCTGTAAAATGTAACCAGAGGACCAGTGGTCCTGTAAACGCTCACCTGAGACCTGAGATATATACCAATAAACTTGTTTGACTAGAATGGTATTATGTATATATCCCCAGGGCAGAGTCAGAGCAGCCTCTGGAGTCAATTTCTTTTTTAAATCATAAAGATTTAGTCCATTTGCCAATTTACTGCAAGTTTTGCCCTTCAAATGACATTGTAACAATTTTCCCCATTCAAATGCGTGAACAACCTTAGTTGACCATGCCGTAAAAAGATCAAGGTCATCCCAAGGTCATGATTTATACAAACTTTGTAGAGCTTCATTGCCTGATGCTTCATGCCAAGTTTCAAAATCATAGGCCTTCTGGTTCTGGAGAAGAAGATTTTTAAAGATTTTTGCTATTTATAGCCATGGCGGCCATCTTAGTCATGTGACCTTGACCATATATACAAACTTTCATTCACTCTTCCTCAGAATGCTCCACATAAAGTTTGGCTTTGATTGGCCAAGCGGTTTCAGAGAAGAAGATGTTTGAATATCATGGTAATACACAAGTATATAGCCCCGGGACAGGGGCAGACAACCCTCTGGGCCCAAAATATTTTCATAAACATGAATATTTTGTCCATTTGCTCATTCCTAGCAAGTTTTTTGCCATTAAATGACATTTTCCTGTTTTTTCCATTCAAATGCATTGGCGGCCTAAGTTGACCTTGCTGTAAAAAAGGTCAAGGTCATCCCAAGGTCATGATTTATACAAACTTTGTAAAGCTTCATTGCCTGATGCTTCATGCCAAGTATCAAAATCATAGGCCTTCTGGTTTTGGAGAAGAAGATTTTTAAAGGTTTTTGCTATTTATAGCCATGGCGGCCATCTTGGTCAAATGACCTTGACCATTTATAAAAACTTTCATTCACTCTTCCTCAGAATGCTCCACATAAAGTTTGGCTTTGATTGGCCAAGCGATTTCAGAGAAGAAGATGTTTGAATATTATGGTCATACACATGTATATAGCCCCGGAACAAGGGCAGACAACCCTCTAGGCCCAAAATATTTTCATAAACATGAATATTCTGTCCATTTGCTTATTCCTAGCAAGTTTTTGCCATTAAATGACATTTTCCAATTTTTTCCCATTCAAATGCATGGGCGGCCTACGTTGACCTTGCCGTAAAAAAGGTCAAGGTCATTGCATGGTCATGATTTATACAAACTTTGTAGAGCTTCATTGCCTGATGCTTCATGCCAAGTTTCAAAATCATAGGCCTTCTGGTTCTGGAGAAGAAGATTTTTAAAGGTTTTGGCTATTTATAGCCATGGCGGCCATCTTGGTCATGTGACCTGGACCATTTATACAAACTTTCGTTCCCCCTTCCTAAGGATGCTCCACACGAAGTTTGGCTTTGATTGGCCAAGTGGTTTCAGAGGAGAAGATCTTTGAAATTGTGAACGACGGACGACGGACGACGGACGACGACGGACGACGACGGACGCCGGAGCATGGGTATACTATAAGCTCCCCTGTGAGCCTTCGGCTCAGGTGAGCTAACAATATGTTTATGGAGATTCAGACTGGGAGTGGGGGGATTCTGTCCTATTTGCAAGATATACTGGGGGGGATTCTGTCCTCGTCAACAAAAAAGAGTGGGGGGGATTCTGTCCGGGGGGGATTTTGTCCTACACTCATGAAACATAGTTTCTGAAATTCACCATAGACACCCCTCTCAAAGGGTGTACATTCTAGAATGAAAAGTGTATATCCTGTTCAGACCTACCGCATTGTGATAAAGATCAAACTTGTTCACCAGTCCCTGGTGGTAAAAAAACTATGGTCCATTAACTCCCTATTTATAAATCACTGCTGTTTTGCAACAGTCACATTTTAATACACATTGCCTCAGTGACAGTTCACACCCTCTAGGGGAAATGTTGAGTAAATGAGAAACAAAAGTGTTTGAGTAAATGAGAGATAATTGGCTGTTTGTAAAGTTTAAATTGACTGTTTACCCTTCAACAATTGAACTGAAAACAATTGTTCACAATGATGGTATTGTCTCATTTCTCATCTCTGTCTATTAAAGCTGTGAGAAATTATTAGGCTGCCAGATGCCTTTCTAGTGATATGATAAATGACAGAGCAAACCACTAACATGTACAAGGTTACAGCCTTCCTAGGAAAGTGGTTATGTCAGGCCAGACAGGCCATCTGTTACTTGAGCAGTGCTTTATATACAGAATGCATGGCACAGGTTTACATTCATTCTAAGTGGGAAGCTTTATCAATACAAACATATTTTATTCAGCAATACAAACTTATTTTAGGAAGATTTTCTAAATGACACTGATATTGTAACTTTTTTTCTGTAATCATAAAAGTAATCATAAATAATCAAGATTACTAGCCTAATAAAACATGATTATGATTGAATTATGATTAAAATTACTTTGAAATTTTGTGATTACTGATTATCCATGATTATTCAAAAATTTGTAATCGATTACTGATGATTAAATTACTGATTATGATTACCCCATGTCTGCTGTCAGCCATTGATGGGTTTCTGATTGACTTAACACTGGTCTCAGTCACTGAAACCAGGGGTAAGTGGTTAGCCTTTTTTAAAAGTTTATACTTGTTTTTATCTCTTTTTTTAATAGCATTTCAGCAATTTTAAACATCAAATAATGGTATTATTAGAAAAAAAAAGAGTTTAAATATACAGAAATCAGCAAAATACTGATACACTATTTGAATATATGCCATACATTGAAAATTATTGTTTTAAATTTCAAAAACTATCCCTTCAACTAATGAAATCGGAGGAATTTGCAAAAAAATCCCAAACGGATTTTGCTGAAAAATGTTTCATTTGAAAGCTTCACAATTTGCAAACAACTTTTGCTGGGGATGATATTGCAATTTTTGCAAATCTATTTGTTTTTCTCAATATAAGTGATTTCATGTCCATTTTCAAACCTCAATGGAGGTTAAAAACCTCGATGGAGGTATACTACCTCAATCCTGACTTGCACCGGACCTGTTCTAAACAGTTTTAACATTTGGATATCGATTTCCCTGTTGTGCGAATAAGCGGCGTTATCCGCACAACAGTCGTGCCGATAAGCAGCGTTATCGGCACGACCATCGTGCGGATAGCCAGTGTCAGTTTTGAATCCTGCCTGAAAATTATTTGTCAGTTTTGAATCCTGCCTGAAAATTATTAACGCGATTTATCACGCACTCTATCGGCAGGCAGAGCCTCTATGGAGGACAGACAGGACGTAATTAGATGACTGGATCTTCCGGGTTAGAAAATTATGTGATACAGGATAAAAAAAAAAAATCACCCAGACGCTTACAATGGGTCCGATCCAAATATCAAGCGTCCATTTCACCAGGTTTGAAATGAAAAGAAAAAAATTTCAGTCATTTTTACAAAGTGAAATGACTGGAATTATCTCAGTGTGTCACCTTGACAACAAATTTAACTAATTGTGCATTTCATCATTATTTCAAAACATACCTGATGCTGTAAAATCGTCAAAATCTGTAACAAAATTGATCGTCTACGATTTTCGAGTAGTGGCCATTTTCGGAAGTAAGACTGTTTCACCGAACCGTAATGAGAAACGGTTTCGAATCGTCTCGGTCCAGAACACTAAATCGTCAGCGACAGGTCCAAGCCCAGGCCGCGCCAGACATGGCCCCTCGCTGACTTGAACAGTGACTCAGAGTCAGTTTGGGTCAAACTTTTTGCAAGCAAGACGGCTCACTTTGTGGCTGGCTGGTATCGACCACCTGTCGATGGTCGCTTACCAGTATCGGACTACGGGGGTGATTTGTTGAAGACACTGGCTATCCGCACGACGGTCGTGCCGATAACGCCGCTTATCGGCACGACCGTCGTGCGGATAAGCGGCGTTATCCGCACGACAGGGAAATCGACATCCAAAGGTTAAAATGTTCAGGATTGGATACATTTTAAGTTGATGAATATTATACACTGGCTTCAAAACTGACACATAATATTACACATGCAGGAATTTTTCACAATTTAATTAACAAAATTGTTATTTTGCTAATATTGGCTTACCTGTGAATTTACCTGTATAAATCAGTCATGCGTATGCGTAAATGAGAAAGTAATCATCGTAACCTTATATTAAAAGAATATGGTCATCCAAAAGAATAAAAAGCCTTTGATTTCAACAATGGAGTACGGAAACATTTCAGTAATTCAATTAAAAAATGTAATGGTTGTATTTTTCTCCGCTGTTAGAAATCTACTGTGATTCAGATTAGGCCTACATTAGCTGGATTAATCAAATCAAACTTAGTTTCATAATTAACCAAAATGTTAATTTTGAGTGTATTTCAATAGCGAAACACCTAATTAATTTATTTAATGCCAAATTAATAATTGAATACATGCGTAAGCTTGTTAGAAAATCTTATACTCCCGTCGTGCCGACGGGCGTGCCGATAGCCAATACCTGTAGTATTGGCTATCCGCACGACGGTCGGGCCGATAACGCCGCTTATCGGCACGACCGTCGTGCGGACAACGCCGCTTATCGGCACGACCGTCGTGCGGATAGCCTCAGCCTTTGTTGAATTCGTCTGTTGTGGCATTGAGCAAGTTAATTTACACAGCTGAATGTGTATATAGAGTTAATATGCTCTTAGTTAGTCGCAACAAAAAAAAACTCTACAGAGTTTATGTTGATTGTTGAAGTATGAAGCGACTTTAAATAAAGATAATGTATATATTAATTATTAATATTGAAGTTGTCTTGGTGATCTTGTCTATTGTTGCCCTGTCTTTCCTGTGTCCACATTGACTTTCTGGGATAATTCTTGCTGATCAAAATGACCATTTAGGCCAATCAACATGGGTTTTGCAGCTTTTGCTAGTATCTTACCAGCAATACCAGCAATTGCAAGGAAAGAGATTCCTCTTTCATTGATAAAGTCTGAAGGATTTCCTTTCCGCGTTTGTATGTGGATTTTAAAGCAACCTTTAATTCTTGTGAGATATGCTCTTTCGTCCATATACAATTATAAATCTGCCATGACTCTCTTTAATGAGTAGCCCTCTAGCCTTACAGACCTCGACAAGAATTACGTTTGCACCTGGAGTTCTGCCAGAATTACCTTATTACATTGTAGTCATGTGACTTATTATGTGGCCAGGCAACAGGCAGCTGGCCAGGCAACAGAATTTTCTATTGCCTGGTACTATTTCATGTTGTTACCTTGTTACATTATAACCATGTGGCATATCACATGACCAGGCAATAGACTGGTCACTGGCCATGCAATAGTTTTAACTACTTTTCTTGTTTCCATGACGTTAGAAAATTAACCAAGAAGAACGCTGCGCTCTATCTGTAGAGGTCTGCCGATAGCATCGTCATTTATACTTGACACCACTGAAGTGTTCCAAGATAGAACACTATGAAGGCTCAAGAACTCTGAGCTAGTCGTGTACGGACCAGTGTTACTGTACCGTATAAGCAGGACTAAATGAGATTGTGACCTTGGGGCATCCTTATAATCAAACTCAGGTGGAGAAAGTACAGAGGACCTGCAGGCGATTGTGGTACAACCAGACGCGTTGACGATCGATATGTTGGACGAACTTCAGTGACCATCCCTGGAGGATTGCAGGGCGCAGTCTCCTTTAGCTTTCTTCTATACTTAACGACACTTCCAACGCTACCGATAGAGTTTCTGCTGTAATTCCAAAACTACTTGAGATATTGAAACGGAATTTGCAGGAACGTTAGAAAAAATCAAAAGACGTCTAACGAGGTCAAACTTATGCCTGCAAACCTTTATTATCAAACGCCCGTGGCGTTTGAACACATCAAACCTCATTTCCAAAAGTCGCAAAACTACAGTGCTTGAAAACAGCATTATTTCATCGTTCAAACATTTTTGTGATATAATAACTTTTTGTTTTCTTTTTATTACATCCATTCATGGAAAAAAGGTTGAAAGCTACAATATCGCAGCAAATTATTCATAATTTATTTGATTCAATCAATTAATATTGAGTATAACCGACATAGAATGGCGAACTGTTGGTGTCTACACCGCATACAAGTTCCCTGTGAAATACCGTTCCACTCTTTCCGTACAATCTGACTGTCTAACATTGGCAGGGCTTCGTCACTTTAATACTCTAAAGATAATGGCCCAAATATGTTAGTTTGGATTTTAAATCAGGCGAGCTTGCCATGATGGCAAGGTAGAATAGTCACTCTGATTGCGTGTCAGAAGTTTACAGTCATGTATGCTGTATGAAACAAGGCAACATCGTGCACCAAACACATACCCCTATGATTTCTTGTAGATTATGTGTAGTCCGTATATATAAGATTTTCTCTCTCGCAGACCTGTTTTTATGTGTTATGAAAACAAAGGAAAAACGGAGAATGAAAAACGGAGAAACGTTTGTGATGACCAGTTTTGGCGTCACGTGATTTTTGTGACTTTTGAAATTATGGGTTGTAGAGAATACAAACAAATAATGGCAAAATGTCACAATCATTTTCGATAAACTTTACTGATGAAACAATGGTAAAAATTTCAAGAAAATTGCTCTGTCCGTTTCTGAGATGTTGAAATTTTGTTATCGGTAGTGTTGGAAGTGTCGTTAAGTATATAACATACTGAACACAAAGTGAAAACGCTACACATAACTATATCATATTCTTACTGTAACGTTTATTTCTTATTTTATCACACACAAAATTTTCATTCTTAGTCTATAGCTTGCACTTTGATTCGTTTCTGTCGAAGCAAAATAAGCCGCGGTACACGCATTTAAGATGTAAGAGGGCAGAAAAAAACATGTTAATTCAGTATCAGGTATAAAAGAAGTCACGATCTTTAGAAATTGCGTGGTCATTTTATTTTTCTAACCACACCCCCGTACTTGTTAAAGTGCAGGTAGCACGGCTCCGTTTGCATTCACAGAACTGAATCAAAGTGCAAGTTACGAATGTAGCGGTTTCACTTTGTTCAGTATATTTACTCCGATGCAGAGTTTGGTAAAATTGAACGGTATTGCTAAATTGGTATCAAAGACACTCATGCTAATGTAGATATAAAATAAATTTGACTGGGGTAAAATGAGATGAGAGAAATTTAAGTGCAAGTTATCCACAATTTATTCTGGCATAATAAATAATTGACGTCTATGCACCGCTACTTATCATGCGCAAAGCAATGGTTATCTCGACAGCTAGAATTACCTTTGGAACAATTTTCTCCAGATGATACAATGACATTTTGCGTTATACATGTAGTTAATGCACTTGTTACTCAAATGTTTCTAAATTGAAGCATTGGCAGTATTTGCGGTGACCCTCAATAAAGAATTTTGGTCTTTGTGTAATTTTGGTTCGGTGCGGTTGCAGATTTGCTTAATCTCAAGTAAAAAGTAGCAACTTTCATCCACAGATTTGATCTTTAATTAAAGCACATGTAACCAAAAATATTTTTTTTATCAATTTGTATTTTAAATATTTTGATTTAATTTTCAAAGATCAATTCACATAAAGGCCTTTTAGCCAACAGTGAGGACGCAGCCAGCGTGCATGCGGTAATTGTATTTTATTTTGAAACCTTACTCGACGCAAAATAATCCGAAACAAAATGGCGACCACTTTTTGGTCGAAATTTCGATCAAAATGACACGCTTATTGCTGTGCTTAAAACAATAGCGGCTATACGGTACAGCTAGATCCGCCTTGTCCAGGATTTCATGTTACCGTGTAACACTGAGACGCCACATGACAAACTTTTTTCAACGAAAACGACACAAAACAATATTGCCTGTCACAGCTTTCCCCTGAATTTCCCATTTCAGAGGGTGCCATTTATTTTAGAACAAAAAATTGTTCACACTCGGATCTTGTACTTGACCGTACGTAAGTCATCAAGATAGATTTGACCGTGTTGAGGCTAATTCTGTGTATTGGAGAAGATCGTTTTACGTCACACCACATGTGTAAAGTCGGCGGTCGTTTTTGAAGTATTTCTGTGGTGTAAACAGTCACATCATGACACGTTCTTCTCTGTAAATCAAAATGTGTGATACTTTAAATGTTGTCAACTTTCTCCATTTTGTGGAAAGGATTTAATTAATCAGTTTGGTGAAATTTCATCATGTAATTCTGGATTTACCAAACCATCATTCCATGGACATTAGGAGTGGGTGGGGGAAGGTCATGTAATACTCTGAATACTGCTACCTTCCTGAGATAATGTATGGGGTGTACACCTGGCAGATTAGACATGTGAGACTCTAGCACTGCTCGTAAGTACCCACAAATATGTTTATAACAGCATAGCTCTATCCACAATTGTGACAATGGTCTCTAAAAGATCTTTGCGGAACCCTAATTGCACCAGTCATTTGTAACCACTGCCCCCTCCCCCCCCACCTACGGGGAAGGGTAGGGGAAAGCTGGGCCAAAGTGCAGGGCAGTTACTTTTCGAGTGTCCCCGCAGTGTAGGGGAAATGACGGGGTTGACAATAGGATCCTAACCCCAGGGAGATTCTGTAGCGTAAGGCGACCAGTGATCGATCAGGGACCAGTGATCGATCAACTAGTTATAATCCGCTATTAATTATCAAAGGATACCTGAAGTAAATCCTATGCTAGTCTCAACTTAAAGCGCATTATATTACATTACAAACATTAATTTAAATTTATTTGGAAAGCTTTTCTATCTTGCATTTTTTAGCACTTTACTAAGAGGGGGTCTTAGTTTTACTGCTTAAAAGCAATGATTGTTAAATAAATTCTTCAAGATGAAACAACCTGCATTCGTTCCGACTGGCTAAATGTTTTAACTTTACTGCATACTAAACAAATCTGATCCACATTCCAAATTGTATAGGATAACGTTGCGATTAATGGACAATTTCTGTGATTTTCAAGCTATTTTTTCAACAGTTTTCCATTGTTTCTATGGGCGTTTATGCTTTTCGACCATCTCATTTCGCTGCTTTATTTCTTTCAACTCACTGAAAATTTCCAAACTGTGTTTCGTGGCTAGAGGTAAATAATAATTATTCTTTCTAAAAATGTACACACTTTCCAAGTTAGCCGCCGGTTCAGAGAGAAAATGAAGGTGATCGATCACTGGTCCACCTGACTCTGATTAAGGCTGTATGATGGTGGGTGTGTTAAAATGATGTCACTAAGAATGTGACATGATGACGTCATAAATTGACATATTGAAAAACATGGCGAAGGTTCAAGCTTGGATATGGTATGTACACATGCATTCTCCTATGAATGTCTGATCCGCAAATTTATCAAGCATGGCTATTTTTGATCGATCACTGGTCCCTTTACGCTACTGCAAAGGGCAGGGCAAAGAGCAAAGTTTTGACCTCATTGTTTGCCCCCTGGGGTTGGGCTTATAGCAGGGCACTGAAAGCTTATCATAATCCCCGTCCTTCACCGTAGGTGGCGGAGCAGTGGCTACAAATGTCTTGTGCATAAATTGGTGTGAACAGGTGAACCACCATGAACCACGGCAGAAATGAGAAATTAATAAATCTGGTCTAAGCTTCTCTGTACATTTTAAGGCCGCTTCTGTTGTGGTTCTAGTTCTCTGTTTTTGTTGTCTTTGCTTGTGTGTGTGTGTGTGTGTGTGTTGTTGTTTTATGGCTTTTTTTAACATATTAACAAGTGTGGTGTATTAATGAAGAAAAGCTGTGTATTAATCATTATCAGTCTATTCTTGTGGGTATGCAGTGTTAGTACTCTGCTGTTACATTAGGAAAACATGCCCTTGTAACATACATTTTCTTATGTTGTTAAGATTGAAAATTTTCACTGGTAAATTTTTAATATTTGTCTTATTTTTGCTCAAAACAGAGATTGTGGGTGCACAAAGAACCACCACGGCGAGGCGGTTCTAACGAGTACCCACAATGGAGCTTTGCTTTGGAGCAAAAATAAGAAAAATACTAGGTATACCCCTGCATACCAAAGTTTTATTACCGTATATAAAAGTGGGGTTTGAAGGGATATACTTTACACAGACATGTTATCCTGATGTCAATGCTGATTTATATTTACTTCTGGAAACAGGAAATATTAGAGAATTTTGGGGAACATCAATTTTCCCTGTCTCTTTGGACAGTATTTGTGGGGTCAATGGCTTCCAACAGGGTTCAAACAAACAGTTTTTGTGGGCTAGGGAAAAATATATGCGTTACCATAGGCACCAGTCATTTGTATCGCCAGCCCCTATGTGACCGGGGATAGGGGCACAGCGGGCTTATGTGCCGGGTTATAACCTCCGATGAGTGTCGAAGATATGACAGGATACAGTCACATTTAATTCAAATGAACTAGTAGTTGTATCTTTCGTATTTTACTACTTTTCTAGTCTGGCTTTTATGCCCTGCTTTTTCCTGGCCATAGTGACTGTGGATACAAATGGCTGGTGAATTACTACATACCATGCAACTTTATTAAACATGATTTCAATTATCTTTCAGAGGTCTGAGGCATGCAAGGAATGTGATGTGATCCCTTGACATGGTCAACAACATGATGTGAATACCCAGGAAAATTCTGCACTGTGAAATAAACAATAGAAACAACTGTTAGAGTAGAGAAAAGGCTAACATGGCCTTGGAATTTATACCACACTTTTATATATATAGTAAAACTGGAGTGTGCATGGGTGTACCTATTTAAGCTATGTTTCTTATTTTTGATCCAAAGGTTTTTGTCTATGGGTACTTGTTAGACCCACCTCACCAAGGCCATTCTAACATGTAGTACCCACAATATAGGTTACAGCAAAAACAACCGGCATTTTTCAATTAAAATCTTCATGGGTGTGTTTTCGTATTGTATCATGGTTTAATTTAGACTTGAAGTTTTGGATTTTGGAAGAAGAGGAATTGTACTATCCCTGTAGTGGAAACAAAGCCACTGATCACTGCACAGCTGATCTGCGCCTTTGTTTTCACCTAGGCTAAAATGGAATCTCTCATGAAGCAGCTCAAATATGAACTCGAGATAAACAAGGCCTGTAAAAAAGTGGTTTTGTTTGTTTGGGGTAACATCTTGGAAAACTCAAGGTAGGGTTACTATAAAGGTGCATATTTATTTATTAATTTTATTTTATTCTCTTATTATTTTTTCTGTTGAAAGTCATTAATTTACCATAAATACTGTTGTTTTCTTCAATTTCTTAGAAATATTGAGATAAAAAAATTAGGATTCACCAGAAATCTAGGTAGGGTCAGGTTACCCTAAACACTCCCTTTTTTAGCTCACCTGAGCCGAAGGCTCACAGGTGAGCTTATAGTATACCCATGCTCCGGCGTCCGTCCGTTGTCCGTCGTTCACAATTTCAAAGATCTTCTCCTCTGAAACCGCTTGGCCAATCAAAGCCAAACTTCATATGGAGCATCCTTAGGATTCAGGAAGGGGGAACGAAAGTTTATATAAATGGTCCAGGTCACATGAGTGACATGACCAAGATGGCCGCCATGGCTATAAATAGCAAAAACCTTTAAAAATCTTCTTCTCCAGAACCAGTGGGCCGATTTCCACGAAACTTGGTATGTAGCATCGGGGACGCGGGCCCATCATAGTTTATATAAATCATGACCCTAGGATGACCTTGACTTATTTTACGGCAAGGTCAACTTAGGTCTTCAATGCATTTAAATGGGAAAAAAATGGTAAAATACTATTTAATGGGTAAATGGACAAAAGATTAATGTTAATGGAAAATTTTAGCCCCTGGGGGGGTGTCTGCCCCTGCCCCGGGGCTATATACATGCATATTTTCATAATGATGAAACATCTTCTCCCCTGAAACCACTTGGCCAATCAAAGCCAAACTTCATATGGACTATCCTTGGGAAGGGGGAAAGAAAGTTTATATAAATAGTCAAGGTCACATGACCAAGATGGCCGCCATGGCTATAAATAGAAAAAAAACCTTTGAAAATCTTCTTCTCCAGAACCAGAAGGCCAGTGATTTTGAAACTTGGTGTGAAGCATCAGTGACTGGAGCTCTACAAAGTTTATATAAATCATGACCCTGGGATGACCTTGACCTAGTATTTTACGGCAAGGTCAACATAGGTCGCTCATGCATTTGAATGTGGAAAAGTGTTTAAATGTCATTTGTAGGGAAAAACTTGCAGGAAATGGGCAAATGGACTTAAGATTGATGATTCTGAAAAAATTTGGACCCCACGGGTCTGTCTGCCCCCACCCCGTGGCAATATACATGTATATTACAGTGATATTCAAAGAGCTTCTTCTCTGAAACTGCTTGGCCAATCAAAGCCAAACTGTTAGGAAGTGGGATTGAAAGTATATATAAATGGTCAAGGTCACATGACCAAGATGGCTGCCATGGCTATAAATAGCAAAAACCTTTAAAAATCTTTTTCTCCAGAACCAGAAGGCCTATGATTTTGAAACTTGGCATGAAGCATCAGGCAAAGGGACATCTACAAAGTTTATATAAATCGTGACCCTTGGATGACCTTGACCTATTTTACGGCACGGTCAACTTAGGTCGCCCATGCATTTGAATGGGGAAAATTGTTAAAATGTCATTTGAAGGGCAAAACTTGCAGTAAATTGGCAAATGGACTGCAGTTTTATGTTTTCAAAAAGAAATTGACTCCAGGGGTTGCTCTGACCCGGCCCTGGGGTTATATACATGTATAGTACCATTCTAGTCAAACAAGTTTATTGGTATATATCTTGGGTTTCAGGTGAGCGTTTACAGGACCATTGGTCCTCTGGTTATTTTAGGCCTAAAGTATACATGCTCACAGCTGACTTGAGAAATAAAAGAAAATGTGTTTTTATTATAACAATGGCCAACTCAGAAATCCAGAAGTCATTTCTTATGAACCAGTTTAAGTATGGAAATCTGAGCTTCGTTGTTGTAGAAATTGACCGATATTTAACATGGGCGTAATATTCAGAGGGGGGACAGGGGGTCCGGACGGCCCCTAGAATTGCCAAATTATTAGTTTTGCCATGTTGAAATTTTCCGTCAGACCCCTTCTGGGAATTTTGACCCCACTGAGAAAATTTTCTGGATCTGCGCATGTTTTATGTCAAAAACATTGATCACAGGCAGAGCTACACACAAAGGAGGTTTTCCTTCTGAATCCCTTGTTATAATATGCAATTATTGTATATAATGCTTTGTCTTGTTATATGTTGTTTGTACAGAATTAAAAGTTTAAACCATAGAAGTTTCATGCATATATTAATTCATCAAAGCCACAACCAAGCCAGATTCACACAACACCTTATAGCCTGGTTTTACAGAGAAGGTTTCTACATACATGAAGTTGAAGAATACGAGGAAATGTTCTGTAAATTTTTGAACCCAGTACTCATTACAGTTCGATCAGTAGTGTGTACGTCTGAATTAATCTTGAAGCTGTAAAATCGCAAATGAAATACTTTATACATGTGATACTTCTAATGATTTTCTTAAATCTACATTCTATATACGTTTTTCAAATGCCTCCATCAAATGAAAGAAAAAAATCTCTGATGCATCTTAAACTCATCACATGTATGACTGGTGGCCCCAGGTTATAAAACTTCTTTCATGCTCAACTCAGCTGAGACTAAAATTTATCCTGCTCATAAATGTTAAAATGCCAACAATTGTTGGCATTTTAATATTTATTAGCAGAATAAGTTACTAGTTTTTGAGTTTTGAACCTGAATTTTCCCATTTTTTTACCATTTCAACATTTATAAGCAGTTGAAATTTTATGCTTACCTACGCTGAGCTTGAAAAACGTTTTATAGCCTCAGGGCCTGGACTGATCATTTGAGATTCTTGACACAGCCTCATATGTTTACTACCAGACTGAAAACAACAAATCAAACTACATGTATTAGAAATGACGCAAGCTTGATTTCTAGAAACACTGGACAATATCAGTCATAATAGTGTGGCAATTACTGAACATATTTACCTCATCTGAGCCTTCAGGCTTACTAGGTGAGCATTCAGCATATCTATGCTCTGGTGTCCCTCAACCATTTCCAAAAATGATAAGTACATAGAGAATCACAGAGAAGGGGGCATAATCACCTTGAGGTCATTGACAACAGACAGTGCCATAAAAGTTGTGGCATTGAGCAACTCACAAGCCATTACACAGTTCCTGAGCCTGAGCATGGAGGTTAAAGCCTCCATGGCCTGAGGCTTGGATTTATATGTTTGCCTAAGGTAATAGTCAGATATATTTATCAACTCAGTACATGATGATAAATGTGTCAGTCTAACATATTGTCCCCTATATAGGATCTACCGACAATCTCAAGCAGCTTTGCTACCTTTTTCAACATTGATATTTTCCTCAAAGCTTTTACTTGTGTTCTAAAAATAGTATCAAATTGCGACAATTTCCAATTTGGCTTTACTTTTCTCAAATATTTCTCGATAAAATTAAAATCTGAATGAAAGTGGCAATGTTTTATACAGCATCGGTTGAAATGAACCGTATTTGACGAATTAATAGCGATTATGCTGACATTTTTTCATAAAAGTTCAACCAATTTGGGCCTAATTTTGGGGCATAAACGCCATTCTCATCGTCAGTACCAATTTTCTTTTTTAGAACAAAAATTTGTTCACACCGATCATATCGTGATTCATACATCAATATTCTCACAAAAGATTGAATTTTCAGAAAATATGGGTCTCGACACGGGAGAAAATCAAATACTCGTTAAATAAACGATTTAACACGACTGACATTTTTGACAGTTGACTCGCGAAGGAAAATCCCCTGAATCAATGCGCCGACAAACTGTCATGACAACGAAGCAGCTTCATAGGGCGGATATAGCATTGCTTAAAAAGGGCTGCGTGTCGTTGATGAAAATCAGTTTCGTCTTTGGTACACACGAATGGAATTATTTAAGGCACTGTCTCTCGCTTCAAAGTGGATGGCTTAATTTTCGAACGTTTTTGGTTGCTACGATTTTGATTATATCATTGCGCCTTGGCTACGCATCTCGACTGCAAATAAAAGTAAGAAAACTTTGACAGCTGAGATTAGAGATTAACAACTTGGCCTGGAAAAACCTTTGAGAACTGTCAACAAAAACCAAAGAGTTTTATTCAATGGTTTGCTTCAATTCTGTGCACAATGTCGCCTTCTTTGGCGTTCATAGGATTTATTCTATTCCTTGGATTGTTCATACCAACAAATTCTCATCTTAATTTGTATATGGATGCAAAGGAGACGTTTAGATTGCTTGGTAAGATAATTGTGGTTTTTACCAAATTTTATTTTGTTGCAACTTGCATTTTTTTTGGCTGAGGATGCTGGATTGCTCAGGATATTTTTGCTGTGGTGTTCGTGGTTAACATCCCACTTGACATCTTAAGTGACAAACAGTGGGGACGTCTGTGCTCCTGGTTCTGTGGTTTACAAAGCGAAAGGCTAAACCCATGCAGGCTTCTACTTGTATTTTTTTTCTGTAATTTATTGTGATGAGATCTGTTTGTTTGTATTGAGACTTAACGTCCCAGTCAACAATTTTTCAGTACTGCAGGAAGTTAATGTGTCTTGCTCTTGAAAGGACACAACATGGTGCCACTTGTTGGGATCGAACCCAGGACCTCTTGATTCAGAGTCCGAAGCTCTACCACTATGCCAAAACAATTTTTAAGACCTCAGAAGGGATCAGACAATATTTTCTATTTAATTGGGAGTGGACTGACACCATGGTTGGGTGTAGGACTCTGGTCCCAGATGTTCCAGGTTCGATCCTCAGCCAGGGTGCTGTTGGTTGTGGCCTTGAGTAAGTCACATTTCCACAGCTCCTGCCAGGGGTAATGGTCAGAAATTGATTGACTCAGTGCAAATATAAAAGAAATTGCAAAAACCACCAATTTAAGAATTTAGAAAATGGTTGGGACATGGATTCCCGCTGTGCTGTTAAGGCTATATATATTTCTAATAAAGTTTTGAAGGACAGCAATCATGCAATGAGAGCATTTACTTCAAGATATAAAAAAAAATCAATATTTAGATAATTTGTAACAAAAAATTATTTAATAATCTTTGTTGATTTCTATGATGCAACAAAAAATAAGTATTTTATTTTCATACATGTGATACCTCCCTCATCATCAGGGAGACTCCAGGAAATGAGCCGTAAAAATGGTAAAAATTCTTGTCAAATATACCACTTTTTTAACAAAAAGTCAAAACCTCCCTGAAATGAATCAGGATTTTTCCTATATATTCTATACATTTTTCAAAAATCTCCCTGAAATCCCTGATTCCTCTTTCAGACTCATCACATGTATGTATTTTCTTTCTCCCAAACAACATTACATCAGGGTTTCTCTATAAAAGTGTTGTTTTTTTTTCAGCAGAATTTGATAGATCACTTTTTTTCTTTCACCAATAAACATGTAGAAGTAATTAATTAATTTTAAACTGAGATTAAGGATATTGCACAGTTTTCAAGTTTTGCCTAAGTAACATGACATACTGTGCAACATTTTTTTTTCTGTTTATTAAATGTAGGTGAGTAGCATTTGAGGGAACCATTTGTTACTTTGTGCATATTTCTTAAATCAACATTATACTCGCTCATGTTTTTGTCCAATCTTGACTTGAACATATTAATGCATATTTCCAGAAAATCACCCTTTTCCCCTAGTTAATGACAAAATTAATGTGCACTATGTACTCAGTGTTAGAAATAAGACTTGCATAGCAACTTGCCCGGGGGGCAACCTGAGGTCAAGTTCAACTTGCCCCCCCAGGATTTTAACTTGCCCCCCAAAACTTGCGATTTTTTTACCAAAAAAAAAATAAATGTGTCAATAATTTGATGTGCAATTCATGTTTCAGACAGTGTGATCACGTTATTAAAGCAACTTTGGTTCCACTCTATTCCTGCAGTTGAAAATTTGACTAAACAGATTTTAGCATCATCAGCAAAATTTTGTGCATACAATGACAACCATCCGGAGTGCATTTGTAAAATCTAAGAAGAATATTTGTTCTACAACACTCGGACTCACCTGAGGAATTCCACTTGTGACTGTTTACTGTTTTTGAAGTTTTGCCATTGATTATAACTTTTTGCTTTCTACCAGATAAAAAATCTTTAATCCACTTATAAATGTACTTGCACAGATATACCATACCCCTACTTTTTCAACCTTATATTTGGTACTTTTCAAAGCATTTATAACCATCAAAGAGTTTCAAAATAAAATAAAAGAAAGTTTCAAAAATTCTTCTGTCCAAGTGTTTACATCCACTTCAAGCTCAAAAGGATGGCCCCCGCCCATTGGGGCCTAGAAGAAATAGATGGGCTGCTTGTGGCTCCAGGCAAAGCTTCTTTCGATGCTGACTGGCTATCTGATTACTGGTTAACCGCTCAGGTCTGAGCCTGCCCAGGAAAAGTGGTTCCAAGTCCAACCATCCGCACATATAAGCCCTTTTGGCTTTGTTGGATGGTTATATTTTGAAGCACTTGTTGGATGTCATGACATCCTCATTTTGGGTAAGAGTCCCATAAAGTGAAGGCAGCGTCCCGACATGACCTTGGCTGTTGACCGGGACGTAAAGCATCAACTCAAATAAATGATGTACCGATCAGCTGATGTTTTGGGGTTTTTTTCATTTGTGCAACTAAAACATTATTTGCATGAAACCTTTGCTTGCCCCTTTTTTAAAAAGTCAAACTTGTATTTAGAAAAACTGTGGTTCTATAAATAGAAAATCTGCTTTGACCCAAAATACAATCACTTGCAAATTATTTAGATTGCAATTTTCTTGTGTGAAATACTTAATAATTTTTATTTACTCAAAAATATATTGTCAATAATAACTGACAAAGAACTGAAACTGTTTTCCTTCGCATTGTTAACCTAGTGCAGAGTGGGTGGGGTACAGTGACTGTCAAAAAAGATCGTGAATTCTGAACTTGAAAAACATGATTATGCCTAAAAAAGAAAGTTAAAATCGAGTTAAAATCCACTGGTTTTTGGTATTACAGTTCAACCTCGTTATAATGCGCCTCTCTATAGTGCGGTTTTCAGTATAACACGGTCATGTCATGGCTCCCAAAATGATTATTTTGCTATATGTCTATTGTAAATAACCTCATTATAACACTGTTCACTTATAACACGGTCTGTTTTCATGGACCCCAAAGATAGCGTTATAATGAGGTTGACCTGTACAAACAAAATGAAACAAAACTGGGTTGAAAGCAAGTGTCTCTGCCCGAAATAATTGCTGGAAATGGTAAACTTTTCTACTTTCGTTTTTACAGATGCGTCAGTTTGAGGTGTTGCGGTCAAATTTTAGTGCCATGCCATATTTTTTTGCGTAAAATATGCATGGCTCAAGGGTAGATGGATCACTGAGACTGTTTTTTTTTACTTCAGAGTGCTCCATTCAGGTTTATTTAGCGGCTTATTCCCGGGTTCATCTTTTTGAGGCCCGAATATCAGTAAAACAAGTACTGATTCCATACTTTTTTCTCCCCAAAAGAAACGAAAAAGGAGGCTACTGATTGGTCAATATAATCACATCTACCCAATCAGAATGTTCGTTACATCGAATACATTCAATAACCGCATTTAACTGCACTGGATAAAAAGTGAACGATATGACCGAAAACGACCGGAATTGAAGGAAAACGGACCAAAATTTCAGGTTGTCTGGCGGGCAAGCGCAAGGCAAACGTAGGTTGTCCGACGGGATTTCAACCCGTGTCGGGCAATCGGGCAATTGCTTATTTCTAACACTGTGTACTGGTAATATGTCACAGGAAGACTTGATCAGGCTTCCTTTAGGAAGAGTTTGCTTCGTCTTGAGGTTTAATATCCCAGTCAACAATTTTTCAATTATGTCATGATGGAGCCACTGCTTCCTGAGTATAAATCAGTTAATGTGTTTTACTCAAGGACACAACGCAGTGCCCCGTGTGGGGATTCAACCCAGGACTGCGCAATTGGGCATCTGATGCTCAACCACCAGGCCACTGTGCTCCACAAGAAAAAGTGAGGCAAAGTAGCTACTGACAACATTTAACCAAAAATAAAAAAAAGGCAGGTGATATTGTGTGGTGAATGTACCCAAAAATGCATTCATCACCACAAAAGGAAATCCTTTCAAAATAATTTGCTCCTCCTAGTGAAATCAACATGAGAAATTGATTTGTAAGGATCGAAAGTTCATAACTAATTGATTCGCATTGATCCCTGGTGCGTCCATGAATGATAAATTTTACAACAAAATACAAGATATGACTTTGGTTCACTTTGGAAGATAGAAAATGATTATGTTGACTTTGAGTTAGATGCATTCAAATGAAATCATTTATCAAGAATTAAATACAAATTGAATTTTTGATGTTATAATTATATTTTTTACTATACCCTGCTGTGCTACCTGCTGTGATTTAGGCAGTATATTTATCATATTTATGATGCGATAATTATTCGTTATGTCGCCAGACTATCCCGTCTGTAGAAAGTCCATAGATTCCATGGACATCCTGGACATTTTCCATGGAATCCATGGATATTTTCCACAGAATGCATGGACATTGTCCATAGAATCCATGGAATGTGTGGACAATGTCCATGGAACCCATGGAATGTGTGGACAATGTCCATGGAATCCAGGGACAATGTCCAGGGTACTGTGGACATTGTCCATGGAATTTTTCCAGCATCTCCTCATGAAAGAGTGGACAAATTCCATGGACATTGTACACTGTCGTCCATGGACAATTTCCACTCTTAGAATTACCCATAATCCCATGATATCTGACATCACTTCCTTTTCCTGTTTTACATAATTTTAAAAAGTAAACAGAAATCTAGTCTGAACAAATCTTCAAATATCTAAGGCATCAGAATGCCAGCAAGCGAGAAACTTGAAGAATATACTGCAGACAGACTCAGAGATGCTAAATGAAAGAGAAAACTGCAAAAAAACATTGATGGGAACTGGTCAAGATAAAGCTTTTGTAGAAAGCATGACTGTGGGGAATGAAAGAACATTTCTAGACAGATAAATTGATCTAGGAGTTGCAAAAACAAGATTGTTACACTTGCTGACTTGCAGGTAAGCATTTTAGATATTGATGTTAAAATATGAAAAAACATGTCTGTGCATGTTGTTCTTATTTATCATACTGCAGAATGTCTGGTTGGGGCATGTTAGATTTCATAATTTGGCCTGAATGAGAAGTCATTTTCAGAAAGACTTCCCGTCTGTAGAAAGTCCATAGATTCCTCTAGCTTCATGGTTGATACTAGACTGTTGGCTACCTTGTTGAGAAAGAGCTAGTCATCTTGCCCTTGGTGCATGTTGTACATGTAATAATTATTCTTATATTTAAGACACAGAAATTGATCTTACATTTAGACACAGAAAATGATCATAACATTCATTTTAAAATCCCAACCCACAAAAGATTTTTTTCCGCCCCGCCTGGTGTCTGGGTTGGGATTTTAAAATCAATGTTATGATCAATTTCTGTGTCTGTGTCTTTTAATTTTAAGATCCCAATCCAGACACCAGGCAGGACAGAAAAGATTTTTCTGTCCCACCTGATGTCTGGGTCTGGATTCTAAAATTAATGTTATGATCGATTTCTTATGTAGTACATGACATAATTTGTCCAGCTTTTCTGTCCCACCTGGTGTCTGGTTTGGGATTTTAAAATTAAGAATATGACCAATTTCTGTGTCCTAAATTCTTACATTTAAGACACAGAAATTGATCATAACATTAAATTGTGCATCATTCCTGTCCCGCCTGGTGTCTGCGTTGGGATTTTGAAATTAATGTTTTAATCAATTTCTGTCTTAAATTCTTACATTAAAGACAAAAATTGATTATAGAATTAATTTGTACATCTTTTCTGGCCCCCTGGTGTCTGTGTTGGGATTTTAAAATTAATGTTATGATCAATTTCTGTGTCTTAATTTCTTACATTGTAATTAATGTTAAGATGAATTTCTGTGTCTTAAGAATTTATGTTGTACATATAATTGTGCATCTTTTCTCTCCCGCCTGGTGTCTGATTTGGGATTTTAAAATTAAGGATATGATCAATACCTGATGATGAATCTTTGTGTCTTAAATTCTTACATTTAAGACACAGAAATTGATCATAACATTAATTTGTCCAGCTTTTCTGTCCTGCCTGGTGTCTGGGTTGGGATTTTAAAATTAATGTTTTGATCAATTTTTGTGTCTTAAATTCTTACATTTAAGACAAAAAAATTGATCACAAAATTAATTTGTGCATCTTTTCTGTTCCGCCTGGTGTCTGGTTTGGGATTTTAAAAATTAATGTTATGATCAATTTCTGTGTCTTAATTTCTTACATTGTAATTAATGTTAAGATCAATTTCTGTCTCTTAAGAATTTATAATTGTGCATCTTTTCTGTCCCGCCTGGTGTCTGATTTGGGATTTTAAAAATAAGGATATGATCAATATCTGATGATGAATTTCTATGTCTTAAATTCTTACATTTAAGACACAGAAATTGATCATAACATTAATTTGTCCAGCTTTTCTGTCCCGCCTGGTGTCTGGGTTGGGATTTTAAAATAAATGTTTTGATCAATTTTTGTGTCTTAAATTCTTACATTTAAGACACAAAAATTGATCACAAAATTAATTTGTGCATCTTTTCTGTTCTGCCTGGTGTCTGGTTTGGGATTTTAAAAATTAATGTTATGATCAATTTCTGTGTCTTAAATTTCTTAAATAATCAAATTTATTACAATTGAAATATAGAAATCAAATTTATTACAATTGAAATATAATTCTTTTGCACTGGAATTGTGTTTGCTTTTAATAACAACTGTCAACAAGAGATACTGTTAGTGTTAACCAGAGATGCATCTTGCCATAATGTGCATGAAAGCAATATGATTCAAATGTCTTCTCAGGGTTTACACTGCACAGCCATCTGCTATATATCAGTTGACAATGTCCATGGAAATATTCCATGGACATTGTCCATGGATTTTGTCCACAGTGTACCTGGACAAATTCCATGGACATTGTCCATGGAACTTTTCCATGGACATTGTCCATGGATTTTGTCCACTGATTCCCTAGACAATCTCCATGGACTGTGGAAAAAGTACATGGATTCCATGGAAAAGTTCCATGGACATACTGGAAAAATTCCGCTGACATACTGGAAAAACTCCATGGACATTTTCCATGCATTCACTGGAAATTGTCCAGTGTTTTCGTTCCAATACTCCAGCCGGACAATGTCCATGGATTCCATGGACTTTGTCCACTGATTCCATGGACTTTTTCCACTGGTTCCATGGACTTTCTACAGACGGGCTATTCAAGCTCATGATTTGTGACAACATAGTTTACTTTCTGTGAAAAAAAATCCTTCATTTGTTAATTTTCAGTTAAATCAAGTAAGATATATATTGTGGGTATTCATTTGAACAGTCTCAGATAGTCTGTTCTAATGACTACCCACAAAACACTTTTCAGTCAGAAATATGAAACAGTATCCAGATCTTATGAGCAAATTAATATGACATCACAAAAACTTGCCCATGCAATATACAAAGATGTTTTCAAGAAGCAAAAAATTGAAAATTTCAGTAGAAAACGTTTGATATTTTTAATATTTTAACTCAAAACATGCATTGTGGGTACACGTTAGAACTGCCTTGCCGAGGCAGTTCTAACGAGTACCCACAATGTATGTTTTGGATCAAAAATAAGAAAATTAGCTATACCCCTGCAAACCCCAGTTTTTCTATATACATGGGGTTTAAGGGGGTATTCATTGTACGGACATGTTTTCCTGATGAATTTTAACGATTTTCTACATATTTTCATCACTGTAATACCTGTAAATCACAAACTCTCATGTTTTGATTGGAAGTAGATAAATTGCACTTTGAATTAAAATTTGATAAGATTTCTAAATTTGTCATCATTTCAACTGTGGACTTATTGACAAAATATTGGCATGCTGTTTAATATTTGATATTAATATGTCATCAATTTATTTCACTTTGTTTATATATTAAACCTTCATCCAGTATTTAATGCACATTTCTTTCTCCACTGCTCTTCTTCATCAGGAAAACATGGTTGTGAAATGTATAGCCCCTTCAACCCCACTTTTATATAGAAAAACTGGGCTTTGCAGGGGTATATTTAATTTTCTTATTTTTGATCCAAAACATACATTATTGGTACTCGTTAGAACTGTCTAGGCGAGGCGGTTCTAACGTGTACCCACAATGTATGTTTTGAGCAAAAATATTAAAAATAATCAAAATTTTCTAATGAAATTTTCATTTTTTTTTCTTCTGAAAAAAATTCTCTGTATTATTGCATGGACACGTTTTCGTAATGAAGAGTAAGAATGGCCATAGAAATATTTTCATGACCTGTGATGGGTGTGAGGACTGGTTTTTTGATTAATTGATTGATTGATGTTTAACCCTAATGGGGTCATTGGCGTCTAACAATTGTTAAATGCATATTTGAGGACTGGTTTTGGGTCTGCATCAATACAAATAATGGAGCTATTGCACCTGGCCATTTTGGTATGCTCAACCACATCAGATCAGGTCCCCAGGTTATAGAAACATTTTCATGCTCAGTTCAGCTGAGACTAAAATTTATCCTGCTCATAAATGTTTCAATTGTTGGCATTTTAACATTTATCAGCAGGATAAATTACAGGCCTTAGGGATCTAAAACTGAAATTTTAATTCATTTTGGCTATTTCAGTATTTATGAGCAGTTTAAATTTCATGCTCAGCTGAGTTGAGCATGAAAATTTTTTTATAACCTCAGGACCAGAGCACATTCTTGGATGGACAGCCTGCAGAAAAAAATGTAATAAAAATTGTCACCCGAGGTGACAATAGATTAGCATTTTTGAGAGTTTGATTTTTTACCTTAATGCATGCTGTTTCGTGCAACATTATTATCCTTAAATAAATAGGAATTGAGATAGCCATGTCAAACTTGTTTAATTATTTCAACAACAATCCTATTAAATGAGCCGTGACGCGAGAAAACCGGTCTTTGGGGTTTCCCACCAGGTCTGACTCAAACTGATCTGTACAGTCACAGAAGCAGGCTAGAAACTTGAAATTTTAGATTTAAGAAGAAGAGAAATTGTACTATCTCATCTGTGTAGAGAAAACAAAGGCACTGATCAGCTTCGCAGTTACTGCAACTGCGACGCTGTTCTGCACCTTTGTTTTCGCATAGCTTAGGCAAATATGAGGGTTTCTCTCGACTCGGCTCAAATGATTACATAATGATAAATCACACCTTTAAATGAGCCAAGTCATGAGAAAACCCACAATATGGTTTCCAAACATGTCTGACACAAACTGTCCTGTACAAGCATATAAGATGGCTGGATACTGGAAATTTTGGATTTAGACAGTAGAGGAATTGTAGTACTATCCGTGTAGCGAAAACAAAGGCGTTGATCAGCTTCGCAGTAACTGTGAAGCAGATCTACGCATTTGTTTTCGCATATGCTAATGTTGGTTTTCTCATGACACGGCTTAAATGCACTTTGTTTCGGAAGTATTGGGTGACTATTTGAATGACTATGATGCCACAATTTTTATCTAAAGCGTTTCTCGAAGTCCGGTCCCTTCCCATTTGTGGTTCGGTGGTTGTGATTAAATGCTGCTTGATGCTGTACTACAGAAAACTTTAGTGACTGATCTTTTGACTAATGTTACACTGATTTGAAGGCCTGAACCTTAGCAGCCTAGGAAAGTGGTTAAGTCAAGCCCTCCATCCATCTATAACTTTGGCAGGAAATCAGGATGTCTTACTGATCGACATCCCATTGCTGTGTAGAGGTCTCATGAAAATGGAGGCAACCATCTATCCTTAGGTCTTATGCTCTAGTCATTTGTAACCACGGCCCCTCAGGCCCGGGGAATAGCGGGGACTTTGACTTTAGGTCCAGCAAATCCTGCTAAAACTCCCCACCCTTGGGGGACTGCTCGATGATAAAACCACTGCTGTTTTCCCCCTGTTTTCCCTGCTATCTTTTCATTTCACGGCCCTTTTTTCCTATATATAAAGCAAACTCCGGATATTTCCCCCGCACTGCCATAGCAAAACTTTGGTCAAAGCCCTGCTCATTTCCACGGCTATCCCCCGCCCTCCACCCGGGTCTGGGTGGGCCGTGGTTACAAATGACTAGTGCATTAGTTGTTTACTTTGGCAGTGCAGTACTTTGGCAGTGCAGTTTTGCAGGACATCCTGTTGTGTTGAAGTTGTTTACTTTGGCAGTGCAGTACTTTGGCAGTGCAGTTTTGCAGGACATCCTGTTGTGTTGAAGTCTCATGAAATGGAGGCGACATTCCAAAATGACCAATTGCTGTTGACTGGGATGTTGAGCAATAACACCACAATACAAATTAGACCTAGTATGGTCGAGAATGATCAATCAGAATCCAAACCAAGAGGTTCAAACCCTGCTTAGGCACCCTGTTGTGTCCTTGGGCCAGACATACATGTACTAGCTCGCCACAGTACTGGTTAATTCCCAGGAAGGGGTGGCTCCATCCCGACATGACTAAAAAAGTGTTCAATTATTGTTGACTGGGATATTAAACCTCAAACCAAGCAAAATAAAAGGAGGTCTATTGGTATTTATAAGCAGTGTCAAAGCCTCACACAGGTCCAAAAACGTGACTGAGAACAGCCAACACAGATGAAGTCAAATAATGCTATATCTCACCGCTGTGTCTGGTGTGGGTTCGAGCCCCGCACTGGCCATTTGAGACAAGCCAAGTTCTGCTTGCGGGTGTGCCAGGTGGTTTTTCTCTGGATTCTCCCATTTTTGCCCACCTAGTCTGATTGGCCCGTCTCATATGAGCTGAAATAATCTTGAAAGGGACGTAAAACTGAATCAAAAAAAAAAAAAAATCACAAAAAAAAACCCCTGAGAACAACTAACATAGATGAAATAAAATAATGCTGTAGGAGGCAAATACCTGTTTGGGAACAACTTGCTGCCAATGGGAGAGATAAGAGGTAAAGTACTCCACCAGAGGGCGCTGCTGCACTAAGAGTTATACCTGTTATTGATTTTGCCAATACACATGAAGCAAATGGCTTATCGGACCTATGTTAAGCAACCAATTTAATTGATATAATTTTAGAAATCACATTTAACTAAGTATTTATACATTTATTTAGCTAGTTGTTCATATTGTCGTCATCTATATGATTATTTTTTGTACTTGTCCTATGCTTTCATATTTTTGTAAATTGTCTATATTACATTTATAATAACATTTATCTAATACGGTTCCATGTTAATAATGAAAATAATGCTAATTTAACACCTGACTGTTTTAAATTGGAGAATAGTAGTCAACAATCAAACAAACAAACAAACATAATCTTTATTGAAAGCTCAGAAAGCACATCAGTTACATATGAGCCGCGACGCGAGAAAACCAGTCTTCGGGGTTTCCGCCCAGGTCTGACACAAACCTGCCTGCACAGTAACAGATGACAGCTAGAATCTTGAATCTGAGTATATTGTACTATCCTGTAGCGAAAACAAAGGCGCTGATCAGCTGTGCTGTTACAGCACAGCTGATCTGCGCCTTTGTTTTCGCATAAGCAAACATCCGGTTTTCTCATGACGCGGCTCATATGAGACTGAATAAATATTGTCATTGGAGTACTCTATTGCTATCCCCTTTCTGTAGAGGATATAAAATTTTATAATTTAAATAGCTCAAAGTTTTTTACTTTATATATACTTTGCAAAAATACACATGCGGTAAAAAAAAAAAACAACAAGGAAATTCAAGGAGATAATTCTTTCCAATTAATTTTTCATATCTGTCCATAATGATTTTTTCATGTTTATTTATTTATTTATTTGTTACTATGTATAACTATTGAAATTAATTGATGTGCAACATGTATTCTTATGTAATAAAAAGTCCTAGGATAGAGCAAGGTGGGGGCAAGACGCCCAGGTGGGTTAGACCGACCCACCCCTTTTAAATCCCTGAATAATCTGTTTAGACAGTAAAGCATTCTTCCATTCTTTGGGTGCCGTTGACCTCTCGCAGTTCATAAACACGCCCATAGTGTTTTACGTACAAAATACCCTGGTGGGCTTGTAGCCCCGCTATCAATGTGTGAAATGTCCACTGTGTCTTGTCTCTTATCATTTCTTTAGCAAAATTGTGCGACGGGTGAGCTAATTTCGCAACAATTGGAAAAGGTAATAGTCAGATAGTCAACACTTATTGTTTTAAGAGCCAAGAGTCAATTCCCATTGCAACAAGTATGAACAGAATACATGTATCTGCATTCTTTTTTTTTTTTTTTTTTTTCTTTTTTTTTGGTATTAGTTTTGTGACTATTTTCGTGAAACTTTCCACAGTGGCGTTTTTTCCTGTGACTCCAGTGAACATACAGGAAAGCTGTAAAAAATTTTGTTCTATGTCTGTTTGCTTGCAAATCACAGTCTACACTTTTTCGGTCATATCAGGAAGGAGACATCGCTTCTAGGCACTAAAATTTACAGTTCATTAAAATGTTAAATGCCAGACTACAATTCGGTGTTTTAACAGAGAGATTTTAACCCGAGGGGCCTGGTGCTCTCCACATTCCCCATATTATTAGATCTCAGTTCATTGAATTGGATTGCTCATTTTCAATTTTGCATGAAGGTACTAATAAATGTTGGCATCACTGCAAATCCTGTATACACTGGGTCTTGTTGTTTCTTTGAATAAACATATAAGATGCTTTCATTTACAAGACTATTAATTTGCAGGATTATACCATTTTGACATGACTTTATTCTCTTTTTAACATTTTGTATTTAATTATTTCAGTAATTAATTGTGAACTCTACACATCTTAAATAAATAGTTTTCCTATCAGAAATCTATTATAGAGGCATGTGTATTGGAAATAGCTGACTGTGTTATGACTCTTAGTACTGCAGCACACCTAGCGGATAAAATCTCTTATCTCCCCCATTGTTAAGTTGTTCCCACACTGGAATTTGCCTCCTACAACCTCATATTGATTTTTTATCTGTGTCAGTTGTTCTCAGTCATGCTGGTTGCCTCTGGATAGCTAGTTTGTTTGTATTTACTTACACACGGTGTCAAAGCCTGCTGTCATAAGATTATTTACGACAACAACAAAAGTATTTCAAGTGATTATGTTTGAACTGATATCAATTTATTTAAGAACTGTCAGAGGGAACATGAACTCCCTACCGGGTAATCAATCTTTGATAAGGCCAAAAATGAAATATTAGTTTTCGAGTAGGAAAACAACCGGCTAGGTTTCCGACCTGGTTGGGCTGTACCCAAACAGAAGCAGGCTAGAAGTTTGAAATAAATTTCGGATATAGAAAGAAAAGGGATAGTACCATTTGTTAAGTGAAAACAAAGGTGCTGATCAGCTGTGCAGTTACTGCACATCTGATCTGCGTCTTTGTTTTCGCATATGCAGATTGTTTGTTTTCTGATAAGGCCAAAAATGAAATATTAGTTTTGGAGTAGGAAAACAAGGGCTGTCATGATGTCGTTTTATAGCGGATACATACTGGTCGCAGATAAGAGAAAACAAATTCACCTGCAAAATATGAAAATTTTTGTTTGGTGGTTTATAGTAAATTGGGTGCAAATGTTTAGAGGGTTCCTTTCTGTAAAAGATACCCAAATATTATTTTTAGCTAAATTTTAATTCCATAAATTTCCTGGTCTCTATGGCATAGTGTTTAAGCTACTCAATGCCTCTTAAACCAAGAATATGTTGCATAAAAATTGGGAATTTCTAGAGATGTGATTTTCTAATGAAGACATTTTTTACTTATAAATCTGAATCTTAATCATTTTCCCTTGCCTGTCTGTTTGCAAGCTACTAGTATCATTAAAAGACTATGTTTAAATTAACGGCCTACAGCAAGTTTTCTCATGTCCTGGCTCATTTTACATTAAAATGGGATACAAAATACTTTTCAGTCCCTAACAATCATGACTGTGACATGCGATGCATCATACGAAATCAAGACTCGTTAGCATCAACCCAGGTGCTGGCATGACAATAGAAGAAAGGTACCCAACACCTTTATATGGATGGGTACCCACAGTTGTCAACTTAGGATGTGAATGAAAGGGGAAGACTTTTGCAGTAAATAGATTAATCACAATGTACCCTATCCATCCGTATTCAGGGTACATTTCACCCTTTGGCAAGATATTTACATGTAAATTGAGGTGTCAAAGAAATTTGTAGCAAAAGCAAACTCAACTGTAAAAGAATCCTTTTACCGAAAACTATGAAATTTCTAAAATTGACACCCTTAAAACAAGCCTCATATAGAGGAAGATCACCTACACTTAATGCTCATACTTTCACCATTAACTGAAAACTGTCTAAAATTCCTGTAATACATTTCAAGCAAAACAGTAAATGGTTTACCACCTGTTGTCTGAGTTGAGATTTTGAATTTAATAATCATTGTTTCAGCGCTTGAGTATATATTCTTAGGGTACTTTTGCATAGTGTAAGTGCAAGTAGTGTTGGCCCTGATCGGACTGTTTTCAATATGTAAGAGCTGTCTGATCTAGGCAGTCTGCTATTTTCACATAAAGCTCTCTTTGTCCAAAAATTTAGAATTTTAAATATTTTTCTTTTGTAGAACTAAAAGTGGCCTCTAATTTGTCTGTAACTGTACCAAAAGGTCAGCGTGATTATTAATAGTTTGAAAATGCCCTTTTCTGTAATTTGAAAATAACCTTTTTCTGTATTCTGTTCATGGGACATTGAAAGGTTAACAGGGTGGGTGGATGCCAAAAGGTCAAATAAGGTCCCTTGGAAAATTATAATGGTCAATTTTATATCCAGTATGTTTTCATGATCTTTCCTGAGAGAGCCACTATATATAATGATCATGCAGTTGTTAATGATAATTGTTTTATGATCACTTTCTGGGTTAGTCAGGTTTTGTGCATAGACTGATTCTATAGAAGCGGAGATGTAAATGCAGAGTTTGTCTAAGTAATACCCACCTCACCAGTCCTGTTCTCCCCCCCCCCCATTCCCTGCCACACACACTAAAAATACTTTCTTGGTTTCCAGTCTTATTAAAAAGGCCCGTTATAATAAGTTTTGGCTCAGAAAGAGCACATGGTCTATTTGGTTGGGGTTTGTGTAAAAAAAAAATTGATTCACGGTTGAGATACCCCTTAAAAACTATAACTTATATTTTTGTCTCAGCTGCCCCCGCTATAGAACAGAAGGGGCATATGGTACAAAACAGTCAGTGGTTGTGTAAAAACACACTTTTTATTTACATTTGAGATTTTCGCACAAAATTATTAAAATTGGTTGAAATTGTATTGCAAATGTAAATATTGGCAGAGGCTCTTAAACAATATGTAAATATTTTTTGTGATTCTTTAAATAAAGGATTCAAATATTAGGATTTGTTATTTCTTTGGTGTTAAAATTAGTTCATGTTTTTGTAAAATATTTAGGGTAATTTATGTGGGTACTTGTAAGTTGGTGCATATAATACAAAAAGTATGAGCACACAGAATGCTTAGAAAATTTTAGCTTTGCATACTCATTTAAGTACTTCTTATGCACCTATAAGGTTTTGTTTTAAAATCAAACCTGTATTGCAGAGTTGACATTTTTTTCATGCATGGAAATTACATATACAAAGAAAAATTTGTTGCATCACAGGGATTCGTTGTGGAGCACCTGCTTTGGATGTCTTTAAGGTTTAAATCGTCTATCTTTTAAGCAAGTCATTCATCCTCCTTTATATGAGTACTCTCAAGTTTATGCTCAAATGAGCTAAGCATGAAAAATCTGTAATCTTAGGGTTTTTGGCTGATTTTATGTAGTTTATGCCCTACCGAACACTTTAAGTATAGAGAATCCCCAGATCAAACCAACATACTACTCTGGTTTGAGCCGCTACGCGAGAAAACCGGTCTTCGGGGTTTCTGACCAGGTCTGACACAAACCGGCCTGTGCATCTACAGAAGATGGATAGAAGCTTGAAATTTCCGATTTAAGAAGAAGAGAAATTGTACTATCCGTGTAGTGAAAACAAAGGCGCTGATCAGCTTTGCAGTTACTGCGAATCTGATCTGCGCCTTTGTTTTTGCATAGGCAAAAATCTGGTTTTCTCATGATGCGGCTCATTTACAAGAGTAGTGGCTTAACCATGACAACATGGTGGTCCCTGTTGCCCAGCAGTGCATGCTCTAATTTGAGCACACTGTCTCCAGATGATGGTCAGATAGTTGGGGAGGGGGGTTTCTTAATCATATATGAGCTTGTACGAAAACCAACAATCTGGGTTCCGACCCGGTCTGACACAAACCGGGCTGTACAGTCACAGAAGATGGTTAGAGGATGGAGATTTTAAATTTAGAAAGTAGAGGAATTGTACTATCGGTGTAGTGAAAACAAAGATGCTGATCAGCTTTGCAGTTACTGCGAAGCTGATCTGCGCCTTTGTTTTCCTATGCAGATTGTTGGTTGCAATGGCGGCTCATATTCAATGCACTTTTAGATTGGAATTTTTGCCATCTTTGTTTCTCAACTGTCATACTGTTTGGCTTTGACAGATTTTGGTTCATTTTTAATCATGCCTAATCACCAAATAGGTAATAGATCTTAAACCTAGGGCTGGATTTGGTATTGAAAAACTTACCGCTGTTTACCTAACACTTGTGTTAATGGCGGTAAGATTGATAAGTTTTGAAAGGTTTCAAGTAGTTGGCTTACTGTAGGTCTGAGAATTTATGTGCTTAAATTTTATTCAAACACGTTTAAAAAAAAAAGCATTTAAAATGATTTGTTACCTTCAGTTGTGGTTACAGATGGTTTAGTTTCCTACCCCATAGTTTGTCTCAAAGAGGAGTCAGTGTTCCTCAGAAAGTTCTGGGATCAAAGATTCGTTGACTGGGATGTTAAGCAACACTACAAACAAACAAATTCTTACAATACATTTATGGCATCTTTACTTAATACTTGTTGAAGTTGGCCAAAGATTGGGCACATTGATCAACAAATATTCATATGGATGAAAATATGATATTTTTCCATAATCATATAGCTCTGTTGCCAAAGTCATAGAAGGAAATGAACATGACTTAAATAATTATTGGTTCTGTACCGTTTGAGCCTCAACTCGAGAAAATCGTTCTTCGCAGTTTCTGAACAGGTCCCATACAAATAGGCCCATATAGTCTCAGACAAAGACTAGAAGCTTGAAATTTCGGATTAAAGTAGAACAGAGATTGTACAATGTGTGTAGCAAAAAAATAGGCGCTGATCAGCTTTGCAATTACTGCACAGCTCATCTGCATCTTTATTTTCACTCAGTCAAAAAAGCTAGTTTTCTCATGACGCAGCTCAATTCTGAATATGATTTATTGCCAAGATAGAATTCTCTTTAGTCCCTATTGATCATTTGATTAGGGATCTCAGAATTTGGAACTCTTTGGAACTCATGTCTGATATGAAACCAGACAGAAGCAGTTATAGTATGGTTCCAGTCATTATCATGCTTGTAGGAGAAAAAATTCAGACATATGAGCCGCCTCATGGGAAAACCAACAAACTGCATATGCGAAAACAAAGACGCAGATCAGCTTCGCGGTAACCGCAAAGCTGATCAGCGCCTTTGTTTTCGCTACTCGGATAGTACAATTCCTCCTCTACTTAACTCCAAAATTTCAAGCCTATAGCTCTTTTCTGTGACTGTGCAGCCTGATTTGTGTCGGACCTGTTCAAAAACCACATTGTTGGTTTTCCCATGAGGTGGCTCATATATATATATAGCCCATAATTATGAGAAGCCGTATAAAGTTGTAAACCAGGGGGCATGGGTCAGATTCGGCAGGCTTCTCCAGTAATTTAGATGAGACTTTAAACCGAGGCCCAATCTTATATATATTACATAAGTTGTTGTGTGGGACATAGAACTCAAAATCAAGCAGTAAACCCTCAGACAAGTATAAACACTGGGCTTTCTTTGTAAGTTGTAAAACGGGGCATGCATCAGATTCGGCAGGCGTCTCCAGTTTTTATAGATGAGACTTTGTTTAAACAGAAGCCCAGTCTCCATATGACCTGAGTTGTTGTGTGGGACAAAAAAACTTGAAATCAAACGACAAATCCTGACAAGTATAAACACTGGGCACTGTTTGTATGACCTCTAGAGGTGCACTTGAGTAGTTAGCAAAACAAGAAATTTGATCTGTCCTGAGCAGTCACCTTATTTGTCACTATTGTTCGCCAAATTGCACTCTAATTTTCTTGAAAGCTAGGAAAAATAAGCGTTGGCTTGAAAAAAGAGATTTTGATTTAGTTATTATAAACAAACAGGTTTTTCATTGCTTCATAAGCTAGCTAAATGCGTAAAAGAAAACAAACTATAGAACTACTCTTTATGAAACTGAAAAGCGAAGGTGCTGATGAGCGTACATATTTACACAATTGAAAATTGTCTTTTTATATTTGTTAAAATCAGATTTTCTCTTGATGCAGATCATTTCATTTGAAAAAAAAGGGACAAATTCAAATATTTGCTCAGATTTCAACGATAATTGATCACCAAAATCATAACCATTCAAGATCTATCATCATGTAACTTAATCTACCGAAAATCTTAATCTTTAATTGGTCGGAACATTCTTACTTTTGTTGTTAGTCAACAGCGAAACCCTACAGCGCCCTTCTATTAATCACCGTTGTTATAATGGTTTGCCAAGGTCTTGCTTGTGACCAATGGGCAAATGGTAGCTGATTGCAGGGTTTGAAGCAGTTGCTCCTTCGCGTGCACAAGGCAGGCTTGGAGTTGAAGCCAGCCAAAACAGTGACCTGGCCCCGAGGTTATAAAACTTTTTTCATGCTCAGCTCAGCTGAGTCTAGAATTCATCCTGCTCATAAATGTTAAAATGCCAACAATTGTTGGCATTTTAACATTTATTAGCAGGGTAAATTACTAGTTTTTGAGTTTTGAACCTGAATTTTCCACTAATTTTGATTATTTCAACATTTATGAGCAGTTGAAATTTCATGCTCAGCTGAGCTGAGATTGAAAAAAGCTTTATAACCTCGGGGCCTGGAAGCTTGAACATGTCAAAACTCTTGACAGGTGTTGGCTGTAGAAGAGCAAAGAAGTGACTCCTTGTCAGTTATCAGCATAAGAATTTGCAAATAAAAATTAAAACTGAGATCCTTCAAGAGCAGTGAACACATTTATGAGAAAGGTGATGAGCCATACCGCGGTTTCGACTATTTAAGTCTCGTCAGTGACCCTTTAGATTTGGCAACATGGAGCCAAAGAGAATTACTGGATTTTTCCAACTTTCAACAGGGTAGTCGATACAAAGACTAGTTTTATCTAAATGGGACCAAATGTATTAAGCATTGGTTACATTAAGAAAATGAATCTTAACCGATAATAAATTTCTGACTTCTCAGAATATCCTCGCCGATCTCAAAGTACCAAAAGGAAAATATAACCAGCTGCACTATGGATGATGTACGGGGAGACTTTTTAGGGCCGCCACACGGCACAACACCAGCTGCAGTAATAGCAAATAAAAATTAAAACTGAGATCCTTCAAGAGCAGTGAACACACATTAATGAGAAAGGTGATGGGCCATACCGCGGTTTCCACTATTTAAGTCTCATCAGTGACCCCTTAGATTTGGCAACATGGAGCCAAAGAGAATTACTGCAAGCATACTTTGCCAAGGAGTCACTTCTGGCGCAGTCAGGTAGCTGCACACTATATAAATGTGTAATGATGTTTGCTGCAAAGGCAGAAATAGAACCTGAGTCCATCGGTCGAAGAACGACTAATAATAAAGCAAACAATTTCCATACACTCACAAATCAGACACATCACAAATACATGTTTTCTGAAAATTTTCTTATTTTTCATCTATAATATCTGGACCTCTGTTTATTGCATGAACATGTATTCGTAATGCATAATTGTATACAAAGACTATAGCCTGAGTGAACTGGGCGCCCGGTTTGATTGCAACTTAAACCGATGGCTGGTAGGCACGGCCTATATCAGGGATACTTAAAATTGTATGTATGACTGTATGGGCACTGCACCAGTTTTTCCTATGATGTTCACATTCTGGTCGGTCAAATCCTCCTAAATTTAGTGTGTAATTTGTTATTGTTTGATGTCCTTTTACATGTTTTGTGGATGCGCTAAAATGTATTTGGCAATCTGAATAAAGAATTGAATTGAATTGAATTGAATTGAATTGTTTTCAAGTTTTATCAGTTAAATTCAAAATAAGGATATTGATCAATTAGATAGAGTATACAAAAAAGCACAAAAATGAAAAATACATAAAACTAAAACAAGAGTCTGTATGCTATAAATTTTATTTGCAAATTAGTCACACAAACAGGAAATTCTTAGTTTAATGAGAGAAAAAGGTCGATCAGAGCATATTAGGCCAGCCTTATGGCAGTTTTGAGTTTTTGTTTCAGCCAGATTTGTACAGCAATTGTCAAGTGACATGAAAATATGAGGAAAACATTAACTGCAAATGTTGACGGCAGTTGACATGCGGTAATTATGAAATTGCAGTAACTTTAAGTGGTTTCTCATAACATAATTAGTAAATTTTTACTACTACCCTGGACCTCTTTATAACACGGTTCATTACAATTTACAACACGGTTTTGGATACAACACTGATCAGTGTTGGACCCCAATCATATACATGTATCTATACATTTTACTCTCGTGATAACATGGATTGGATAGCTAACACGGAAATTGGCTTGGACCCCAGCAATAGTGTTATAAATTGAGGTGTAATTTTTTTTATTTTCAAGCCTTTATTATGGGCATTATCATATCGGTAGCTATAAATATTGAATGACTAGAACTCGGGTATATTTTAAAACCAAGTAACAAGACAGTGTGCAGATACCACTGGATATGCGCTGGCATGATTGTTATTGGACCTTTGCTCAGAGTCAGACACCTTTGCCATCCATAACTTGTTATGAAAACTTGCCCATGCAATATATGTATAGATTTTTTTCAGCTGTAAAAGTTGAAAATTTCATTGGAAGAATTTTGATATTTTTCTTATTTTTGCTCAAAACATAGATTGTAGGTACACGTTAGAACTGCCTCGGCGTGGCGGTTCTAACGAGTACCCACAATGTATGTTTTAGAGCAAAAATAAGAAAAATAGGTATACCCCTACATACCCCAGTTTTGCTATATAAATATGGGGTATGAGGGGGTATACTTTACATTGACATGTTTTCCTGATGTTTATAACTCAAAAATTAATGATGTCGATGGTTCTTCATGTCGCGGGGGAAAACTATCAGTACAAAAAAAAAAAAAAAAAAAAAAAAAAAGACATCCATGAGATACCATGCAAATGTCTTTCTTTCTGCATGTATAGCTTGAATGTTGCAATTAAAACAAAAGGAAGCTCATTCATAATCTTTGAGTTTCATGGAGAAAAACCTTGCACACAGTGTGATTTTAAACATGTAAAGCACTCTCAAGCTGTTACAAGAACAACTTTATCATGTTTTCGAGAAGTTTATAACAGGCTATTAGTAAAGCTTTTAAATCTTCACTTGCAAAAAGCTTTTAGCTGTCAAAATCTGGAAAAAAAACAAAACAAACTTCAGGAGTTGCAATTTGGGATGATTAAAAAATTACTCTTAAGAAGAAAACAGACAAGCAGACATTTAAGATGCAAAACATTACTTTAACACGCTTGTGCAATTAAATGCAGTTGTTACCACTGTAAAAGGACAATGTTATGATGTGTTGTACCTTTTTATTAGCTCACCTGAGCCGAAGGCTCACAAGGTGAGCTAATAGGATAGCCATGATCCGGCGTCCTTCCGTCCGTCGTCCGTCCGTCGTCGTCCACAATTTCAAAGATCTTCTTCTCTGAAACCGCTTGGCCAATCTAGTTGAAATTTTATGTGGAGCCTCCTTGGATAGTGGAATTTCAAGTTTGATCGCGAAATCCAGGTCACATGACCACGATGGCCGCCACGCCCATATATGGTAAAAACCCTTCAAAAATCTTCTTCTCCAGAACCGGTGGGCCGATTTCCATGAAACTTGGCATGTAGCATTGGGGACTTCAGCCCATCATAGTTTGATAAAATGATGACCCTTGGATGACCTTGACCTATTTTACGGCAAGGTCAAATTTGGAAACATAGGCTTTTACATAGGAAAAAGTGAAAACTATGGATTTTTTGAAAACTATTGCAGCCTGAGGCCTGAAAAGTGGTAGATGCAAACAACTAATGGAGTAGATGAAGGTATGTGATTAATATAGGTCAAGGTCATCTCTTGACCTTGGCCAGTCTGTTGTCCATACACACTTTTCAAAGATCTTCTTCTCTGAAACTGCTTGGCCAATCAAAGTGAAATTTTATGTGGAGCATCCATGGTTAGAGGAGACGAAAGTTTAATTGCGAAATTCAGGTCACATGACCAAGATGGCCGCCACGCCCATATATGGTAAAAACCACTCAAAAATCTTCTTCTCCAGAACTGGTGGGCCGATCACCACGAAACTTGGTATGTAGCATTAAGGACCTCAGTCCATCGTAGTTTGATAAAATGATGACCCTTGGATGACCTTGACCTATTTTACGGCAAGGTCAAATTTGGAAACATAGGCTTTTACATAGGAAAAAGTGAAAACTATGGATTTTTTGAAAACTATTGCAGCCTGAGGCCTGAAAAGTGGTAGATGCAAACAACTAATGGAGTAGATGAAGGTATGTGATTAATATAGGTCAAGGTCATCTCTTGACCTTGGCCAGTCTGTTGTCCATACACACTTTTCAAAGATCTTCTTCTCTGAAACTGCTTGGCCAATCAAAGTGAAATTTTATGTGGAGCATCCATGGTTAGAGGAGACGAAAGTTTAATCGCGAAATTCAGGTCACATGACCAAGATGGCCGCCACGCCCATATATGGTAAAAACCACTCAAAAATCTTCTTCTCCAGAACTGGTGGGCCGATTACCACGAAACTTGGTATGTAGCATTAAGGACCTCAGTCCATCGTAGTTTGATAAAATGATGACCCTTGGATGACCTTGACCTATTTTACGGCAAGGTCAAATTTGGAAACATAGGCTTTTACATAGGAAAAAGTGAAAACTATGGATTTTTTGAAAACTATTGCAGCCTGAGGCCTGAAAAGTGGTAGATGCAAACAACTAATGGAGTAGATGAAGGTATGTGATTAATATAGGTCAAGGTCATCTCTTGACCTTGGCCAGTCTGTTGTCCATTACACTTTACAAAGATCTTCTTCTCTGAAACTGCTTGGCCAATCAAAGTGAAATTTTATGTGGAGCATCCATGGGTAGGGGAGACGAAAGTTTGATCGCGAAATCCAGGTCACATGACCAAGATGGCCGCCACGCCCATATATGGTAAAAACCTTTCAAAAATCTTCTTCTCCAGAACCGGCAGGCCAATTTTCATGAAACTTGGTATATAGCATTTGGGACTCCAGCCCATTATAGTTTGTTGAAATGATGACCCTATTATGACCTTGACCTATTTTACGGCAAGGTCAATTTTGGAAACATAGGCTTTCATATGGGAAAAGGCGAAAACAAACTGTTGCAGCCTGAGACCTGAAAGTTGCTAGATGCAGACAACTAATGGAGTCAATGAAGGTAAGTTATTAATGAAGGCCAAGGTCATGTCTTGACCTTGGCCCAAGGTCATTTAAATATCAAAATTAAAATTATGGTTTTCTCAGAAATCACTGGGTTTGAAAACTATTGCAGTCTGAGACCTGAAACTTTGCAGATGCAGACAACTTATGAAGTCAATAAAGGTGTGTGAGTATTCAAGGTCAAGGTCATATCACTATGACTTAATACTCCAAGATCAGGCTTCAGGTGAGCGTTCTCAGGACCAATGGTCCTCTGTTTTTGCATCAAGCACAGCATTGCAGTAAATGTTGTATTTTAGGACATTTAAATGAGTATTTAAAGCAGAATTTCACAGTTTTTTGCAGTGTAGATTATTTTGGCATACATTTTGTAAACGTCCAGTTATAGATCCCGTTTGGTTCTGTGTTCCATTAACTAAACAGGTAAATGGGACAATGCTGGTCACTGAGCGACGACAATAAGCACCCTTTTCACTAGTACTACATCAGGAAAACATGTCCGTGCAATGTATACCCCCTTAAACCCCACTTTTATATAGCAAAACTGGGGAATGCAGGGGTATACCTATTTTTAGCTCACCTGAGCCGTTAGGCTCACAAGGTGAGCTTATAGGATGGCCATGATCTGGCATCCGTCCGTCCGTCCGTCGTCCGTCCGTCCACAATTTCAAAGATTTTCTTCTCTGAAACCGCTTGGCCAACCAAAGCCAAATTGTATATGAAGCATCTATAGAGAGGGGGAACCAATGTGTATATAAAATCCAGGTCACATGACCAAGATGGCCGCCATGCCCATATATGGTAAAAACCCTTCAAAAATCTTCTTCTCCAGAACCGGTGGACTGATTTCAACGAAACTTGGCATGAAGCATTGATGGCTCAAGCACTACAATGTGTATTACCATAATATTCAAACATCATCTCCTCTGAAACTGCTTGGCCAATCAAAGCCAAATTTTATGTGAAGCATCAATAGGAAGGGGGAATTAATGTATATATAAATAATCCAGGTCACATGACCAAGAGGGCCGCAATGCCCATATATGGTAAAAACCCTTCAAAAATCTTCTTCTCCAGAACCGGTGGATCGATTTCAAAGAAACTTGGCATGAAGCATTGATGGCTCAAGTACTACAATGTGTATATAAATCATGACCCTGTGATGACCTTGACCTTTTTTTTTACGGCAAGGTCAACATAGGTCGCCAATACATTTGAATAGGGAAAACTTTTAAAATGTCATTTAAAGTAAATGGGCAGTAGGACTGAATATTAATGATTCTGAAAAAAATTGGACCCCAGGGGCTCATCTGCCCCCACCCGGGGCAATATACATGTATATTACCGTAATATTGAAACGTCTTCTCCTCTGAAACCGCTTGGCGAATCAAATCCAAATTTTATGTGAAGCATCTATGGAATGGGGGAATTAATGTATATATAAATTATCTAGTTCACATGACCAAGATGGCTGCCATGCCCATATATGGTAAAACCCTTCAAAAATCTTCTCTGAATCTGGTGGACCGATTTCAAAGAAACTAGAAATTATCTAGGTCACATGACCAAGATGGCTGCCATGCCCATATATGGTAAAAACCCTTCAAATACATGTATCTTCTTCTCTGAAACCAATAGATTGATTTCAATGAAACTTGGCGTGAAGCATCCATGGCTATAGTACTACAATGTATATACAAATCATGACCCTGTGATGACCTTGACCAAGTTTATGGCAAGGTCAACATGGGTTGCCCATGCATTTGAATGGGAAAAACTGTTAAAATGTCATTTGAAGGGAAAAGCCAGCAAGAAATTGGCAAATGGACAGAATATTAACTATTCTGAAAAAAGAAAACAGCCCAAGGGCTTCATCTGCCCCTGCACTGGGGTTAAATACCATAATATTCAAACATGTTTATTGGTATATACAGCAGACTCAGGTGAGCGTTTACAGGACCATTGGTCCTCTGGTTCTTATTTTTGCTCCAAAACATAGATTGTGGGTACTCGTTAGAACCACCTCGGTTAGAACCGCCTCACCGAGGCGGTTCTAACGTGTACCCACAATCTATGTTTTGAGCAAAAATAAGAAACATATCAAAATTTTTCGTTTTAATTTTCATTTTTTACAAATTTAAAAATCTCTGTGTATTGCATGGGCATGTTTTCATAATGAGACTGATAGATAAGAACCAAAATTCTTACACCACAACATTGAACAGTACTTAACTATCTATTCAAACATCTTCACCGATCAGTTTGTATTTTATGTGATTTCAAGATTCTGTTTATCTTTTAAAATGTTTTTAATGCTGTTTAGAAACTTGGTATGCTTGATAATTTATAAATATTGAACTCAATTTTGGCATTTTATATAAACAAAAGTTGCAGGTTAGTCTAGACTAAAAATGTTTTCATAATGCTACAGGAAGTGCAAAAAAGTAACATGTTTTGATAACTTTTTGTTCTTGTGTTCAGTAGATTTCTATCCTCATCAATTTTACCGTAAACTTTCAGGAAATTTAGGGGTTTTTTTTCCAAGAAAAACAGCATGCTCTGTTACAGAAATTTTCTCATTGCAATCCCAGCTTTTTAAGGATTTGCAGGTATCCCAGACACTCATCAGGTGTACTGTTTTTGGAATGGAAACAAGATGCAATAATGCTTAATGGTTCAGAATGTCAGGCCACCCCCCTACATATAAATCAACATGCCTGTCGGTGATCATTCCCAACATTTGTCTAATCGATACATGTCTTACAATTGAGTCCTCCGTAAAACCACCCATCATTAATATTCATTTTTATATTGACCATTCAAATCTGCACATTAGCTAACGGTCAATGACGGTTAGACAACACGTGGGTTAGACAAACAAATCAACACGTGCTTTTTACAGGTAAATACAGGTGCAAAAACACAATGTTTGTCTAAGGAAATAGGGGTGGGCGTGGCTATACCTTGCTGGCGGAGGAGTCAATTAGCTAACAGATCTACTGTATATTTCCAGGTATCCCTGATGCACAGCTTTACTATGTTCGAAATGGAATCAAGAATAAATATGCCCTGCAGTTCAACATGCCAATTGGACCAAACATCGACTCCATCTTATTCACATGGCAAAACCTCAGACCTCCCCCACCGGATGTAAGTTTTCCTGATAGCTTGATCCATTGTTCTGATTCGTACCGAAACAGACCAGGCCTCGAGGTTATAAAACTTTTTTCATGCTCAGCTCAGCAGGAGACTGAAATTTATCCTGCTCATAAATGTTAAAATGCCAACAATTGTTGGCATTTTAACATTTATGAGCAAGATAAATTACTAGTTTTTGAGTTTTGAACCTAAATTTTCCACTAATTTTGACTATTTCAATATCGTCGAGCAGTTGAAATTTCATGCTCAGCTGAGCTGAGCTTGAAAAAAGTTAAATAACCTCGGGGGCAGATCCTCATGTCTGACACAATCATTCTAATTCATGAAGATTTGGTCATCAGTTAAAAATATTTCCCATGCCATTCTTCTACCTCTGATTCAAGAAAGGATGTCGGTTTGTGGCAAAAGAAATGTGCACTCAGTAATGGTAACCTGCCACTGGGAGTCTTGCCCAGGAACAGGTGTGGCTAGGTTAAGTATCTTTCCTGACATGACTTATTCAATATTAAGCTGTTGACCAAGGACATAAAGCACTGACACAACATACAAACAAACCTTTTTTTGACAGTTTTGGCAAAACATACAAAAATAGAAAAGAAAAAGTTTAAATTTCATCAATATTCCCGTCTTTGCTTGATTACTATAAAAAGGTACATGTATATATATAGCATCAGTACACTGCATAATAAAACAATATTGGTTGGTTACTCATGGCTGGTACCAATGAGTTTGCATTCATTGTCCTACAATATTTGCCTGAAAATTACAAACATTTCAGACATGTCTCAATTTAGGAAAATTATTATGTATGTGACTTGTAAAATTATTTTTAGCTCACCTGAGCCGAAGGCTCACAGGTGAGCTTATAGTATACCCATGCTCCGTCGTCCGTTGTCGTCGTTCACACTTTTCAAACATCTTCTCCTCTGAAACCACTTGGCCAATCAAAGCCAAACTTCATGTGGAGCATCCTTGGGAAGGGGGAACGTGGTCAAGGTCACATGTCCAAGATGGCCACAATGGCTATAAATAGCAAAAACCTTTAAAAATCTTCTTCTCCAGAACCAGAAGGCCTATGATTCTGAAACTTGGCATGAAGCATCAGGCAATGAAGCTCTACAAAGTTTGTATAAATCATGACCCTTGGATGACATTGACCTATTTTATGGCAAGGTCAACTTAGGTCTCCCATGCTTTTGAATGGGGAAAATTGTTACCATGTCATTTGAAGGGCAAACTTGCAGTAAATTGGCAAATGGACTGAATCTTTATGATTTAAAAGCGAAATTGACTCCAGAGGTTGCTCTGACCCTGCCCTGGGGTTATATATATGTATATTTCCATTCTAGTCAAACAAGTTTATTGGTGTATATCTCAGGTCTCAGGTGAGCGTTTACAGGACCATTGGTCCTCTGGTTTTAATGTTGTATTTTCTTTACAGATGTATTACAAGATGCGGTTCAAAGTTTCCAATCCAACGGCCATGGATATGCCTCAACCTAATATACCTCCAGATGGGAAAGTTCCTAACACTCTCACTAGTAAGTCAATTATGGTTTATTATACCTCATAAATATTCATTGGCTGAGTGTGGATTTTGATTGGGCCAGAGCAGGTCACATGAAGGGTGCTATTCTGTCATGACGCATGATCATATTACCCTCTGACGTCATATCTACCTAAATATGAAGTTGCACATACAGTCACCTGCATTTGTCATGTGGCATGTCGATAATTTGTTTCAAAAGTGGTTTGGCATAATAAAACAATTGCCGTCCTTGAGTGAGGGTGACATGACGATTTGTTCACCCTCGACAGGTTATATTGCCTGCCTCGGTTGAACAAATCGTCATGTCACCCTCACTCAAGGGCAACAATTGTATAATATCTTAGCAAGTCTGGAAATCCTTGCTACCATCATGTGGAGTGTTTTTCTGTACAAGATAAGGTTTTAAGTTTACAACCCCACTGCAATAAACATGGATAACCTCATATACCTCCGGATTGAAGAGTTTCAAACTCTCCTAGTATAGACAGAATCATGTCTTCAAGCCCCATTGCTGACTGTCTGACAGAAAAAGTTTAAACTATGTTGCAACTGAGGCCTATATAACATAATATCAAGCCCATGCAATATGCACGCCCATGCAATATACAGAATTTTTTTCATCCGGAAAAATTTTGATATTTTTGGCTCACCTGAGCTGAAGGCTCACAGGTGAGCTTATAGTATACCCATGCTCCAGCGTTCGTAGTCCGTCCACAATTTCAAAGATCTTCTCCTCTGAAACCGCTAGGCCAATCAAAGCCAAACTTCATATGGAAAGGTACAAGTAGGCAAAGATCAGGAAAAGGCGCAATCAGAAAAAGATTCCCACTCCAAAAACCGAGGTGGGAAAAAACCAAACTAACAATCAGGTACTTATACCATGAAACATATCGTAAGCCGATGGAGCATCCTTAGGAAGGGGGAACGAAAGTCTATATAAATGGTCCAGGTCACATGACCAAGATAGCCGCCATGGCTATAAATAGCAAAAACCTTTAAAAATCTTTTTCTCCAGAACCAGAAGGCCTATGATTTTGAAACTTGGCATGAAGCATCAGGCAATGGAGCCCTACAAAGTTTATATAAATCATGACCCTGGGATGACCTTGACCTTTTTTACAGCAAAGTCAACTTAGGCCGCCCATGCATTTGAATGGGAAAAAATAGGAAAATGTCATTTAATGGCAAAAAACTTGCTAGGAATGAGCAAATTGTTTATTAAAATATTTTGGGCCCAGAGGGTTGTCTGCCCCTGCCCTGGGGCAATATACATGTGTATGACCATAATATTCAAACATCTTCTCTTAAACCGCTTGGCTAATCAAAGCCAAACTTTATGTGGAGCATTCTTAGGAAGAGTGAATGAAAGTTTGTATAAATGGTCAAGGTCACATGACCAAGATGGCCGCCATGGGTATAAATAGCACAAACCTTTAAAAATCTTCTTCTCCAGAACCAGAAGGCATATGATTTTGAAACTTGGCATGAAGCATCAGGCAATGGAGCTCTACAAAATTTGTATAAATCATGACCCTGGGATGACCTTGACCTTTTTTACAGCGAGGTCAACTTAGGTTGCCCACACATTTGAACGGGGAAAATTGTTACAATGTCATTTGAAGGGCAAAACTTGCAGTAAATTGGCAAATGGACTGAATCTTTATGATTTAAAAAAGACATTGACTCCAGAGGTTGCTCTGACCCTTCCCTGGGGTTATATACATGTATATTACCATTCTAGTCAAACAAGTTTATTGGTATATATCTCAGGTCTCAGGCGAGCGTTTACAGGACCATTGGTCCTCTGGTTAATACTTTTGCTCAAAACATAGATTATGGATACACGTTAGAACCGAGTACCCACAATCGATGTTTTGGAGCAAAAATAAGAAAAACAGATATACCCCTGCGAACCCCATTTTCACGATTTAAAAGTGGGGTTTAAAGGGGTAAACATTTCATGGACATGTTTTCCTGATGTAAACAGCTGATGAGTAAGTGTTTCCCAAGAATTCAAAGAAATCCCATCTTTCCAATACTATGAGATTAACAAAACACAATATCTGGCAGAATTAAGGTCCAATGAATAAAGAATAGATACTGATCTGACAAGTCATGCTCTCATAACAAGGAGATATAACTGCATCAAAATCACATCAAAATTCATAAGGCATATTAAGCAGAGAAATCCAGATTCACATGAGACATAAGACCTTGAATCCTGTAACAGGGCTGGTTTCACAATGGGAATGTAGCAATTAATAAAGGGATTACAAGTATAACAGTAATGCACCAGTTATTTGTAACCACTGCTCCCCCACCTATGGGGAAGTGCGCCTGCTATGAGCCCCACCCCCAGGGGGCACACTGGAGGTCAAAACTTTGCTCTTTGCCCCACCCATCGCAATAGAAAATCTCCCTGGGGTAAGGATCCTAATACCCCAAACCCCGTCATTTCCCCTGCACTGACAGGACACTGGAAAAGTAATTGCCCAGCACTTTAGCCCGGCTGTCCCCCACCCTTCCCCGTAGGTGTGTGTGTGTGTGTGAAGTGGGAGGGGGGGTGGGGCAGTGCTTACAAATGACTGGTGCATAAAAATAGAAAGGTCAGAAATTGATACAATTGACTCCTCCGCCAGCAAGGTATAACCACGCCCACCCCTATTTCCTTAGACAAACATTGTGTTTTTGCACCTATATTTACATGTAAAAAGCATGTGTTGGTTTGTTTGTCCAACCCCCTTGTTGTCTAACCGTCATTGACCGTTAGCTAATGTGCTGATTTGAATGGTCAATATAAAAATGAATATTAATGATGGGTGGTTTGACGGAGGACTCAATTAGATTTAAAAGTTGGAAAGAAAGGACAACAAAATACATCACACAAAATTGAGCAACAGGCATATAAAGAACAAGATGACTAGCCCTTTCCCAGCAAGGCAGCCATCAGGCCCCGAGGTTATAAAACTTTTTTCAAGCTCAGCTCAGCTGAGCATGAAATTTCAACTGCTCACAGATGTTAAAATGGTAAAAAATAGTGGAAAATTCAGGATCAAAACTCAAGATGTAGTAATTTATCCCGCTCATAAATGTTAAAATGCCAACAATAGTTGGTATTTTAACATTTATGAGCAGGATAAATTTTAGTCTCAGCTGAGCTGAGCATGAAAAAAGTTCTATAACCTCGGGCCCTGGCTAGCCTCAACCCATAACATAGATGATGTACACAACTGGGAGGCATACAGATGTGACAAAATAGACTGAAAATGTGAAGATAAATCACATTGCTTAGAGGCCTCTGTGGCGCAGTGGTGAAGCCACTCGCCTTGTAAACCAGGGGTCACAGATTCAATCCCGGGCTTCTCCAGTCTGTCGAATAACGCTTTAAACAGAGATCCCATCTCCATATGACCTTAGCTGTAGGTGGGACTTTAAACCCCAAATCAACCAACACTTTTGCCAAATCAAACTGGCTTTACGCTCTTTTAAGTTGCAGATGGTTAGCCAGCTATGCACCTTGTCCTTCAACATCATTTTCTTGAGTGATAAATATAAACACTGCTTTCTTCTTCAGGTTTTAAGATCAAGTTTCCGTGCACAGGGGCCATAACTACAGAGGTTGATATCAATATCCAACTAAATATCAGCATCTTCTCGGCATCCAATGTCACAGTTCTGGACTTCAGGAGGAAGAAATTCTGCACAAAAGGTAGGCTTACATATGATATGAGCCACTGTATGGGAAAACCAACAATCTGCATAGGCGAAAACAAAGATGCAGATCAGCTGTGCAGTAACTGCAAAGCTGATCAGCGCCTTTGTTTTCACTACATGGATAGTACAATCCCTCTTCTTCCTTCATACAAACTTTCAGGTTTATAGCCTGCTTCTGAGGCTGTACAGGCCGGTTAGTGTTGGACCTTGTCAGAAACCCAAATTGTTGGTTTTGTCACGCATAGGCTCATATCATTTGAGCAGCAATGCAAGGAAACTGGTCTACGGTGGTTTCTGACCAGGTCTGACATAAACCAGTCTATAGGCTACAAACTTGAAATTTTGGATGTAAGTAGACTGAGGAGGAATTGTGCTATCAGTGTAGCAAAAAAAAGGAGCTGATCTATGCCTTTGTTTTTGCATATGCAAATATCCGGTTTTCTCATGTCTTGGCTCAAATATCAGATGCTTTTATCCAGCTGTGTCCTGTCAAAGTAATGAACTGTCATAATATGCATATTTGAGTATTTTTCTTAGCATAAACAATTAATTCTGGCATTAAAACAATTTTTGTTGCAACATTTGTTGAGTCTATACCTTTGCACAATGCAATGTTCAGCCTTAGATTATATATGCCGTAATGATACTATGAGCTTCGTAGAAGCACACAATGTAATCCTAAATAGATGGACAGTTTCTTTATGTCAGGTTTAAGGTTTGGGCATTTAGGGCAAACAGAAGATTTTTTCAACTTATGAGGATATAAAAAAATATAAACTGCTAAAAAGTGATAAACCAGATTAAAATACAGCTGCAAGTTTGTATGTTTTGGTTGTCACAATTTGGATTTCCACTCTAGGAGATGATAATCTAACTGTAGAATTTTTTGTTTTGATTTTCTGCTATATGCTTTTTACCTGTAAAATGCAAAGCCAAAATAAGCAGATGTATTTTGTGATGTTTTTTTTTTATTACTTTCATTATTTCTCCATAAAATCATATGTTTTGGATATTCATTAGAATGGCTTTATAGAGGCAAACAGATTGAGTACTCAAAAATATACATATTTATTTAGAATTATCATAAATTATTCTACAAATTATCATCAAATTTTTGACTTATCCTGTTGCTGATAAGCCCTCTGTTAGAACCTGCTTTCAGGTAAATCATTAGATAAGAATTTGTGATAGAAGATGAAAAACTACAATAAAACAGTTATCATTATAGTCTTCCTATACTGCAGGAAATTTGTTAGTTACACAAATTAAAATCAGTGAATGGGGAGAGCGATGGCCTAGAAATTAGCTCGTCAGAGGGGTGGGGGTCAGTCCCCACTTGCACCGGGTTGTGTTCTTGAGCTTGACACATTACACATTACATCCTTGACGCATTACATCCTCATAGCACTGGTTAATAGTCAGGAAGCAATGACCCCATCCTGACATGCCTGAAAAACTGTTGACTGGGATATTAAATTACTAAAAAGTAAAATAAATACAAATGAGCAGTGACAATGAGCAGGCTAGAAACTCGAAATTTTGGATTTAGAAAGTAGAGGCATTGTACTATATACCTGTAGCAAAAACAAAGGCGCTGATCAGCTTTGCAGTTACTGCGAAGCTGATCTGCGTTTTTGTTTTCGCCTATGCAGATTGTTGGTTTTCTCACGATGAGGCTCAAATGTATCATGAAATGAAGAACTTGTATAGAAATATTACAAAAAGGAACTTGGGATGGATTTCGTTGACACCAGATCTAGACTGAATGGAGGGGGCCCTGCGAGGAAGACTTAGGCCAAGATAAAATATATTCGTGGTTCCTATCACATGGTTTTGAAAAATAGGGTAGGTAGGTAGGAAAATTTATTTTATTTTTAAATTTTTTTTTTTTTTTTTTTAGAATCAAGTATCTTGTAATAATGTTGTTTGTTATAAAGTTTATTTTAATAAACTGTTGCATTTTCATTGTTTTCTTATAATAGTGTTGTTTGTAACAATATAAATGTGAATATAAAACTTGTATCTTCCTTGGTTTTCGCTTTTGTTTTTACACCATGTTTACATGAACCAAATGTTGATCCTTCCACACTTGAACTTTTAATACATGAAAACATAGACCCCCCCAAAAAAAATCCTTGAAAAAAAAACAAAAAAAAAAAACTAAGTCAACATCTAAAAAAAATGAGCAGGGGTTCCCCTTAGGCGCTGGCCAGGTATTCATCCCCCACCCTTGCATAAACCCAATGTATAGTAACTAGCCTGAAGGGGTGGGGTAACTAAGGATTGGTGTAGTTATTGTAAACAATCAATATGGGCAACTTCCAATGCACATATAACAAAGCGGTCATAGAACTATCTACAGAACAAGTCGCGCCAGCATATTTAAATGCTGACAGATTAAAAACATACCTGAAATTTCTCGTCGGAATTGGTCAATCCCAAACTGCATTCTGCAGTAAAACAGTGGTGTTTTTTCATCGTAATTCTGGCCTGCATGGTCATGGCATTTACGAAATATGTCAGTGACTGTTTCATTCGTAGCGACAGACAGAAACGTCTTCTTCTCTTCAGGGATGTGGTCGCATTTCTTCATTCGACAGGCCAGAAGAAAATGTGGCCTGGTGCAAGCCGCGAGCAAGCGGCCATCTTCTAAACCGGAAATGGTACAACTACTCACCGGATTCTGGTGCGGTATGAAAGCCCCATCCGATCCGAGATTGATAAAAACCGGGACTACCGAAAAAACGAGTGAAAAAAAATATTCGGAATTTGACACCTGAAGAAAAAGTTAAGGGTCGGGCATCAAATCTAGGGACGGTCGGGCGACCGGAACCACGAATATATTTTATCTTGGCCTTATCGGGAATGTCCAACCCATGATAGAGGACTTATACAGTCTTTAAAATGATGATGATGATGATGATTGATGCTAGGCTGTTGTGTAGTTTGGGTTTTATGGCTCATGGACACATTTCATGTTATATCAAGCATTAACAGTTATCTCAAACACACTGTTTCTAGTAAAGCATACCAGAGGTAGTTTACCGGTATTAAGTGTACATTCTTTCAGCAGTAACTGACAACTTCGTTTGAGAGAAATTTTAAGAGGAAAGATGCTCCCTTATCTGGGGTTGTCTGCTTGCTTATGATGGTGCATTAACAGTTTTGTACAGTATAGATTAGAGCGGCGTCATGAGAAAACCAGCATTTTGCATTTGTGAAAACAAAAGCAAATATCAGCTTCTCAGTAACTGACAACTCATTCAGACTGAAATCTTACGAGGAAATATTGTGCCTAATACGGGGTTGTCTGCTTGCTTATGATGGTGCATTAACAATTTTGTACAGTATATAGATTTTTATCCAGCAGTAGCATGTTGATATGTCAATCAATTTTGTGGCAGATTCATGTAACCATACATGTTACAAAATCAAAGAGGTTTTTAGAGTCTGATTTATATTACCATAAAACCCCACCGAGTCTGTAGAACACCCACATATTACACAATAGCTCAGCAGGTAGCTTGCCGATTTGTAAGGAAGCAGGCCTGTGTTCAATCCTCATGTCGTTTGGCTCGTTGACAAAACCTCGTAACTGCACTTTTTTCAAAAAATCGTTTTTTCACATGGCACGGTTCAAAACATTCAAATTCAGCTTGTGACAAAGCCTTGTAGGTTATGTCCAATGGGAAGTTAGTTTTTCGATGGCCTTACAAAACCTGGTAACTACAAATGGTAAACGGACTTGAAAAAAGGTGACAAAACCTCGTATATGCAATTTCAAAAAAATTAAATACAAGAAATTTTTTATCTTTTAGATATGCAAAAGTTGCATATGAATGATTTCTCATAAATGCATTCTTTAATCCATCATTAGAATCTGCTTCTAGCTTTCATTTATCAAGTTTTGTGTATACGACAATTTGTAAAATTATTTATATACAAGTTTTAGCGTTTTGCTTCTCCTGAAAAATTTGTTTTTTTGCAGTTACGAGGTTTTGTAAACGAGCCAACGATGTGCTGCAAATCATTTAATGACTTGAAAATGTTTCTAGGGCTATTCATCCTCTTCTGATGGTAATAAAGAAGAGCAGTTTATCAGTAGTGAAAAAACTGTGCACTTAGTACTGGTAACTTGCCTCTTGGAAGCTTGACAAGGACCTATGTAGCTAGGATAGCTGAACATCCTGACATTAACTTAGCTGTTGAATGTGGATGTATGTAAAACACTAGTAACTAAAACAAAATCAAGAACTACCCCAACCCACACCCCCAGCCCCCACCCCAACCCCCCATACACACACACAATTGATAAAGACAATAATATAGGCTGAGAAGATGCTTCCATCCTTTAATAAAGTGACTCAGGGCTACATATCTATCAGTTCTTTTTGATGAAATGTTTGTTAGCTTTTTAGAAAAGCTGGTACTTGCTAATCCTGTTACACTTAATGCCTATCTCATGTTTTAATTGAATTATCTATTTTAATTGCTGTGGATGAGATAATTAGCAAACATAAAGTATAGGATCTTTAGAAACTGACAGTTATGATATGAGCCACATCATGAGAAAAACGGAATTTTGCCTATGCGAAAACAAAGACGCAGATCTGAGCTTCGCAGTAACTGCGAAGCTGATCAGCGCCTTTGTTTTCGCTACTCGGATAGTACAATCCCTTTTCTACTTATATCCAAAATTCTAGTCATCTTTCTGTGACTGTACAGGCCGGTTGTGTGAAACCTGGTCGGAAACCCTGAAGACCAGTTTGCGTCATGGCTCATATTTGAAGGTTGGAAGCAGGGGAATAATTTCTAGAGTTAAGCAGATTGAGCGAGAAAAATTGTCTTTGGTGTCGCCAATGAGGTCCAGCAAACATTAGCCTTTAGAGCCAAAGAGGATGGCTATATGGAGAGGATTGAAAAAAATCAGTTGCATGTAAAAAAAAGACTGCTAAAAAAACCCCAAACAAACATGGCTGTATTGCAGATTTCTGCATTTAATTTGTCAAAATATATAAAAATCAGGATTTCTTCTGAGGAGAGTAAAAAGCCTTCAAAACTGAATGATAATTAAAAGAAAGGCAAATTATCTGTTTTCTATCATTTTAGACAGAAAGATGGCTAGAGGGAGGGGGATGAATTAACATAATGTAAATTCTCTCTGGAATTGGTGGAATTGCTGGCATGTTTCTCTTGTATTTTTTTTTCTTTTTTTTTCATACATAATACTTGATGTAGTAATTGTTCTAATAGTTTGAAAATAGAAAATTGTAAAAATAGAAATCCTGAAAGTTCTATGGGGAAATAACCAAATTACCAAATGAAGCCAATTTCTACCCTATAACATGGCATCAGTTCTCACTTAGGGAATAAAGTATACTATTAGTTATTTATTTAGACCAACCCAGCCAGCAATTATCATAGTGTTTCAATGTTTGAATTATGAGGAAATTTAAAGAAAATAAAAAGGGTCTTTTGTAAAATGCTTTGGAACAGCTCTTATGGATGTGACAAACAAAATATTTTTCATACATGCAGAGCTGATATAAAATTGTAAAAATAATAATTGCGCAACCAACCCCCTATGTATTTTATTGTCATTGCATTCTTCTATCAAAGAGATAACCTCCTTCTATAATGATAAACCTGCCTCTTTCATGTGCCTCATGCAGTTACATGTTTCTGAGAAAAAATATTGTCCATTAAATGAGTAGAGCAGCAGATAAGATGTATAATATTGCTTGGTATTACTGAAATTTGATGTTTTATGTCTACCAATAAATAGCTGAATTTTTATGGGGATGGTCAGCTTTTCTGAGGTTAACCTCTTGGAGGCAGATTGTATTAAGTGCACATTCTATAACCTTTAACAGTCAACTGCCCTCAAGCCGTGAATGATCAGTAAAGGAAGAATTGCCATTTTGACATACATGTATTTTTATGACCAAATAGTCCCTAAGAACTGAATATTGCTAATGTTACGTCTACACTGGACCACGTTCTCACCACGTCCTTACTACGTCCTAAAAAAATTAAGGACGCGGTAAGAACGTGGTACGGTCTTGTAGGACGTGGGAGGAAAGTAGTAAGGACAAAGCGAGGTCTTGATGGACAGGAAGGTCTTGGTCAAATTTTGAACATGCACAAAAGAAACGTGGCAAGGACGGGATGGAATTAGAACACAGTAACGACGTAGTAAAGACGTGGTAAGGACGTAGTAGGAACTTGTAGGATGTAGTAAGAATGTAGTGCAAACGTAGTAAGGTCTTCATGGTTGTGGTATACGAACCTGTTGCAGACCATCAAGACCTCACTACATCTTCACTACCTCCGCGCTGCGTCCATCAGGTTCTCGATAAGACCCTACCACGCTTCTAGTACGTCCATACCATGACCTAGAAGACTTCACTGCGTTCATATCACGTCCTTGCGGTTCCCAGCTCTTCCTCTGTAGGTTCTTACCACGTTCACGCCAGGTTCTTATCACGTCCTCCCCGTTTTATTATTTTCGTTTTAATTGACTCGTCCCCTGAAGCAATAGCTTTTGCGTCAATCATTTTGAAATGTTATATGTTATATGATTTGCAAAGAAAATTGAGTTGAGTTGAAATGAAAAAGGAACTGAGAAGTACTCTTGCAATTCGCTCTCCTTCAATAACACCAAAAAACTTACCCGGTGCACTTGCAGAATAGGATAAGTTATTGCTGGGTGCGCCCCTAGCTATGAGCTATGAAAATGATGATGATGATAATGATGATGATGATGATGATGATGATGATGATGATGATGATGATGATGATGATGAAAAAGGTTTCAACAGATTATTAGCAGCGTTGAGGATGGATTCTTCAACTGAGCACAATTATTATAATGCATAAACAGTTAGAACGTGCTGAAAACGTAGTAAGCGCGTGGCGTGAACTGCTTGGTCTTCGCGAGGATGTTGTAAGGGCGTAGTATAAACGGGATGAGCTTGGTGAGTGTGTAGTAAGAACCTAGTGGAAACGTGAAGGACGTAGTAAGGACGTGATGCGGACATAGTAAGGATGTAGTGGGGACGTAGCGAGGACGTAGTATGAACTTACAAACCAGAAATTATTTCATTTTGACCCCGTCCTCGCTACGTTCTTGAATTATTAGGACAAGGTAAGGACGTGATGAGAACGTGGCCCAGTGTAGATGTAACATAAATAAGCATTGCACTTTGCAGTGATGCTAGCTTCACTTCTGATAGCAAAATGGACACATTTCTGGATGAGCTGGGGAACCCATAAAAAAAAAAAAAAAGTTTTCTTTCCTCCAATTCTACAAGAAGTTAATTTTCTTCTGATCCCATTGCACTAATTCACCATCTAAATCTGTTAAACACATTTATTTCAAAATAAAAATAAACACATTTCAAAGTGAAATGACATGTATTAATAATATTGTCTCTTTCCTTCAAGAAAAAATGCAAGAGTCAGAGAAACTGCTTGTCAAATTACGCCATATAGTTAGAAAAAATTACATGTTTGTTGTAAAAGATACGCAGACCACCATGATTGCAGTATGAGTAAGATTGATTGAGAAGAAAAAAGGGGGAAAAAGTGGGGCTCAAAGCAATGTATTTTAGCTCATGGGGGCAGACGGGGCTGTAATTTTCTTACTCCCTTCTCATGAAGGTCTTCTTGTAAGAGAGAACATTACCATAGCAAGCAAATATGCTAATGGGCTGTAATGCATTAATCATTTGTAACTGATCGAGCAGGCCACCCATCTTATGTGTAAAAAGTTGTTCCATTACAGTTTACTGTGATTTAGTCACCCCCCCCCCCCCACCACCTCCATGCAGGACTGTGCAAAAGTCAAAGGCTGGCTAGATTACATTGCCCTCAAAAAATGTGTGTGTGTGTGGTGGTGGGGGGGGGGGGGGGGGGGGGGAGGGGTATTAATGAATGAGCATGCATGTTTCGCAGTTTAAAACAGACAATTAAAAAAAAGCTCTGAACCAAAGCTGCTATTTTCAGCTGAGATCATGACCGAATGATTATCGAGCCGCTACGTGCGAAAACCCGTCTTCGGAGTTTCCGACCAGGGCCGACACAAACCAGCCTGTATACTCTCAGAAAAAGACTAGAAGCTTGAAATTTCGGATTTAGGAAGAAGACGACTTGTACTATCCGTGTAGCGAAAACAAAGGTGCTGATCAGCTGAGCAGTTACTGCGCAGCTGATCTGCGCCTTTGTTTTCGATTAGACAAAAATCTGGTTTTCTCATGACTCGGCTCAAATGATTATGCCTCAATATTATTTTCCATCTTTTTGCATTGGTGCCAAATCAACAATTAAGATAATAACACAATTAATGAAGATAAAAACATAAGTGGGATATTGACCAAAAAATACTTATGTAGCAATAAAAGTCACATGCCATTGCAAACTTTTGGCATTTTTGTTATACTGTTATTTATAACCCTCTTAAACTTGAGCAGTTTCATGAGAAAACCTTTGTTGTAGTTGATGCAGAAAATTCAGGATATGCCATGATACAGCCGCAGCAGCTAATCTGATCACCACCCACGTTTCAGATTGAATTGATATGTTGTGGAGGACACTTACTGAATTGCTTCAGCACTACACCGTAAAGGCTTCTTGAATTATACAGGCGCTTTGGTTTAAAGAATTGGAAGATATGCCTTTGTAGACAAGTGCTTGATGGTGGTCCTTGAGGTTGGGTTTCATACTAAAAGAGTAAACTGCAAGTTTTATATTAAAAAAAAATATGTAAGTCCTTGTTTAGGTCAGAATGACCAAGACCTTTTTTCAGTGGCATGATTATGTTTGTCAGAAGAATAATATTTCAAAAGAAATCTGTTGCCTTGAATCTTTTCCAAATGTTACCTGCCTTGAAACAACTGTTCAGACAAGGCATGTATTGGATTACTTTATTTGATAATTCCAAGAATAGCTTTTCCACAAAAATTGGTGTCTTCCTTGCTGATATGAATTGCGAAAACAAGGGGATTCTAATTGACATGGAGATTCACACAACCTACAGTTTTGTTTATTCAAAAGCTACAAACATAATTTTGAATTGTTATAATTGAGCCGCCTCGTGGGAAAACCAACAATGTGGTTTCCGAACAGGTTCGACACAAACCGAGCTGTACAAGCACAGAAGCTGGCTAGAAGCTTGAAATTTTGGATTTAGAAAGTAGAGTAATTGTACTATCCGTGTAGCGAAAACAAAGGCGCTGATCAGCTTCGCGGTTACCGCGAAGCTGATCTGCGTCTTTGTTTTCGCATATGCAGATTGTTGGTTTTCCCATGTGGCGGCTCAATTATAATTTGTGTCTTATCTGGTGGCCTCCTTCTACATACATTGTATTTATTACAAGTATTAATTACTTGTGCATATAGCATGAAATTTTCTTACAATTTTTGAGATTTTAAATGTTAAGGTAACCAAAAATAAGTGGTAACAGATATTAAATATCATCTTAATAAACTGCCGTAATTATTTACCTTGACAGAAAATTAATTACGCCAGTCAAGCACAGTGTCTTGGATTTCGTGCCAAATGTATCTGTTACATTATGAAGAAAATATGCAAAAACAAATAAGATTATATGTCAAGAAGATGGAACATTAAGTCAATTCGCCCATGCTAATTGTGTATAATTGTTTTTTTCTTTTTTTTTTTTTTTTTTTTTTTCATGGTGTCAAAATGACAGTTTTACAATGATAAATTTTAGAACAGTTCTTTGTTATTTCTGCCCCCAAACAGTGTGTTGTCTCAACATGACTGAAAGATTGTTGACTTGTAAGTTCATCAACGACTTAGCAAACAAGCAGTGCACAAAGAGTGATTGTAGATCCATATAACTATGCTTTGAGCAAAAAATACAGTAATAATAATATGTTTGAGAGGAGTTAATTGGTGCATTTGGCAGCCATTTGTAGAGGATACTTAACTGAAGTTAGAGCCAAAGTTTCATTGAGTAGTATGTCAGAGCTCTAGACTATGGCTGATCTGTTTTTGCTGAAGCATAACCAACACAAAAGCATTCACAGACAAGACTGATTTGAGTACCCATTTCCTCCATACCAGTCCCAAGAAAACAATCATTAACTCATTTAAGCCTGGAGTCCCTTTTATGGGGCATAGGCAAACAGCATAGCCCCAATGTGACGCCGCCCCATCTGGGGCTATTCTGTTTGCACAGAGTAATTTCATCGAAAAATGAGATAAAAAAAATAAAAATCACTCGTAACACCTCTAAAAATGAAAATGGACTAATCCAAATGATAATGATGGGAGAATCCATTCGTCAAATTATGGGTTATGGGTTTTCTGCAGCTGGTAATATGTCAACTACCTCAGAAATTTAAGTTCACATCAATGCAAACTTAACTCCAAAACAGATTCTGTGTAAATCAGATCATGATTTTGAGATACAGACTAATAAAATTCTGTTGCACATATTTAATAATGGGAAATTATATAAAAGATACAGATCAGCTGTTTCTATATTTGAGCCGCCTCGTGAGAAAACCAACAATGCTGTTTCCGAACAGGTCCGACACAAACCGGCTGTACAAGCACAGAAAAGAGCTAGAAGCTTGAAATTTCGGATTTAAGTAGAAGAAAATTGGTGTAGCGAAAACAAAGGCGCTGATCAGCTTTGCGGTTTCCGCGAAGCTGATCTGCGCCTTTGTTTTCGCATATGCAAATGCAAATTGTTGGTTTTCCCATGGGGCGGCTCATTTGCTTCCTATACATAGTAATGCATTTTATCAGTGAACAGCTGATTATAAATGAGCATTTGCTTTGGCAAAAACAGCTTTTTGTCATGATATGACTAACATATATTTGTTCATCTGAATAATTATGAGAGCATCAGTTAAAATGGGTTTAAATACTGCTAAACAGAAGTTCCTTGAATCTCAATTTTAGGAGCATTCTAAATTGCAAAGCCATGTCAAGTTCAGATTTCAATATGAGCCATATCATGTGCAAACCTGTTTTTTGCATACAATATTAGAATCAAAGGCACTAGCAGAACAGTAACTACACCTCAACCTCTTTATAACACTATTGCTGGGGTCCAAGCCAATTTCCATGCTAGCTATCCAATCTGTATTATAACGAGAGTAAAATGTATAGACATAAAGCAAAAATAGTACATTTGGAGTCCAACAATCATTATGATCAGTGTTATATCCAAAACCATGTTGTAATGAGCCGTGTTATAAAGTGGTCTAGGTGTATATAATTTTCTGTGGATAAAACAACAAGTGCTGCTTTCACATCAGCTTTGGTGTATGTACAGCTAGGGAAAACTATGCCTGACCTAGTTGGAAAATGGAAACACTTCCAGTAGGATTTCTCATGACACATCTCATCTCATGCTTTTTTAAATGCTCTTTGCTGTTTTCTTCAGGGATAAATTGAAAAACTGTCAAAAGCAACTTCAGAGTTCTAACAACAATGCCTGACATTCTGACATGCCAAAAAACTCTGAGCAGTAATTGAAAAAATGTCCATGGATGCTTTGGAATCAAGGGTTATGCACCAGTCATTTGTAACCACTGCCCCCCCACCTACGGGGATAGCCGGGGAATGGCCGGGCTAATGAGCGGGGTAATTACCTATTGAGTGCCCCGGCAGGGCCGTGTAAGTGCTGGGATAGTGATTTGGCGCCAAAATAGCGGGGCGATAGCTGTGGAATGGGCCGGAAAAATAGCAGTGTTTTACGCGTGTTTTACCGGAGCGATGGTCGTCTTTTAGCAGAGCAGTAACGAAGAAATCTCCCGAGGACATTTCAAAGATGGTGGCTTCGAAGCAAAAACAAAAGTGAGAAAATTCTATCAATATTTTTAACAAAAATACCCATTCCCGCAGCTGCTTTTGTGCTCTCCATAACTCCAATAAGGGCGTATTTTTACGCGTGTTTTGCGTTTCGCACGCCTAAAATTCACTGCCGTGGATTCTCGCGCATTACGCCATGTTTGTTTCTAGCGACGCGTCCAAAATTTTCCATAAATTAGGTGAGAAAATTAGCTACTGCCGAGAGATCAAGGCATCGTAGCCGCTAGACATTGTTCAAAGGTCAAGCTAGTGACCGACACGTACGTGCCACTGACATGGGGAAGCAGTAGGCGTGAACTAATTGTGCCCTTAGCCAATCAGAGCGCAGTAAGCTGACGATCAAGTTTTTGTTGATGGAGATTGACAGGTCAATTTTCACGGATCACAAATTTGTGTTAGTTCATAGGAATGATAGGAAAACATGATGAAGTTAAAATATATTGTTAGCGATAATACACTGCAGTGAAATAAGTCTACGCAAATATGCTCGTCGTAATTCGCTACAGAGACGGAACAATTAACACAATAGAGAGATCGTTTTCTTGTGCGATTTTCCGTTTTTTGCACATGTTTCCTCTACTATTTGCATAAAAATTCTCTGAATGAGAGAATGAATCACAATGTCAATTGTTTTTAAGAACTTCTGAAAGAAAAATCGGCAGAAAAGAAGAGAAAAAACACACCTTTCTACGGCCACGAAAACTAATGACATTACATCGGTCCCTTTAAAGCACAAGCATTTTTCTTTGTAATGAATATTCAGCAGTCTCCTGGCATCGGTATTGGTCTTAATTGCCTTCATGTGTGATAAAAACCTTAATTTATAAATTTTGGCTGCTTCTACTTCAGTATTCTCTAACAATTTTGTTACGTCTGGAAAAAACAAGTATTGGCTTTTGTAAAAAAAAAAAAAAAAAAATAAATAAATAAATAAATAAATAAATAAATAAAAAATGGACATGAGCAAATTTTCAGTGGAATCCTTGTTGAAAAAAAAATTGAAATATATTATTAAGGGTAAAACTCCAAGTTTTCATGGTCAAACTCCAAGTTTTCATTTCTGACTCCAACTTTTTTCCAGTGAAGTATTCTTAGAATCTTGCTCTCAAAATCCTAGTGAGAGCTTATTCCCTCCTTGAATCGATGTACATTCAGTGGTCATAAATGAGTTCCTAAAGTGAAAAAATGCAAGTTCTTAAGTGAATTTGGGGGATAGAAACATGAATTTTAATTATATTGCAAAACAATTCTTGTCTTGTTATGTTATAAAGTAAAATTTCTAAAAGAAAATAATGTTTTGTTGATCATAACTTTGATCTTAAATTCTTGGCAAGTTGCCAGGCAATTTAAAAACGTGACTGAAAAATGGGTACCCGTTCAATTAAAATTGTTGCCATGGTAACATACATGTTAACACCTGATGTAATTTTGACGGAGTTATGGCCCTTGATTGACGTCAGAATTTCGTTTCCGCTCAATATCTCGAGAACAAATTGATAGAATCTGACCAAATTTTATATGCACATCAACATTGACATGATCTAGCTTGAGATTGTTGCCTGTCATTTTGGCATCAGTTTGACAGAGTTACGGCCCTTGATTGACATCAGAATTTCGTTTCCGCTCAATATCTCGACAACAAATTGATAGAATCTGACCAAATTTTATATGCACATCAACATTTACATGATCTAGCTTGAGATCGTTGCCCGTCATTTTTCGCAAAATTTGGACGGAGTTATGGCCCTTGATTGACGTCAGAATTTCGTTTCCGCTCAATAATTCGAGAACAAATTGATATAATCGGACCAAATTTTATAGACACATCAACATTGACATGATCTAGCTTGAGATTGTTGCCCGTCATTTTTCGCAAAATTTGGACTCAGTTATGGCCCTTGATTGATGTCAGAATTTCGTTTCCGCTCAATATCTTGAGAACAAATTGACAGAATCTGACCAAATTTTGTGTGCATATCAACATTGACAAGATCTAGCTTGGGATAGTTGCCCGTCATTTTTGGCCAAATTTTGACAGAGTTACGGTCCTTGATTGACTTCAGTATTTCGTTTCCACTTAATATCTCGAGAACGTATTGACAGAATCTGACCAAATTTTGTATGCACATCAACATTGACATGATCTAGCTTGGGATTGTCGCCTGTCATTTTTCGCAAAATTTTGACTGAGTTATGGCCCTTGATTGACGTCAGAATTTCGTTTCCGCTCAATATCTTGAAAGCCGATTGACAGAATCTGACCAAATTTTGTATGCACATTAACATTGACAAGATCTAGCTTGGGATTGTTGCCTGTCATTTTTCATAGCATTTTGACAAAAGTTACGGCCCTTGATTGACGTCAGAATTTTGTTTCCGCTCAATATCTCGAGAACAAATTGACAGAATCTGACCAAAATTAATATGCGCATCAACATTGTTAAGATCTAGCTTGGGATTTTTGCCTGTCATTTTTCGCAAAATTTTTACGCAGTTATGGGCCTTGATTGACGTCAGAATTTTGTTTCCGCTCAATATCTCGAGAACAAATTGATAGAATCTGACCAAATTTTATATGCACATCAACATTGACATGATCTAGCTTAGCAACATTGCCTGTCATTTTTCGCAAAATTTTGACGGAGTAACAGCCCTTGATTGACGTCAGAATATAGATTCCACTCAATGTATTGAGAATGAATTGACAGAATCTGACCAAATTTTGTATGCACATCAACATTGACAAGATCTAGCTTGGGATTGTTGCCAGTCATTTTTTGCAAAATCTTAACAGAGTTTTGGCCCTTGATTGATGTCAGAATTTTGTTTCTGCTCAATACCTTGAGAACAAATTGTCAGAATCTGATTAATCTTTTTATGTGCATCAACATTAACAAGATCTAACTTGGCATTGTTGCCCATCATTGTTTGTCTCTCCCTAGCAAAAAGCTCAGAAGCGGGGCTATAGTCAGATCCTCTGACAATTCTAGTTTTACCTGTCCCCGGGGGTGGGGGAAAAAGAGCAGTGTTTTTACCTCCCATATGTCCCCATAGTGCGGGGGTTATAGCAGGGCTTTATTTTGCAAAAAGTTGCTGTCCCCGCCCATCCCCGTAGGTGGGGAGGCAGTGGTTACAAATGACTGGTGCATTAGTCATGAGCCGTCAATAATTTTATTTTTTTTCTGATCGGAGCTGTTTTTAAGCTAGGTTTTCTTAAGCTTGTCATAAGAATACTTATCTTCAGTGTTTCCCAACCTGACTGAAAAGTTTTTGGCTGGGACATTAAACCACAAAACAAACAAAGCTTTGTTTCATCCCTGTACAATTGCTGCTGTTTTACTGGGGTCCTACTAGCTTTAACAAGATACCTTACCCCCTGTATCACTAAACATATGCAATTGAGCTTTTTCTTTCGTTGCATCACCAAAAATGTTAACTGGGATGTTAAGCCATAAACAAGCTTGCAAGGAGCAAATTTCAGCCATTTTGTCTGTGACATTGTTTTTTGCAATTAACAATAATGCAGCTTTTTTCTGAAAGAGGCTCATGCAAAACATTATTGAGTCTGAAAGAACAAAATTCACAAGGCATCAGTATTCAAATTTAATTGAATTAGACTGTTAACTGTCATAGCCCTTGAAGAAATGCATCCCATTATTGTAAATCTATGTACCACAGGGGGTTTAACTGTCAATTTAAATATTCTTTCTTCCAAAACTGCAAATTCTCAGACTCCAAAACAATAGTGCCAGTAAAAAATCTGGCTTGAAAATTCAGAGAAAACCAGATTTTTGCATATGTGAAAACAAAGGCGCAGATCAGCTGTGCAGTAACTGTAACTGCACAGCTGATCAGCACCTTTGTTTTCACTACTCGGATAGTACAATTCCTCTTCTACTTATAGCCAAAATTTCAAGCCTGCCCTTATGAAAATTAGGTGTATTACCAGTCCATTGCAAGTCCATTACCAGTCTATTACCAGTTTATTGCCAATCTGTTGCCAGTGTATTACCACATTATTGTCAGATGATTACCAGATTGCCAGCTTGTTACCAGAGTGTTGCCAGTTATGTACCAGTTTATTGCCAGGGTTGGATGATGCTGGTTATATGCTGGCAATACACTGGTAATAGACTGTCGTTGATAAAACTTGAGGTTTTTTATCTTTCCAAAAAATATATTTTAGTTATAACTAGCTGGTAACAGACTGTCAACAGGCTGGCAATAGGCGGAAAATCTGGCAATAGTCTGGCAACAGTCTGGCAATAGGCTGGATAACTGGCAATAGGCTGGTAGTACTATGGTAATAGACTGTATTTGGTATTTTCCAGCCTATTACCATAGTATTGCCAGCTTTTTTGGGGGCTGGTAGATATCCGGTAATAGACTGGTATTAAAGGGGTCTGGCAATACACTGGCAATAAAAATCCATAAAGGTTTATTGCCAGTGTATTGCCAACATGTTACCAGCTGGCTTCCAGTGTAGCTATTCCAGTGTATTACCAGTTTGCTTCTAGTCTATTGCAAGTGTCACCAGAATGTAGTATTTGACACCAGTCTATTGTCAGTGTCTTACCAGTTGTCTCCCAGTGTATTACCAGTTTGTTTCCAGTATACTCCCAGTGTATTACCAGTTATCTTTTGTGTATTACCAGTTTGTTTCCACCCAGGTGAAAAAGGTGCTGTAATTTCAGTGGAATTTCACTGAAATAATTTCACTGAAATTCTGCTAAAATATCATCCAAATTATTACTGTAATTACAGTGTAATTCCAGCAGAATTTCACCGAAATTCTGCTAAAATATTGACTAATTTATCACTGTAATTTCGGTGAAATTTCACCAAAAATCACACTGAAATTTCAGTGAAATAGCACTGGTATTTCAGCAAAATTTCAGAAAAAAAAATGCATTGGTATGATCAATTTGATCATTGAAATTTCTACCAAATTACAGATTTTTTCAGAATCACATATCTTCAGTCCATTTGCCCATTTCCTGCAATTTTTTTCCTTTCAGATGACATTTTAACAATTTTCCCCATTCAAATGCATGCGTGACCTATGTTGACCTTCCCATAAAATAGGTCAAGGTCATCCAAAGGTCATAATTTATAAACACATTGTAGTACTCCAGTTCCCGATGCTTCATGCCAAGTTTCTTTGAAATCGGTCCAGTGGTTCTGGAGAAGAATTTTGAAGGGTTTTTACCATATATCGGTGTGGTGGCCATCTTGGTCATGTGACCTGGATTATTTATAAACACATTGGTTCCCCCTTCCCATAGATGCTTCATATAAAATTTGGCTTTGATCGGCCAAGGGGTTTCAGAGAAGATCTTTGAAAATGGTGGACGACGACAGATCATGGCCATCCTATAAGCTCACCTTGTGAGCCTAAAGGCTCAGGTGAGCTAAAAACATTGTCATTTGAAAGCCGTTCATGAAAATTTACTGTAACTTATGATTTTCATGACATATTCATAGAGAACATAACTAATCTGGATGAACATGACTGAACATTTGAATGTAATTTTTGTTTTTGTGGAGATCTCTGACCGTTAAGGCGTTAACAGTACAGTTCAGTTTCATAATTTGGTTTTCATTAACACTGGTAATACAATATAAATAACTACAAGCTTTATAGGTGCATTTACCTTTATATGAAAACTTCAAAGAACTAAACTTTTGAAACAACAATAATCAATAAGTGAACAGATGGATGGACGACAGACGCCGGATCCTTACCTATATATATACTAATACTCACCAAGTGCTAATAAAGGTAAACTAAAACAGTTGTTCACTTTCGTCTAAGAACCTTTTGGAAATTCTCAAATTTTTATGGGACATTCCCTTGTCATAAATTGTAAATGCTGTTCAGCAATGGCAAACAACTGTTTCAGTTTGCCCCTATCTAGAGGGGGCCTTCCCCACACTTGGTAGTTGTTTTTCCTGTTGGGCTGCAGAACTTAAGTTCCTCTTCAGTAAATATTGCCTTGCAAAGGCCTTAAAATCTCTTTACAGGATCTGTCTTGTCATTGACGATTGCATTAATGTCTTTTTCAGCCAAACATTCTGTTTCCGTTTCATCAAATTCTTCCAAAGGTATTTCCCCTTTTATTTCTTTGATTGATTGTGACAGTGTGGTTTTGGGTTCATTGAGCGCTCTTGCATGGGGCCTCTGTTTTTGCTGTCTTTTCATCGAACTTTTCTTCCAGCCTCCTACACTTCTTGGTCATCCTCCTTAAATCATCCTTAAGGGTCTTTACGTCCTCTTCGAGTTTCCGGATTCGTTTTCTTAGAACTGAATTATGAAACACAGTTGAGCCGCGTCAACAGAAAACCAATGTTGTGGTTTCTGCCCAGGTCTGATAGAAGCCATGGGCTGTACAGCCACAAAAGATGGCTAGAGGCTGGAAGTTTTGGACATAGAAAGTAGAATTGTACTATCCATGTAGGGAAAAAATAGGGGCTGATCAGCTTCGCAGTAATCACGAAGCTGATCTGCACCTTAATTTTCGCATATGTAAAACATTGTTTTCTCATGATGCGTCTCATCAAGGAGCATATATTGGAAGAATTTCTGTAGAATGACCCTGGTCTCGTATATATATCGTGTATTATAAACAGATCTATGAATAATTAATTCATTTAACTTAACAGCATTTTAAGATCTGAAATTAAGATCTATGTGAAAATGTCACTTACTTAAAATATTTCTTCTGCTCATAGATTATAACCACTTGTTGAGGATGGGTGAAATTGTTCAACAGCCTTTAACTATTGCTGTTGGAGAACTCTTCAGACCCAGATCAGGGTCCCCACTGTTGCCTTTTACTGTGCAAATTAAAAAGAAAATTTTATTGTGTTTTCAAAATCAAATTAAACTAAACATTATGAAAATTTGCCCATGTAATAAACAGAGATTTTTATTAGTTGTAAAAAATGAAAATTTCATCAGAAAAATCTTGATATTTTTTTTATTTTTGCTCAAAACATAGATTGTGGGTACACGTTAGAACCACCTTGCCCGTTAGAACCGCCTCAGCGAGGTGGTTCTAACGAGTACCCACAATCTATGTTTTGAAGCAAAAATAAGACCAGAGGACCAATGGTCCTGTAAACGCTCACCTGAGATCTGCTGCATATACCAATAAACATGTTTGAATATTATGGTATTTAACTCCAGTGCAGGGGCAGATGAAGCCCATAGGCCATTTTCTTTCTTCAGACAATATTCTGTCCATTTGCCCATTTCCTCCTGGCATTTCCCTTCAAATGACATTTTAACAGTTTTCCCAATTCAAATGCATAGGCAACCCATGTTGACCTTGCCATAAACTTGGTCAAGGTCATCACAGGGTCTTGATCTATATATACATTGGATATATACATTGGAGTACTTTAGCCATCGATGCTTCACGCCAAGTTTCCTTGAAATCAGTTTATTGGCTTCAGAGAAGAAGAATTTTGATGGGTTTTTACCATATATGGGCATGGCGACCATCTTTGTCATGTGACCTAGATTATTTATGCACACATTGATTCCCCAATTTTATAGATGCATGACATAAAATTTGGCTTTGATTGGCCAAGCGGTTTCGGAGGAGAAGACGTTTGAATATTATGGAAATATACATGTATATTGCCCAGGCAGGGATTTTTTTGGCAATTTTGGGAAGGGGCCCTAGGGCCTTTCTGATTGGGAAAATTAGCGACATAAACCCCGAATTTGGGAAATTTTCAGAATATTCAAAGTTGATAATATTTTCCAAGTTGACATAGTTAATCAAGCTTATGCATTTAGAATCATTAATAATAGCATAACATCAAATTTAAACTGCATTTCAAACAGCAGAGCTTGAGTTTCACAATGAATTGACCTATAGTAAATTATTTTCAGCTGTGATTGGGAATTTTTTTCTCCAAATTGGGAAAAAAGTCACCTAAATCTCATTGGGAATGGGGCCTTATTTCGGCCCCTGAGACACCCAAAAAAAATCCCTGCCCGGGGTGGGGGCACATGAGCCCCTGGGGTCCAATTTTTTCAGTGTCATTAATATTCAGTCCTACTTCCCATTTCCTGCAAGACTTTCACTTTAAATGACATTTTAAAAGTTTTCCCCATTCAAATGCATTGGCGACCTATGTTGACCTTGCCGTAAAATAGGTCAAGGTCATCACAGGGTCATGATTTATATACACATTGTAGTGCTTGAGCCATCGATGCTTCATGTCAAGTTTCGCTGAAATCGGTCAACCGGTTCTGGAGAAGAAGATTTTTGAAGGGTTCTTACCATATATGGGCATGGCGGCCATCTTGGTCGTGTGACCTGGATTTTTTATCTACATATTTGTTACCCCTTCCTATTAATGCTTCAGGGATATTGTTGGCTTGAAAATGAAAGGGGCCATTTCACGAAAAATGCTCGGCTAGAATCATTATTGCCTATCTACTTACATTATAAAACCGGCCCATTATTTCAAAAAGAAGGGGCCATTTTGAAAATTAAAGGGCAATTTTGCCCATGGCCCCTCCCAAAATTATCCCTGATGCTTCACATAAAATTTGGCTTTGATTGGCCAAGTGGTTTCAGAGGAGAAGATGTTTGAATATTATGGAGATATATATGTATATTGCCCCGGGGTGGGGGCATATGAGCCCCTGGGGTCCAATTTTTTTCAGAATCATTAATTTACTGTCCTACTGCCCATTTCCTGCAAGACTTTAACTTTAAATGACATTTTAAAAGCTTTCCCCATTCAAATGCATTGGTGACCTATGTTGACCTTGCTGTAAAATAGGTCAAGGTCATCACAGGGACATGATTTATATACATATTGTAGTGCTTCAGCCATTGATGCTTCATGCCAAGTTTCGTTGAAATCGGTCCACCGGTTCTGGAGAAGATTTTTGAAGGGTTTTTACCATATATGGGCATGGCGGCCATCTTGGTCATGTGACCTGGATTTCTTATATACACATTGGTTCCCCCTTCCTATTGATGCTTCATATAAAATTTGGCTTTGATTGGCCAAGCGGTTTCAGAGGAGAAGATCTTTGAAATTGTGGACGGACGGACGGACGACGGACGCCGGATCATGGCCATCCTATAAGCTCACCTTGTGAGCCTAACGGCTCAGGTGAGCTAAAAAATAGGTATACCCCTGCAAACCCCAGTTTTACTATATGAAAGTGGGGTTTAAGGGGGTATATATTGCACAGACTTGTTTTCCTGATGAATTACACCTAGCACCCCTAAAATCAGGAATGGACTCTACCAATATTTAAGGATGGAAGAGTTCATTAGATGGGAATCCGTGGGTTAATCATAGTGACACCATATTATCCCTCACACAAGTGTTTAAAAATGCTATTACCTTGGAGTTTTCTGTTGCAAGTACTGTTTGTTTTCTTCTGACTCCGAGACTGAAACAAAATTGAGACAGAAACAAAATTAATTTATGCAAGTGTGGACGGCATGGACTGTTAGCCCATTTTAAAATATAAATTTTTTTTTTTTCCTGCATTCCCTTGGTCGGACTATTTTCTAAGTGAATTCTTGCTTTACCAGGTGCGATAGCTAATCAGTAGCATGACCAAGTTGTAATGAAGTGGACCTGAGATCAACTCTTATGTATATTGCTTTAATTTTGTTAGGTTGGTAACTTGGTAAATTGTTATATTCTGAGTCACTACTTAATTGGGAAAGGATTGCTGACTCAGTTTGCTTAATTGTGAGATTTTTTGTAAGTTGTACTTTCCCTTAAAGATGTAATGTTGTGTATGAAGCTTGGAACCTGATTGTATCTCCTTATAAAAAAAAAAAAAAATAAGAATAACTTACCCAGTTTTGTGGAAGACTTGAAAGGGGTGACTTCGGTTGCTGTTACTTTGTTTGGTTGCCCTGAGAAAAGAGAATCATCATTGGCCAGTGTTTGCAAAACATACAGCCGCATCATATGTATCAATTTTCAATGTCTTACAGCCACATCATAAATTACGTATCAATTTCCAATGTCTTGAAAAACATTCATATGTAGAGCTGGTTAATCGATGCCCAAAGTGATAATCGATACTATGATTAGGCCAAAATTAAAATTTTTATTTGTTTCCCCATACTCGACCGACCCTAGAAAAATGGCCTTACCCAAAAAATTTATTAATGATCTTCAAAATCAAAAACTTTTTTCCCCTTGCAACAATAATATTAGTTTTCCTTCAATAATTTGCTATTTTTTCATCATGTTCATTATGATTCGACTTTCAAATTCTTAACTGAACATTGTTTTGAATGCATAAATTTGTTTTATGTATTTTTGATAATAAATTTGATTTCATTTGTTGTCATTCTTTTGGATAGAAAAAAATAATTACTGACTACAGTTTATTTTTTTTTTGGATTCAGTTTTACGTCCCTTTCAAGCTTTTTCACTCATATCGAGACAAATCAATCGGTAGGTGGGTCGAAAACCGGAGTACCCGGTGAAAAACCACCTGACACGCTCGCAAGCAGAACTTGGTTTGTCCCACATGTGACTCGTGCCCCGAGGGAGATGCGAATTTAACCCACAGCTCTAGGTGAGATGATCGAATGATCAAGTGCACTGAAGTCAGCGACCTTAATCACTCGGCCACGGGGGCCACCCCGTACAGTTTATTGTCAGAGGATGGCGATGCATTTTAAGATTTATTTTCAAGGAGAATAGACTTAAACATCATTTTGAGACTTAAATTTTTGTCACAAGACTCACCCTAATAGGTATAGGATGTTCAAACTTGATCTCCGCTATATCATTAACACAGTGAGTCATCCTGTCCGTACGATCCATTCACTATCTCCAGACTGTTCCAACGCTGGGTATGGGATGGGTCATTCTGACAATCACTGCTCGGCTATAGAATTATGAATAAAATGTTTCAAATCAGTAACTCTTTAATTAGCTCGTTTCAAATCAGAAGTTCTTTCACCACTAAATAAACAATTGAATGTCATTTTATGCTCAGATTTCAGATGTTCAGAAATTAAGTTAAAAGAAAATTCAAAGTAGTGAGCAGAAAACTCGATCTGAGGTGCAAGAAAATGGTATTCATACATCCCGGGTCATACATACGGGAGCAACCATTTTATTTTTACCTTGTCCCAGGCTTGTGGTAGAATAGGCAATAGCGAGAAGTGCATTTTGGCTTTTAAAGTAAGAACATAGAGCCCAGGATTTGGTTTTTCCCACATAGGTTGTAGGCTGGGACTTGGTTCTAATCACGCCAGTTCCTGATCATTGCTTATGCACCTATCAATGTTTTCAATTTATAAATCCCAACCCCTGAGAATTAAGCACTACTGTCAATGTTTTCAATTTATAAATCCCAACCCCTGAGAATTAAGCACTACTGTAGTCATTTGTAGCCCCGGCACCCCCCCCCCCCCAGACAGGGCAAGGTATAGCGTGGAAATGAGCGGGGTTTTTACCAAAGCTTAGCCCTGGCAGTGCCGGGGAACTATCCGGTGTTTGCATTATAGTCAAAGAGGGCAGTGAAATGAAAAGATAGTGGACAGCGGGGGAAATTAGCCATGGTTTTACCAATCAGCTGTCCCCGGGGATTCACTATTCCCCCGGGGGTGGGGTGGGGCGGGATTACCAATGACTAGTGCGTTAGACAGAACATCATGACCTAGGGATGGGGAATTAGATTACTTCACCAGAATCGGCCAAATGTAATCTAGACTAGAAAGTGCAATCTAGCCGAATTAGACCACATTGTCAAATTTGCCTATTAAATTCCCCCTGGGTATCCCCATGGGCAAATCCAGATCGGGGGACAGTCCGACAGGGGGTCCGGACCCCCTCTGGAATTGCCATAGATTTATCCTTGGATAATTTTTGCCATGTTGAGAAATTTTCCGTCAGACCCCTTCTGGGAATTTGGACCCCCCCCCCTCCCCAGCCCGAGAAAATTTTCTGGATCCGCGCATGATCCCGCCATCCTGGTGCATTATATCTACCTTTACTTTTAGTCCGGGGACTTGAAAATAATTTTTGAGGTCAAGCCTCATATTTCATAAATCTGTTGGAATGCAGTTTATCTGCTAAGATTTCCAACGGTTGGGCCCAAACTACCTTTACTTTGTACTTAAAATCATCTTACCAGTTGCATACCACCAAGCCCGCCACCAAGCTGGAAAATTTCGAAAGTTCTGTCTCCAGGTCTCTGTCGCCTGGCCTGCGTCTCCAATCTCATATTCATTGTAGGATGTTTTTTTTTTCGGTTCTTTCACGTGTTTAAGATGGTGTGGTGAGAGTTTGTTACCGTTATTTGTCCATTTCATTACCGCATATTGGAGACGCCTCGCTCGCAGGTCAAATTTTGGCGCCTACGAACTGTGACGTCACATCCGCCGCGCGGCCACACGGTACGAAGCCATCGGAATCTACCGAACTATTACGGACACGAAATATTTAGCTTAATTATTCTAACTACTGTGATACTGCTCATTTTTGATTGAATTAACAAAAGATAGGACAAAATAGTTTTGAAAGAAAACATTTAAAGTTATCGAAAGTGGCAAATTTCAATATTGAAAAAGTGTATTTACTCTATACGGAAATGCACGATCATATTCCGACAGAATAGAATAGAACAGAATGAAAATTTAATAACAATTATGGGCCACTGCATGGTAGCATAATTTATAAAATCAATAAATTCAAAAACAATTCTCTGTTTATGTTAAAAATAGGCATGAAACGTGTGTCATGTTACTATCTAGTAGGGTTTAGGACAACTCGGCCCAAAGACAACTCGACCCTGGACAACTCTGCCCAGTAAAATCTCGGATTAAGACAACTCGACCCAATTCATAAAAGACAACTCGGCCCAGTCTCAAAGGACCGAAGAAAAAATCAAAAGATAGATAGATAGGGGTTGAAACGAGGTGCGTCGATAAGTCAACGGCGGAACACTACGAAACATAGCATACGGCCGGTAACATTTTACTGCTGCGAGTTTGCAATATAAATTGGCTAAAAAATCGCTATTTAAGAGGAGACGATTCAATCAACATTTGAGATTGAACAAAGTTGCTGTTTTGGAATTAATGCTAATAAGAAATGCTAGCAACAGCACGCACAGCGTTGCAGGATAACCCGGCTGATCCAGTCGTCTTATTACGTCGATCATGTCTGTCCTCCCTGGAGCCTCTGCCTGTCGATAGAGGGCGTGATATATCGCGTTAGTTGCAGGACGATTTTTTTCGACAAAAAATATATGACAAAGAACGACTTTTTGAAAGAGCTGAATTGCGTGTTTCTATTTTTTCTAGCAGTAATCAGCTCATATTATAAACAAACTAGAACCAGCTTGCTGACAGTAGACTGGGGAGACACGCAAAGAGGATTCTACACCATGCCACGCTTTGTACATAGTACAGGTGACTGATTTTTTCATTATTAAACGGGGTAGCTCAGTGGTTAGGGCGATGGCCTCGGGTGCTAGAGCTCCCAGGTTCGATCATAGTCTGCGGGGAGGAAAAATCGGTGTACGCACACGCTTTTCTTCGTGTCGTTTGCAGGGATGACATGACTCAGTGCACCGTCCTTCGGATCGGGACGTTACCTGGAGGACCCCTTTGCAGGGACAGTCCCTGTGCAGGTTAAAGATCGATCCTACACAGGTTCTATCCTATCTTCGTATACTGATTCGATCAATTTCTATACATAACACGCGGCAGATTAGCACCACAAATCGTGGCTGTACTAAAACTGTACATTTTCAGTTCAAATTATCATTCCTCTCAGATTTGAAACCCCCATGGTGCAGTTTTCTGACAGTTTCTCTTTATGGTACAAGAATAAAAGAAGAAGAAAAAAAGATCGTTTGTCAAGGCGAAGTGTTCTTACCGTTTCCGTTTATGGCACTATGAGAAAAGAAGAAAAAAGGAGAGATTGTATGCCAATGTGTAGTTTTCTTACCATTTTTTGCATTATTCGCTGGTTCCCAGCTTTAAAAAATCAATATTGGAAATGCAGGTAACCACAAACCGCCCTGAGGGGGGTTCTGGTTACCTGTTTTTCCAATGTTGATTTTTGTCAGCAGGAAACCAGCCGATAATGCAAAAATGGTGAATGAGAAAAAAGCCAGGCTTTCGCCAAGGTGCCGTTTTCTTACAGTTTCTCTTTGTGGTACTATGTGAAAAAAATGTTTGCCTATAGGCATTCGCCAAGGTGCCGTTTCCTTGCAGTTTGTCTTTATGCTACTAGGAGATGAAGTAATTTTAATTACCTTTTGCATATTAAAAACTGAATGATCATGTTTCCTTACAGAAAGCATAATGTGTGTATGAACCGTATCGGCTGCCTAAACAGCTTATGTATTCACAAGTGATAATCGTCATTTTTGACAACACAGTTCACTGCTCGCGAAGCGTGAACCATAAAAGTTGTGAAAATAAGTCAAGCAATGCACAATATCCCGCTAGGGGATTATCCATAAACCATAACGTGACCGTAAACAAAGATTGCTGAAGGCTATTAATGACATGTATTACGCAACGTTGCTCCATGTTTTGAGTAGGTGATTACTGAAGTCAAAAAATTGGGACACCTAAATCTTGTATTATTCTACCGTTCAGATAATGTACTTCTACGTTCGCAATAACGAACGGCACACTGTAAATACAGTAAGTGGTTCAAGTCCGGGTGCGCCGAAAAGTCAAAGGAGGAGCTCTACGAAACAACAAAACGCTGAGTTACCAAACGACGTGCTCGAAAGAGACAGCAACGTTTCCTGGAGAAGAAGGCTGCTGAAAAAGCTACCTCACCGAAACGTGCTACTTCTGAAGCCGTTCCTAAGGAACCTGAATCCGTTCCCAAAGAACTGGACCTTTCATCGGAGATCAGATATCAAAAGAGAACCGATCAATATGTGCTGGTGGAATCTGAACCTAGTAGCCCGACAAGCAGCTCCACACATTCTGATAGCCAGGTGTCGAGTGTTGCCCTTCCGGCTACTTTACATGAGGAACAGGCCATCCTAAAGGACTTCCTACCTTCTAATAGCAACATTGACAGTGACGACGATTTCGGTGATACAGGAGTGTGTGCTAACTGTAGAGGGAACTGAACTCAAGCGCTGTGCCCGCTGTCACATCACTAGATTTTGCAGCACAGACTGTCAAAGGAAGGACTGGGGCTTTTACAAATTTGCCTGCTCTGTTGTTGCCAAACGGGCTTCAACCAAGACTTAGCTACTCGGTGATTGTCAATATAACTTTTTTTAAGTGTATATATACAGTGGATTTTACTGTGTAAACTTCATTTGTGATTTTTTTCTGAAGGTTTGTGTGACAGTGAAGTGTGACTTCTTGTATCTTATTTATTTTATATGACTTAACTTTTACTCCGCAAGGAGGTGCTCCTACAGGTGGGATTTACGAACAGAACAGAACAGTTGCCTTTCTTACAAAATGGAGGCCAATTTAACCAGAAAACATCTTGGCACGTACAAAATATACAAACACCATGATTCTAATGAGTAACAAACAGGGAAAAGCTTGGAAACAAAATGGTTTCTACGTTTTCTCACTTCGTTTGGCCTTTGTATGCATTTCGAAGTTCATCATCAACCATTTTAGCTATTGTCATGAGTTATACTCAAATAACTTTATATCTTAGTCACCCGGCACGTGCCAGATAAAGAAGTTAATTGAGCAGTTACGGTTCATTAATCGAAGCAGTAATGAATCATTAAGCACACGATCTATCTATCTATCTATCTATCTATCTATCTGCCTGCCAACCCAAGTTAGAATTGAGACCCAAAATCGAAGAGAAAATCATTTGCAGGCTCAAAAATCGGCCCTTTTATTAATTAAAGCTTGTAACAGTTCAGTGCTCTCAAAAGCAGCTGGCGGCGATATCGCACGGCCGGCGATATCGCCGTCTAGTCTGCCGATTTGCGCCATCTACTTTTTTTCTACTTTTTTGTAAAAAAAAAAAAAAAAAAAAAAAAAAAAAAAAAAAAAAAAAAAAAATTTTTGCTCGATGTATTTCAACCCAAAATGTTTTTCCCCGTGACAAAGTTCTAAATTTAGCCTGAGACTGATCGACTCAACTCGATAGCGTCGCCGTTTACAGACTATGGCCTACGCTGCGCCGATAACGACGTATTACATTCTTAATTAAACGAGTTCGCCTATTGATTATTTCCGGTCTATAAAATGAAAAAGTTTTTGTACGCGCGACAATTTAGAAATTTCCATAATGTCACAACAGAAACTAGACAAGTACTTTGCTAAACAAACTGGTAAGAGTCTGATGAAATGAAGACAGTTGAGCTTAAAATGAGCCGACCCGAAACAGTGAAAGGGTTTTGGCCTGCTCCTGTCGTCCAAAAAGTTTTGATTAGTGGGTGGGGCAACTTCAATTTTACCAGGGTCTCTATAGAAGGGGTCAAGAAACTATGTATTGATTTTTCCAATAATCAAAAAACTCAGGTATGTCAAGTACCATATATATGGACAGTGTAAGAGGTTGTTAAAAAACTTGCTCAAAAGTGAATTTATCACCAAGGTAAAAATCGTGAAAAAACAAAGATATAAAATACATTCCAATAAGCAATGCATCATATCAGCTTCACATTCATACAATTTTCAACAAAATAAATTGCGCAATGTTCCAGAAAATTGTGAAAATGCATGAAAAAGTGTGAAAATGGACACTGTGGTACATATTAAATCAAAACAGATATAAATACCTAACTATAGTACTATTATTAATGTACACTAGATAATTTAGCATGTTCTGATATAGAAAAAATGAAAGAATTAATAACAGAATTATGGTAAATTGACATTAATTATAAATTTTTAATGTATGTTTTATAGGTGAGTAAATACGAAACTGACATACAAGAGTTTTGAACATAGGACAAAGATTCTTGACCCCTTCTATAGAGACCCTGATTTTACGAACTTACTATGAGGGGAAACCACCAGCTTGGTGACATTGTACAGTAGGGCTGGTTTGTGTGTGTGGTGGGGTCTCTCTGAAATTTTGCCAAATGTTGTCCCAGCCTCTGTATCAACCCCCCCCCCCCCCTCCCCCCCAAAAAATGCCTACCCGCACAAATAATAATATAAAGTGTGTTTCCCAGTATATAACTGAAATTGTACCCTCCCCCCACAAAAAAAAATATATATTAATAATTCAACATTTGTAACACCTGTGTGGCCGGAGAAAACTGGCACCATAGCCTGGCTTAAAGTGCCAGGATTTAATCCTCATTTTGGATCATTCATCAGTAAACTGTTCAGATCCAATGGGTCCCGGCAGTCCTCCGAGGGATCTTTAACCTGCACAGGGTCCGATGACTGTACATCTATGGAAAAAGTCTGAAATTTGGTGTTCTTATACAAAATGTGCACCAAATTTTGTACACCACATTCTGAGCAAAAAAACTGCATGTTACACTCGTGTGAATAGGGTAAATTAAATTTAAAATCCCAACACAGACACCAGGCAGTAAAACTAAACAATTAAAAAAATCACAAAAATGTTACAACATGCAAGAAAAAGCAAGATGACTAGCTGTATCCCAAAAAGGTAGCCATCCGGCTATCCTCACATGAATCCCTCGATTCACATTCATTGTACAAGCTTGTTTTGTTGTATTCGTGCTTTAGCAGTCATCAGTATGATTTAATTTGTTCATTTCTAGATAAATGCAAAAGCTGGCATACTATGAAGTATGCAGATAAATGCGCCAACCGAAAAGAAGTCACAATTGCCTTCCACTAAAAGACGGCGACCTCTGCAGAAACAAGAGCGTGCGACAACACAGGGCCATGGCATGTAGCTCTAGAAGGTATTTCTTATCAGTCAGGTATTTTTGCTCAGAAATATTTAGTTAAGTGCACAATGACTCATTGGGTGGCATTTATATTGTCATTCTTCTTCTACTGATTCAAGAACAGCTAGTGGTGAAAAAATGAGCATAAAATACTGGTAATCTGCCTCTGTGGGGCTTGCCATAGAAATGATTTTACAAGGGTAATAGCTGTCCGCCCCAAGTTCCCAACATAACCTTAGTTATAGGCTTTGGACTAAATTAATCAGTCATTGCAGAGGCTTACAGTGTCAGTGAAAATTCAAGCCAAATTTTATGCTCAGCTGTGTGGAGCATGAAGAAAGTTTTATAATCTTAATTATGATCAAATGAACCAAATTAGCTTTGTTATTCAGAGTAAGTATAATTCATTTCATATTATTATTACATGTATTTTTTTTTTTTTTTTTTTTTCAGAAATTGGTCATGAATCCATTGTGAATGTGGAGGGACTTCCTGACAGTGTTGTGAGAGGGACCAGTAATTCCCACAGGAACCCCAACCTTTATTGACCTTTGCCATATGTTAAGACATTTCTTGCCAGTGTGTTGCCAGACACAGTCTCTTGAAAAGTTAAAGACATTTCTTGCCAGTGTGTTACCAGGCTCAAATTTATCTTCAAAAGTTTAAGTTATTTCTTGCCAGTGTGTTACCAGTGTGTTGCCAGATGCTTATCTTGTCAAAACATAAAAGATTTTTCTTGCCAGTGTATTACCAGGTGTTTTTCATTTTTTAATACCTTGTGTATCCAGCTGCAAACAAGATTGAAGAAACTGCATTTACTACCAGCAACTGGCAATAGACTGGCAATATTGCCAGTGTGTTGCCATTGTATTACCAGTCTGTAAACAGCCTAATACCAGTCTGTCAGGTAGCTGGTAATAGCTGGTAATTGTTGCCAGTATATTACCATATGTCATATTTTTATTAACAACCTATCACCAGTGTATTGCCATTGTGTTGCCAGTCACTCCAGTGTATTACCAGACTATTGCCAGTGTATTGCCAGTTTATTACCAGTGTATTGCCAGAAACCTGTTTCGTAAGGGTGCTTCTGTGACTGTACAGGCCGATTTTTGTTGGACCTGGTCGGAACCCCATGAAGACCGCTGCTTTCTCGCATCGCGGTTCATATCATAAATGGTGGCATAAAAAAACTGGCATTTGTTACCACATTGGTTATCCAAAGACAACCAATGTGACTGGGAACAACCAATGCAGTTGAAACCAAGAATAAAGGTGGTAGGATGCAAATATTGGAACAACCTACCATGGATCAGAATAATCTGTTTAAAGTTGTTCTCAGACATGTAATTATTTTCTATATTCGCATATAAATTTCAGCTGTGTTGGTTGTTCACAATTGTGTTGGTTGTCTCTGGATATAACCAGTGTAATATGATACTTCATTGTTTGAAACATTCTTTTGAAGATTTTCGAAGATTTGGTCATAAAAGTATCTCTACTTCCATTTTTCCTTAGACAGCCTTGATTCAAGAAGAGCATTGACAGTAAATGGTAAAAGAATTTGCACTTAGAAAAGGTAATCTGTATGCAGGGGGCTTGCATATGATGGGATAACTGGCCATCCTGGCATATTTGACCATTTAAATGATGTAAATCTCCAACAACAAAGAAATGTGAGATACATATTTCTTAATTCTGTAGCTTTCTGCAACTGGGTTTGCAGAAGTTTTCCAGATTGGAAATTTTCCCTTAACATGGCTCAAAATTGTGTCTACATTTTATAAATGAGTCTGTCTATTAATCTTTCCCCAGAACTATGTAAACAAATTGACTCCATTGTAATTTTGTTGAAAAAATATAATTTACATTTCATGCATTGATAAAGAACAACATTTATCATAGGAGCTTCAGAAAAATCCAAAAGGCTGTTAGGATTCGATAATTTGGAGTGTGGCTGCTGTTATTCAAATGATTGAAGAGGCAATAAGTTTGCAAATGAAATAAACTTGTTTTGATAAAAGGGTTTTATTAAAGTTTTGTACAGTTTTTTTTTTAATATTTTTTTTGCTCTGTATTTAGTCAGATCTGACGACTAGGTCCCTTCATGAAAGACAACACATTAGGCACATAGTCTCCAGCCCCATCTCAGTTTGTCTATGCAGCAGCTTGTCCTGGGAAATTGTCTTGAGACCTCGATTTATAATCTCATTCAAACGACTGGAGAAGCCCAGGGTCAAACCTGTGACCCCGGTTACTGTAGTCTGGTTTATAAAGTAAAGGTTTTTCCTGTCCTGTTGGGAATTACACTCTTATAATTCTGTTGCTATAACAATTTTGAATGAATGAAAAAAAAATTGGTAGATTGGTGGTTGGGCATCCAGCTTGAGTACATAACAAAAAGATAAAAGTAGGCAATGATCAGGAAATGGTGCAATCAGAAAGAAATTCCCACTTCACAAACCGAGGGGTGGGAAAAAACCAAAATAACATTTAGGTGCTTATACCAAGAAAACATATTGTAAGCCGAGTGAGCAGCTATTCCTCAATAGGCGGCCACTCAGTTACCTGATCGAACTTAACTAAAAATATGAAAACGTACATAAGGCTCAAAGCAGACTTGCGATCATGTTCCTCATGTTCGACTTGATTCATTTAGGAAATTTCTTATTTAAACATCTTTAAATATATCTTATTTAGGACAGTTGTCAACCGATGATTGATTGTGTGTATATTTTGTCAAAGAAACCCCAAGTAATTTGTTACATGGGAAGCAGTAGTTCAGAGGTGATTCTGGATTGTTATATCACAATTTGACAGCAAATTTGATCATGTGATCCATCAGAGTTTATAATCATGTGACCTTTGATCGTGTGACTAAAGGTCAAGGTTATCTGCATGAAAAAAGTCTTGTACAGTTTTCTTTGTTACCCCGAACTTTAATTTTTTTGCATGTGATTGCCATCACATGGCCGATATACAATATCATAAAAAAGTCAAGTTGAGTTAGGTTTGAGTTTTAAATTTTAAGCAATTTAAAAGTATCACAATCATTCAATAGTTCAAAAATAAACTTTGTGCAGTTGAACTCCATTGAAACCCAAACCCCCACTTACCTGGCTCACTGACCGAACTATTGCCAACTTATCATTTGCTTAACTAGGTGGAACTCTTTGATGTGGCATAGTGTTACAATTAGTCACTGCACTACTGTTTTCGATGCAAAGCTGTCTTCTCAGGGCATGCTGTGCATACATCAGTGCATTATTACATGCAATTTAAACGGATGTAATAAATAAGGAGAAATAATGTGTCTGCTGCTTTAGTATAAGAACCTTGAAGTACATATTCAAAACTGTTGTAATGCTAATGTGATGTGTACTCTGACTGGCAGTGTCACACATTGATGACCCAGAGTAGCTTGGGCATCCACAAAATCTTAAAATAAACAGTATGGTTTACACTTAAGACTCCACAAAACATCTTCTTTTGGGACCAGGAAAATGCTTACCATATATACAAAGGTTTATCTAAATTTTACAAAAACAGCTTAAAATCATACACAGTGAAGTTTGTAATTTTATAAAAACGCACATAATTTTTTCATCAAACTACTTGACAATTCAATTAGCATTTTAATTTTTAGCCATACTTGCAGGTTTTGTGACAATGAACGTCAATTAATTTTTTTTCATCCTTTTCCAATGAAAAGAAATTAGAATTCATGTGCAACCGTCTGTGCCCATGGACTAATTGCTTGCTTTGCCTTACTACACGATCTTTTAATTACACTCTCCCGCAAAAAAATAGTTCCCGATTATGTTGCGGTAATTGGCTGAGTCCCAGGATTTGATGATGTTTCAAATGAAACTACCAAACTGTCAAAGTTGATTTATTACTGAAGCCCAAGTAATAAATGTCAATTGATTTTTTTTTTTTCAAGAATGTGAAAGTGATTTCCTTTGTCAGGCGGGGAGGCTTGATTGGAGGTTTAGAGCAAAGCAACTTTCATTTTGTAGCCTGGCAAAGGTGGCTGACAGATGAACGATTAGTGAATCCAATTAAATATGTTCATTCAAAAGGAAAGCAAAATACTGCATAAGTTAAGAGTGCTGTTTCTCAATCACTCATCTCACCGCTGTGTCAGGTGTGGGTTCGAGCCGGCCGCTCTGGCCACATGTGAGACAAGCCAAGTTCTGCTTGCGAGTGTGTCAGGTGTTTTTTTCTCGGGGGGTTCTCCTGTTTTCACCCTACCTACCGCTTGGCCCGTCTTATATGAGCTGAAATAATCTTGAAAGGGACGTAAAACTGAAGAAAAAAAACACTAAAACTAAAAAAAAAAAAAAAAAAAAAAAAAAAAAAAAAAAAAAAAAACTGCATGTTTTATACAACTACTGATCTGAGTCGACTTTCTACAACACTGTTTAACTTTAATTTGGAAAAAGATGTGTCGGTAAAGAAGTATGTTTACAAACTTAATAACGTCAGTTTGTGATATGCTAAAAAAATGTCACTGTCAGTAAAAGTGCTGCCCCAGAGTCAAATGAATTTTCGTCAGTCCATCAGATTTTAACATTTTTCTGATGTACATTAATTGTCATATTAGTAACCAGGAGCATAGCTGGGCAAAAATACAGAGTACACACTTTGTTAACGGGTGTCTGAGGGTACTGTCTAATGGATGTAGAAAAGTTGTTTAGGGTTGTTTAAAGTCATAAAAAAATCTCGAATACGTGTACTATGATTTCTGAAAAAATCTCAATTTTGTGACATCAAGCTGTACGCACATGTGTATTTGCGTACACGTAGCTACGCCCCTGGTAACAATGATTTCCATCCAGAGGGAATGATTATCTGTCACAAGCGTCTTTGATATTTTGCAAATTTATAAATTAGTAAATCATGAATCACATTCTTCCGGAATTGCTAAAGGGCTGTCTTATTTCTTGCCTCTTTGCCTTATGTTTTAGGAAAAAATTGGGTATTTATAATTTTAATTTAAATCTTTTTTATACCCCGCCACTTAAAAAGTGCGGGGTATTATGTTATACCCTCCAAAAAAAATTTGCGTTCGAGTGTCCGTCCGTCCATCTGTCCGTCCGTCCGTCTGTCTGTCCGTCCGTCCGTCCGTCCGTCAGCGTTTCGTTTCCGGGCTCTATCTTGAGCATTCATTGACCTATTTTCTTCAAACTTTGTATAGGAGTTCATATCAGGAAGGAGTGGTTTGGGATTGAAGATGGGTAAATTTCGTCAAATAAGTACAGAGTTATGGCCCTTGATTTACGTTAAAATTTCGTTTCCGGGCTCTATCTCGAGTATTTATTGACCGATTTTCTTCAAACTTTGTATAGGAGATTATACCATGAAGGAGTGGTCTGGGATTGAAGATGGGTAAATTTCGTCAAATAAGTACAGAGTTATGGCCCTTGATTTACGTTAAAATTTTGTTTCCGGGCTCTATCTTGAGCATTTATTGACCGATTTTCTTCAAACTTTGTATAGGAGTTCATACCAGGAAGGAGTGGCCTGGGATTGAAGATGGGTAAATTTCTTCAAATATGTACAGAGTTATGGCCCTTGATTTACGTTACATTTTTATAGCCCCGCTTTGGAAAAGTGGGGCTATACTGGATTCACCTTGTCCTTCCGTGGTTCCGTGATTCCGTGATTCTGTCATTCCGTCATTCCGTGAACATTTCCTTTCCGCTCAATATCTTAGGAACAAATTGACAGAATCTGACCAAATTTTGTATGTACATTAACAACATTGACAAGATCTAGCTTGGGATTGTTGACCATCATTTTTCGCAAAATTTTGACAGAGTTACTGCCCTTGATTGACGTCAGAATTTCGTTTCCGCTCAATAACTTGAGAACGAATTGACAGAATCCGACCAAATTTTGTATGCACATCATCATTAACTAGATCTAGCTTGGGATTGTTACCCGTCATTTTTCGCAAAATTTTGACGGAGTTACGGCTCTTGATTGACGTCAGAATTTCGTTTCCGCTCAATATCTTGAGAACGAATTGACAGAATCAGACCAAATTTTGTGTGCACATCAACATTAACAACATCTAGCTTGGGATTGTTACCCGTCATTTTTTGCAAACTTTTGACGGAGTTACGGCCCATAATTGACGTCAGAATTTCGTTTCCGCTCAATATCTTGAGAACGAATTGACAGAATCAGACCAAATTTTGTGTGCACATCAACATTGACAAGATCTAGCTTGGGATTGTTACCCGTCATTTTTCGCAAAATTTTGACGGAGTTACGGCCCTTAATTGACGTCAGAATTTCGTTTCCGCTCAATATCTTGAGAACGAATTGACAGTATCCGACCAAATTTTGTATGCACGTCATCATTGACAAGATCTAGCTTGGGATTGTTACCCGTCATTTTTCGCAAAATTTTGACGGAGTTACGGCCCTTAATTGACGTCAGAATTTCGTTTCCGCTCAATATCTTGAGAACGAATTGACAGAATCCGACCAAATTTTGTATGCATGTCATCATTGACAAGATCTAGCTTGGGATTGTTACCCATCATTTTTTCGCAAAATTTTGACGGAGTTACGGCCCTTGATTGACTTCAGAATTTCGTTTCCGCTCAATATCTTACAAACGAATTGACAGAATCCGTCCAAATTTTGTATGCACATCATCATTGACAAGATCTAGCTTGGGATTGTTGCCCGTCATTTTTGGCAAAATTTTGACGGAGTTATGGCCCTTTATTGAGGTCAGAATTTCATTTCTGCTCAATATCTTGAGAACGAATTGACATAATCAGACCAAATTTTGTATGCGCATCAATATTGATGAGATCTAGCTTGTGATACTTACCTGTCATTGTTTTTTTCACCCTGCAAAAAAGCTGAGAAGCGGGGCTATAGTCAGATTCTCTGACAATTCTAGTTGTTTCCGGGCTCTATCTTGAGCATTTATTGACCGATTTTCTTAAAACTTTGTAAAGGAGTTCATACCAGGAAGGAGTGATTTGGGATTGAAGATGGGTAAATTTTGTCAAATAAGTACAGAGTTATGGCCCTTGATTTACGTTAAAATTTTGTTTCCGGACTCTATCTTGAGCATTTATGGACCGATTTTCTTCAAACCTTGTATAGGAGTTCATATCAGGAAGGAATGGTTTGGGATTGAAAATGAATAAATTTCGTTAAATATGTACAGAGTTATGGCCCATGATTTACATTAAAATTTCGTTTCCTGCCTCTGTTTTGTGCATTTATCAACCAATTTTCTTCAAACTTTGTATAAAAGTTCAAATCAGGAAGTAGTGGTTTGGGATTGAAGATGGGTAAATTTTATCAATGTTTACAGAGTTATGGTCCTTCATTTATGACAAAATTTTGTTCTGCTCTTTATCTTGAGAATTTATTGACAAACATTTTTGCTAAATTAAATTTGCGTGGCGGGGTATCATGCATGCCTGCAGCGCTTTTATTCTCTTTTTTTTTTTAGCTCACCTGAGCCGAAGGCTCATAGGTGAGCTTATAGTATACCCATGCTCCGGCGTCCATCCGTCGTCCGTCCGTCGTTGTCCACAATTTCAAAGATCTTCTTCTCTGAAACCGCTGGGCCGATTGTTCTCATATTACACATACACCATCTACAGGTAGGGGGAAAGAATAATTGTGTTTTTTGTTTTGATCGGATAAGTACTGTGGTTACTATGGTAACTTATGCTTCCCATAGACTTATAATGGAAAAAAGTGAAAATTGCCAGTTTTTGCTGTCTTGTTAGAGATATTTGAATTTTGTTTTTGCAGAAATGTTTATTGAGTAGTCCTCTAAGTTTCTTGTGACTTTTGTCCTAATCCTTTATTTTGATTGGTTGCAGGGGCCCCATATAGGGCAAAATTTCGAAAAACATTAAAAAATCTTCTTCTCAGAAATTGTCAAGGGGATTAAGCCTGTACTTTGTATATATGTTCTTGACAGTGGCCTCTACATAATTTGTGTTTTTTATTTCAGGCGGATAAGAACTCTGGTTGCTATGGCAACTTAGTTTCCATAGACTTATAATGGGAAAAGTGGAAATCGGCTATTTTTCCGCTAAAACTGCAGACATTTGAATTTTGTTTTTGCAGAAATGTTTATTGAGTAGTGTTTGACATTTCTTGTGAGTTTTATCTTAATCCTTTATTTTGATTGGTTGCTGGGGCCCCATAAAGGACAAAATTTTGAAGAAAAAAAAAACATTCAAAAATCTTCTCCTCAGAAACTGTCAAGTGGATGAATCCTGTACTTTGTATACATGTTCCTGACAGTAGCCTCTACATAATTTGTGTTTTTTATTCCAGTCAGATAAGAACTCTGGTTGCTATGGTTTCCATAGACTTATAATGGGAAAAGTGGAAATTAGCTATTTTTTCTTGACCAATTGTAGGTATTTGAATTTTGTCTTTGCAGAAATATTTATTGAGTATATCTCTATGTTTTATGTGACTTTTTTCCTAATCCTTTATTTTGATTGGTTGCTGGGGCCACATAAAGGGTAAAATTTTGAAAAACATTTAAAAATCTTCTCCTCAGAAATTGTCTACCGCGGCATGAAGCCTGTACTTTGTATACATGTTCCTGACAGTAGTCTCTACATAATTTGTGTTTTTTATTTCAGTCGGATTAGAAATCTGGTTGCTATGGCAACTTAAAGTTTCAATAGACTTAAAACGGGCAAAGTGGAAATTGGCTATTTTTTCTGGTCCAATCACAGATTTTTAAATTCTGTTTTTGCAGAAATGTTTATAGAGTAGTCCTGTACAGTTTGGTTGACTTTTGTCTTAATGATCCTTTATTTTGACTGGTTGGTTGGGCCCCATAAAGGGCAAATTTTTTAAATAAATATTTGGTTAATATAGCAGATCTCAGGTGAGCGTTTACAGGACCCTTGGTCCTCTGGTCTATAAATCTGTTCTAAGATTTACCTTTTTATAAATCAGGGGAAGTCTGACCTCATATTTTGAAGTCACTGCACCAGCTTATGAGACAGAATTTAAAATGCTGAAATATTATTTTTCTCTCAACACAGAACGCAGGAAAAAAAAAATCTATGATATTAATAATAATAGGCAGGAAATAGAAGAATAGACTGACAGACAGACAGGCAAGATTAATTCTCCAACTAAGGATCAGCCAACACACTTAATTAGCAAAATAGTCTTGGCGAAGCGGCATGAGAAAATACCGCTTTTAGAAAATATGAAACCAAAGAGGGCTAAGACAGCAACATTTGCATATAGTGCTTAGTGTTAGTAACATTATGTCTATTGCAATAGCTTTTTACTGTGAGCTATAGTCTGTTTTTAGTGGAGGGAAAATGACAAAAATCAGATATAACGTTGCTGTGGATCTGATAACTTACCATGGACAAAGGTCTACACTCTATCTAGTGCCATAGGCTCATGAGCCATCTCAGGAGAGACAAAAATTAACTGAAAACTAGAAAATGTTATGCAATGAAATAGCCAGATGGCAGCCATTCAAACTTCTGTAAAATTCATTTCCAGCACCTCCCCGGAAAAAGATGTCTTATACTTATCATCACCAGCATATATTTTACTTAAACTGTTACAGTGCATTATAAGGCTTGCATTCTGATCTTATCTTGAATCTTTGGACTTTGGACATCTCATTTCAAAGAAAAATGTGAAAATGTAATGAAAATCATGTTAAAATTCTTTGAAAGAGTCTAATTTAGGCTTGTGGTAACACATGCTGGTTTTGGCTGTTTTTACCCCACCCCCCTCTGCGTCTGTTTGTTTTACACTTGTCAGATGAAACAATAGATTTAACACGTTTCTCTTTGCCCTTTTTGTTTCGCTCCATGGATGCTCAGCAGTGTTAATGGCTTTTCCAATGGAGCACCAGCCATGCTTGGAGAAACTCGGCAGAACCTCGTAAAAACTGGTTTTGTTGTACTCTTGCCCACATTGGAGGATAGGAGGATTTGGTATTTCATGCAGACTGATCATCACATTTAATGCAGTTGAGCATGATAAAAACTGTATTGCAGGCTTGTTGGGAACAGTATGAGCTCACTTTGGCTTCTTATGGCTTTTGTGTTGGATTTGGAGGAGGAAATTTTTACTGGTTTTGTCTTGTACAGGGTAGAATATTTGGTAAGAAACAAGAATCTGTCATCACTTTCTAGTCATCCTATACCACACTCCCTGCTAGAAGATTGATAGAAAACGTGGAAAAGATCAGAACTAAAATAGCGGTAAAATATGATTGGAAACGAGTTAACAAGATGTTTTATGAATTATTGTACCTGTCTAATTGAATTCTAATAGTTTTACGGTTGTGCAGTTTTTGTAATTGCACATTTTTCTGCTGTCATGTTTTATAATTGATATTTTGACATGCTTAGGGTTGTAGATTTGAATATGCTTAGGGCAAAAGCCCACAAAGGTGCGGCACAATATTGGTGAGAAATGAAAATGAAGTGTCCATTTAAATCAGGTGATCGAAGCACCAGTCCTGCTTTACGCTTATGTACTTGCGGCGATCTTTACGTGACCACTTATTTTTTGCATTATATAGATGAAACTGAATTGATAATTTGCATTCTGCATGCAAACTTTGGACAAAATAATGTAAACTGGTCAAAATAAGTTAAGCTCCATGTCAATTTTTTCTCCAAATTGCCTAAATTTTACTGTTTATTTTAAAAATTTCGTAAGGATTGAAAATGCTTATCCAATCCAATTTTGACAACAACATCTAAAGTATGATTTCACCAAGTGTCAAGGTGAAATATGCAGATTGTCTTGCAATATGTGCTTCATTGTCCGAGAGTGTCAAGAAGTTTGCCAGTTTTCCTATAGGAATAATAGGGAGCTTTTCATGAGGTCTACTGAAACATGTGTCACACTATAGAAAATATACTGAAATAAGTGTAAATCGACCCATCTATAGAAGAATGATTCAAGCTTAGTTGCTGAAAATTGCACACAAAAGAAACTTTGGACGTTTTTGCAGTAATTAAGTCTGTGGAAAAATTTCAGCTGGGTCTTGACTTATTTTGATTAGTTTACATGAGTGTGATGCAGGGATAACAATTTTGTATTGTTCCACCCAAAAACTCAAAAACTGCTTATGACTGGCAAAAATTCAGATCTCATGTTTCAAACAGCTGCAACAGAAGTAAATCAGCATAAAAATGATGATTTTGTTGCAGATTTTATAATCAAATGCAAACTGTTTATGTTTGATAAGCGGCTGATGACACTATCTTGTAAACAATTTGAAATATATACATCAGATACCGTACTGTCATCAAACAGCTGTTGATGTATTGAATTTTAGCTTGAAACATTCATAAAAGTTTGTTTTGGCTGTCATACAGGGCTGCATGTATGCATGTAACATGCAGAAATGATGTTATTAAAGGCCTCGTCAAACATAAGAAAAATGTCTCGATGGACTTGGGCTTAATCGCGAAAAACAGTTTTGTGTGATTTATTGCTTTTATTCCCCAGTCAGCAGCTACTATCGTGTCTGGATGTTAGCTGTTGAAAGGGACGTAAAGCAATAGATCAACCAATAAATAATCTTTTTTTTACACTTTTTACAATAAAATGCAAGTCTGCATGCGCATATAGACTTTCGCGTATGCGTGATGAGTCTTTAAAGCAATATCCCCATTGTATCTCTTGAGTGTACTCATAGTGTATGGTTCAGCTGTTACAGCTTAGACACAAGTGTCTCTAAAGCTAAGAACTTGTGTGACACTTGGGTTCTACTGGTAGTAATTGACTTATGTGGTCAGATATATTCAAAAACAGGGAGTAATAATGGTGTCAGAAGTGGGATGATATTATCACAATCTCATCATGTTTAAAAACAGCAGTACGATTCCTGGGAATCCCAAGCTCTTTTCCAAAAGGTGACCTGCAGATATAAAAGGTGTAAGAAGGACTTGTTTCTCAGTTCTCATGATATATTCTGGCTGATATTGTGCCAGCTATCTCAGTCAGCCTACAATTCCTGGGAATCCCATTCACCAAGGTATTACTGATATGTACTGTTATCCAAATGAGCCTCGCCATGAAGAAAACTGTTGTCAAATTTTCGGACCAGGTCAGACACAAGCCAGGCTGTACAGTCAGAAGAGATGCCAAGAGGCTTGAAATTTTGGATTCTGCAAGAAGAGAGAATGTCATATCTATGGAGCAAGAACAAAGCTGTTGATCAGCTGTGCAGTTACTGCACAGCTGATCTGCAGGTTTGTTTTTGCACATGCAAAAGGCAAGTTTCCTCATGACACAGCAAATGTCTTTTGATGGCTGGAAAAGCAATTGGAAAGGTGTTAATTTCCTACAACTTTCATCAAAACAAAAAAGCTCCCCAAATAACAGCAGGTAAAACAGAAAACAATAGCCAGAGCATTGGCAAATTATTGGAAATATTAATCATTCCCTTATGAAAATTAGGTGTATTACCAGTCCATTGCAAGTCCATTACCAGTCTATTACCAGTTTATTGCCAATCTGTTGCCAGTGTATTACCACATTATTGTCAGATGATTACCAGATTGCCAGCTTGTTACCAGAGTGTTGCCAGTTATGTACCAGTTTATTGCCAGGGTTGGATGATGCTGGTTATATGCTGGCAATACACTGGTAATAGACTGTCGTTGATAAAACTTGAGGTTTTTTATCTTTCCAAAAAATATATTTTAGTTATAACTAGCTGGTAACAGACTGTCAACAGGCTGGCAATAGGCGGAAAATCTGGCAATAGTCTGGCAACAGTCTGGCAATAGGCTGGATAACTGGCAATAGGCTGGTAGTACTATGGTAATAGACTGTATTTGGTATTTTCCAGCCTATTACCATAGTATTGCCAGCTTTTTTGGGGGCTGGTAGATATCCGGTAATAGACTGGTATTAAAGGGGTCTGGCAATACACTGGCAATAAAAATCCATAAAGGTTTATTGCCAGTGTATTGCCAACATGTTACCAGCTGGCTTCCAGTGTAGCTATTCCAGTGTATTACCAGTTTGCTTCTAGTCTATTGCAAGTGTCACCAGAATGTAGTATTTGACACCAGTCTATTGTCAGTGTCTTACCAGTTGTCTCCCAGTGTATTACCAGTTTGTTTCCAGTATACTCCCAGTGTATTACCAGTTATCTTTTGTGTATTACCAGTTTGTTTCCACCCAGGTGAAAAAGGTGCTGTAATTTCAGTGGAATTTCACTGAAATAATTTCACTGAAATTCTGCTAAAATATCATCCAAATTATTACTGTAATTACAGTGTAATTCCAGCAGAATTTCACCGAAATTCTGCTAAAATATTGACTAATTTATCACTGTAATTTCGGTGAAATTTCACCAAAAATCACACTGAAATTTCAGTGAAATAGCACTGGTATTTCAGCAAAATTTCAGAAAAAAAAATGCATTGGTATGATCAATTTGATCATTGAAATTTCTACCAAATTACAGATTTTTTCAGAATCACATATCTTCAGTCCATTTGCCCATTTCCTGCAATTTTTTTCCTTTCAGATGACATTTTAACAATTTTCCCCATTCAAATGCATGCGTGACCTATGTTGACCTTCCCATAAAATAGGTCAAGGTCATCCAAAGGTCATAATTTATAAACACATTGTAGTACTCCAGTTCCCGATGCTTCATGCCAAGTTTCTTTGAAATCGGTCCAGTGGTTCTGGAGAAGAATTTTGAAGGGTTTTTACCATATATCGGTGTGGTGGCCATCTTGGTCATGTGACCTGGATTATTTATAAACACATTGGTTCCCCCTTCCCATAGATGCTTCATATAAAATTTGGCTTTGATCGGCCAAGGGGTTTCAGAGAAGATCTTTGAAAATGGTGGACGACGACAGATCATGGCCATCCTATAAGCTCACCTTGTGAGCCTAAAGGCTCAGGTGAGCTAAAAACATTGTCATTTGAAAGCCGTTCATGAAAATTTACTGTAACTTATGATTTTCATGACATATTCATAGAGAACATAACTAATCTGGATGAACATGACTGAACATTTGAATGTAATTTTTGTTTTTGTGGAGATCTCTGACCGTTAAGGCGTTAACAGTACAGTTCAGTTTCATAATTTGGTTTTCATTAACACTGGTAATACAATATAAATAACTACAAGCTTTATAGGTGCATTTACCTTTATATGAAAACTTCAAAGAACTAAACTTTTGAAACAACAATAATCAATAAGTGAACAGATGGATGGACGACAGACGCCGGATCCTTACCTATATATATACTAATACTCACCAAGTGCTAATAAAGGTAAACTAAAACAGTTGTTCACTTTCGTCTAAGAACCTTTTGGAAATTCTCAAATTTTTATGGGACATTCCCTTGTCATAAATTGTAAATGCTGTTCAGCAATGGCAAACAACTGTTTCAGTTTGCCCCTATCTAGAGGGGGCCTTCCCCACACTTGGTAGTTGTTTTTCCTGTTGGGCTGCAGAACTTAAGTTCCTCTTCAGTAAATATTGCCTTGCAAAGGCCTTAAAATCTCTTTACAGGATCTGTCTTGTCATTGACGATTGCATTAATGTCTTTTTCAGCCAAACATTCTGTTTCCGTTTCATCAAATTCTTCCAAAGGTATTTCCCCTTTTATTTCTTTGATTGATTGTGACAGTGTGGTTTTGGGTTCATTGAGCGCTCTTGCATGGGGCCTCTGTTTTTGCTGTCTTTTCATCGAACTTTTCTTCCAGCCTCCTACACTTCTTGGTCATCCTCCTTAAATCATCCTTAAGGGTCTTTACGTCCTCTTCGAGTTTCCGGATTCGTTTTCTTAGAACTGAATTATGAAACACAGTTGAGCCGCGTCAACAGAAAACCAATGTTGTGGTTTCTGCCCAGGTCTGATAGAAGCCATGGGCTGTACAGCCACAAAAGATGGCTAGAGGCTGGAAGTTTTGGACATAGAAAGTAGAATTGTACTATCCATGTAGGGAAAAAATAGGGGCTGATCAGCTTCGCAGTAATCACGAAGCTGATCTGCACCTTAATTTTCGCATATGTAAAACATTGTTTTCTCATGATGCGTCTCATCAAGGAGCATATATTGGAAGAATTTCTGTAGAATGACCCTGGTCTCGTATATATATCGTGTATTATAAACAGATCTATGAATAATTAATTCATTTAACTTAACAGCATTTTAAGATCTGAAATTAAGATCTATGTGAAAATGTCACTTACTTAAAATATTTCTTCTGCTCATAGATTATAACCACTTGTTGAGGATGGGTGAAATTGTTCAACAGCCTTTAACTATTGCTGTTGGAGAACTCTTCAGACCCAGATCAGGGTCCCCACTGTTGCCTTTTACTGTGCAAATTAAAAAGAAAATTTTATTGTGTTTTCAAAATCAAATTAAACTAAACATTATGAAAATTTGCCCATGTAATAAACAGAGATTTTTATTAGTTGTAAAAAATGAAAATTTCATCAGAAAAATCTTGATATTTTTTTTATTTTTGCTCAAAACATAGATTGTGGGTACACGTTAGAACCACCTTGCCCGTTAGAACCGCCTCAGCGAGGTGGTTCTAACGAGTACCCACAATCTATGTTTTGAAGCAAAAATAAGACCAGAGGACCAATGGTCCTGTAAACGCTCACCTGAGATCTGCTGCATATACCAATAAACATGTTTGAATATTATGGTATTTAACTCCAGTGCAGGGGCAGATGAAGCCCATAGGCCATTTTCTTTCTTCAGACAATATTCTGTCCATTTGCCCATTTCCTCCTGGCATTTCCCTTCAAATGACATTTTAACAGTTTTCCCAATTCAAATGCATAGGCAACCCATGTTGACCTTGCCATAAACTTGGTCAAGGTCATCACAGGGTCTTGATCTATATATACATTGGATATATACATTGGAGTACTTTAGCCATCGATGCTTCACGCCAAGTTTCCTTGAAATCAGTTTATTGGCTTCAGAGAAGAAGAATTTTGATGGGTTTTTACCATATATGGGCATGGCGACCATCTTTGTCATGTGACCTAGATTATTTATGCACACATTGATTCCCCAATTTTATAGATGCATGACATAAAATTTGGCTTTGATTGGCCAAGCGGTTTCGGAGGAGAAGACGTTTGAATATTATGGAAATATACATGTATATTGCCCAGGCAGGGATTTTTTTGGCAATTTTGGGAAGGGGCCCTAGGGCCTTTCTGATTGGGAAAATTAGCGACATAAACCCCGAATTTGGGAAATTTTCAGAATATTCAAAGTTGATAATATTTTCCAAGTTGACATAGTTAATCAAGCTTATGCATTTAGAATCATTAATAATAGCATAACATCAAATTTAAACTGCATTTCAAACAGCAGAGCTTGAGTTTCACAATGAATTGACCTATAGTAAATTATTTTCAGCTGTGATTGGGAATTTTTTTCTCCAAATTGGGAAAAAAGTCACCTAAATCTCATTGGGAATGGGGCCTTATTTCGGCCCCTGAGACACCCAAAAAAAATCCCTGCCCGGGGTGGGGGCACATGAGCCCCTGGGGTCCAATTTTTTCAGTGTCATTAATATTCAGTCCTACTTCCCATTTCCTGCAAGACTTTCACTTTAAATGACATTTTAAAAGTTTTCCCCATTCAAATGCATTGGCGACCTATGTTGACCTTGCCGTAAAATAGGTCAAGGTCATCACAGGGTCATGATTTATATACACATTGTAGTGCTTGAGCCATCGATGCTTCATGTCAAGTTTCGCTGAAATCGGTCAACCGGTTCTGGAGAAGAAGATTTTTGAAGGGTTCTTACCATATATGGGCATGGCGGCCATCTTGGTCGTGTGACCTGGATTTTTTATCTACATATTTGTTACCCCTTCCTATTAATGCTTCAGGGATATTGTTGGCTTGAAAATGAAAGGGGCCATTTCACGAAAAATGCTCGGCTAGAATCATTATTGCCTATCTACTTACATTATAAAACCGGCCCATTATTTCAAAAAGAAGGGGCCATTTTGAAAATTAAAGGGCAATTTTGCCCATGGCCCCTCCCAAAATTATCCCTGATGCTTCACATAAAATTTGGCTTTGATTGGCCAAGTGGTTTCAGAGGAGAAGATGTTTGAATATTATGGAGATATATATGTATATTGCCCCGGGGTGGGGGCATATGAGCCCCTGGGGTCCAATTTTTTTCAGAATCATTAATTTACTGTCCTACTGCCCATTTCCTGCAAGACTTTAACTTTAAATGACATTTTAAAAGCTTTCCCCATTCAAATGCATTGGTGACCTATGTTGACCTTGCTGTAAAATAGGTCAAGGTCATCACAGGGACATGATTTATATACATATTGTAGTGCTTCAGCCATTGATGCTTCATGCCAAGTTTCGTTGAAATCGGTCCACCGGTTCTGGAGAAGATTTTTGAAGGGTTTTTACCATATATGGGCATGGCGGCCATCTTGGTCATGTGACCTGGATTTCTTATATACACATTGGTTCCCCCTTCCTATTGATGCTTCATATAAAATTTGGCTTTGATTGGCCAAGCGGTTTCAGAGGAGAAGATCTTTGAAATTGTGGACGGACGGACGGACGACGGACGCCGGATCATGGCCATCCTATAAGCTCACCTTGTGAGCCTAACGGCTCAGGTGAGCTAAAAAATAGGTATACCCCTGCAAACCCCAGTTTTACTATATGAAAGTGGGGTTTAAGGGGGTATATATTGCACAGACTTGTTTTCCTGATGAATTACACCTAGCACCCCTAAAATCAGGAATGGACTCTACCAATATTTAAGGATGGAAGAGTTCATTAGATGGGAATCCGTGGGTTAATCATAGTGACACCATATTATCCCTCACACAAGTGTTTAAAAATGCTATTACCTTGGAGTTTTCTGTTGCAAGTACTGTTTGTTTTCTTCTGACTCCGAGACTGAAACAAAATTGAGACAGAAACAAAATTAATTTATGCAAGTGTGGACGGCATGGACTGTTAGCCCATTTTAAAATATAAATTTTTTTTTTTTCCTGCATTCCCTTGGTCGGACTATTTTCTAAGTGAATTCTTGCTTTACCAGGTGCGATAGCTAATCAGTAGCATGACCAAGTTGTAATGAAGTGGACCTGAGATCAACTCTTATGTATATTGCTTTAATTTTGTTAGGTTGGTAACTTGGTAAATTGTTATATTCTGAGTCACTACTTAATTGGGAAAGGATTGCTGACTCAGTTTGCTTAATTGTGAGATTTTTTGTAAGTTGTACTTTCCCTTAAAGATGTAATGTTGTGTATGAAGCTTGGAACCTGATTGTATCTCCTTATAAAAAAAAAAAAAAATAAGAATAACTTACCCAGTTTTGTGGAAGACTTGAAAGGGGTGACTTCGGTTGCTGTTACTTTGTTTGGTTGCCCTGAGAAAAGAGAATCATCATTGGCCAGTGTTTGCAAAACATACAGCCGCATCATATGTATCAATTTTCAATGTCTTACAGCCACATCATAAATTACGTATCAATTTCCAATGTCTTGAAAAACATTCATATGTAGAGCTGGTTAATCGATGCCCAAAGTGATAATCGATACTATGATTAGGCCAAAATTAAAATTTTTATTTGTTTCCCCATACTCGACCGACCCTAGAAAAATGGCCTTACCCAAAAAATTTATTAATGATCTTCAAAATCAAAAACTTTTTTCCCCTTGCAACAATAATATTAGTTTTCCTTCAATAATTTGCTATTTTTTCATCATGTTCATTATGATTCGACTTTCAAATTCTTAACTGAACATTGTTTTGAATGCATAAATTTGTTTTATGTATTTTTGATAATAAATTTGATTTCATTTGTTGTCATTCTTTTGGATAGAAAAAAATAATTACTGACTACAGTTTATTTTTTTTTTGGATTCAGTTTTACGTCCCTTTCAAGCTTTTTCACTCATATCGAGACAAATCAATCGGTAGGTGGGTCGAAAACCGGAGTACCCGGTGAAAAACCACCTGACACGCTCGCAAGCAGAACTTGGTTTGTCCCACATGTGACTCGTGCCCCGAGGGAGATGCGAATTTAACCCACAGCTCTAGGTGAGATGATCGAATGATCAAGTGCACTGAAGTCAGCGACCTTAATCACTCGGCCACGGGGGCCACCCCGTACAGTTTATTGTCAGAGGATGGCGATGCATTTTAAGATTTATTTTCAAGGAGAATAGACTTAAACATCATTTTGAGACTTAAATTTTTGTCACAAGACTCACCCTAATAGGTATAGGATGTTCAAACTTGATCTCCGCTATATCATTAACACAGTGAGTCATCCTGTCCGTACGATCCATTCACTATCTCCAGACTGTTCCAACGCTGGGTATGGGATGGGTCATTCTGACAATCACTGCTCGGCTATAGAATTATGAATAAAATGTTTCAAATCAGTAACTCTTTAATTAGCTCGTTTCAAATCAGAAGTTCTTTCACCACTAAATAAACAATTGAATGTCATTTTATGCTCAGATTTCAGATGTTCAGAAATTAAGTTAAAAGAAAATTCAAAGTAGTGAGCAGAAAACTCGATCTGAGGTGCAAGAAAATGGTATTCATACATCCCGGGTCATACATACGGGAGCAACCATTTTATTTTTACCTTGTCCCAGGCTTGTGGTAGAATAGGCAATAGCGAGAAGTGCATTTTGGCTTTTAAAGTAAGAACATAGAGCCCAGGATTTGGTTTTTCCCACATAGGTTGTAGGCTGGGACTTGGTTCTAATCACGCCAGTTCCTGATCATTGCTTATGCACCTATCAATGTTTTCAATTTATAAATCCCAACCCCTGAGAATTAAGCACTACTGTCAATGTTTTCAATTTATAAATCCCAACCCCTGAGAATTAAGCACTACTGTAGTCATTTGTAGCCCCGGCACCCCCCCCCCCCCAGACAGGGCAAGGTATAGCGTGGAAATGAGCGGGGTTTTTACCAAAGCTTAGCCCTGGCAGTGCCGGGGAACTATCCGGTGTTTGCATTATAGTCAAAGAGGGCAGTGAAATGAAAAGATAGTGGACAGCGGGGGAAATTAGCCATGGTTTTACCAATCAGCTGTCCCCGGGGATTCACTATTCCCCCGGGGGTGGGGTGGGGCGGGATTACCAATGACTAGTGCGTTAGACAGAACATCATGACCTAGGGATGGGGAATTAGATTACTTCACCAGAATCGGCCAAATGTAATCTAGACTAGAAAGTGCAATCTAGCCGAATTAGACCACATTGTCAAATTTGCCTATTAAATTCCCCCTGGGTATCCCCATGGGCAAATCCAGATCGGGGGACAGTCCGACAGGGGGTCCGGACCCCCTCTGGAATTGCCATAGATTTATCCTTGGATAATTTTTGCCATGTTGAGAAATTTTCCGTCAGACCCCTTCTGGGAATTTGGACCCCCCCCCCTCCCCAGCCCGAGAAAATTTTCTGGATCCGCGCATGATCCCGCCATCCTGGTGCATTATATCTACCTTTACTTTTAGTCCGGGGACTTGAAAATAATTTTTGAGGTCAAGCCTCATATTTCATAAATCTGTTGGAATGCAGTTTATCTGCTAAGATTTCCAACGGTTGGGCCCAAACTACCTTTACTTTGTACTTAAAATCATCTTACCAGTTGCATACCACCAAGCCCGCCACCAAGCTGGAAAATTTCGAAAGTTCTGTCTCCAGGTCTCTGTCGCCTGGCCTGCGTCTCCAATCTCATATTCATTGTAGGATGTTTTTTTTTTCGGTTCTTTCACGTGTTTAAGATGGTGTGGTGAGAGTTTGTTACCGTTATTTGTCCATTTCATTACCGCATATTGGAGACGCCTCGCTCGCAGGTCAAATTTTGGCGCCTACGAACTGTGACGTCACATCCGCCGCGCGGCCACACGGTACGAAGCCATCGGAATCTACCGAACTATTACGGACACGAAATATTTAGCTTAATTATTCTAACTACTGTGATACTGCTCATTTTTGATTGAATTAACAAAAGATAGGACAAAATAGTTTTGAAAGAAAACATTTAAAGTTATCGAAAGTGGCAAATTTCAATATTGAAAAAGTGTATTTACTCTATACGGAAATGCACGATCATATTCCGACAGAATAGAATAGAACAGAATGAAAATTTAATAACAATTATGGGCCACTGCATGGTAGCATAATTTATAAAATCAATAAATTCAAAAACAATTCTCTGTTTATGTTAAAAATAGGCATGAAACGTGTGTCATGTTACTATCTAGTAGGGTTTAGGACAACTCGGCCCAAAGACAACTCGACCCTGGACAACTCTGCCCAGTAAAATCTCGGATTAAGACAACTCGACCCAATTCATAAAAGACAACTCGGCCCAGTCTCAAAGGACCGAAGAAAAAATCAAAAGATAGATAGATAGGGGTTGAAACGAGGTGCGTCGATAAGTCAACGGCGGAACACTACGAAACATAGCATACGGCCGGTAACATTTTACTGCTGCGAGTTTGCAATATAAATTGGCTAAAAAATCGCTATTTAAGAGGAGACGATTCAATCAACATTTGAGATTGAACAAAGTTGCTGTTTTGGAATTAATGCTAATAAGAAATGCTAGCAACAGCACGCACAGCGTTGCAGGATAACCCGGCTGATCCAGTCGTCTTATTACGTCGATCATGTCTGTCCTCCCTGGAGCCTCTGCCTGTCGATAGAGGGCGTGATATATCGCGTTAGTTGCAGGACGATTTTTTTCGACAAAAAATATATGACAAAGAACGACTTTTTGAAAGAGCTGAATTGCGTGTTTCTATTTTTTCTAGCAGTAATCAGCTCATATTATAAACAAACTAGAACCAGCTTGCTGACAGTAGACTGGGGAGACACGCAAAGAGGATTCTACACCATGCCACGCTTTGTACATAGTACAGGTGACTGATTTTTTCATTATTAAACGGGGTAGCTCAGTGGTTAGGGCGATGGCCTCGGGTGCTAGAGCTCCCAGGTTCGATCATAGTCTGCGGGGAGGAAAAATCGGTGTACGCACACGCTTTTCTTCGTGTCGTTTGCAGGGATGACATGACTCAGTGCACCGTCCTTCGGATCGGGACGTTACCTGGAGGACCCCTTTGCAGGGACAGTCCCTGTGCAGGTTAAAGATCGATCCTACACAGGTTCTATCCTATCTTCGTATACTGATTCGATCAATTTCTATACATAACACGCGGCAGATTAGCACCACAAATCGTGGCTGTACTAAAACTGTACATTTTCAGTTCAAATTATCATTCCTCTCAGATTTGAAACCCCCATGGTGCAGTTTTCTGACAGTTTCTCTTTATGGTACAAGAATAAAAGAAGAAGAAAAAAAGATCGTTTGTCAAGGCGAAGTGTTCTTACCGTTTCCGTTTATGGCACTATGAGAAAAGAAGAAAAAAGGAGAGATTGTATGCCAATGTGTAGTTTTCTTACCATTTTTTGCATTATTCGCTGGTTCCCAGCTTTAAAAAATCAATATTGGAAATGCAGGTAACCACAAACCGCCCTGAGGGGGGTTCTGGTTACCTGTTTTTCCAATGTTGATTTTTGTCAGCAGGAAACCAGCCGATAATGCAAAAATGGTGAATGAGAAAAAAGCCAGGCTTTCGCCAAGGTGCCGTTTTCTTACAGTTTCTCTTTGTGGTACTATGTGAAAAAAATGTTTGCCTATAGGCATTCGCCAAGGTGCCGTTTCCTTGCAGTTTGTCTTTATGCTACTAGGAGATGAAGTAATTTTAATTACCTTTTGCATATTAAAAACTGAATGATCATGTTTCCTTACAGAAAGCATAATGTGTGTATGAACCGTATCGGCTGCCTAAACAGCTTATGTATTCACAAGTGATAATCGTCATTTTTGACAACACAGTTCACTGCTCGCGAAGCGTGAACCATAAAAGTTGTGAAAATAAGTCAAGCAATGCACAATATCCCGCTAGGGGATTATCCATAAACCATAACGTGACCGTAAACAAAGATTGCTGAAGGCTATTAATGACATGTATTACGCAACGTTGCTCCATGTTTTGAGTAGGTGATTACTGAAGTCAAAAAATTGGGACACCTAAATCTTGTATTATTCTACCGTTCAGATAATGTACTTCTACGTTCGCAATAACGAACGGCACACTGTAAATACAGTAAGTGGTTCAAGTCCGGGTGCGCCGAAAAGTCAAAGGAGGAGCTCTACGAAACAACAAAACGCTGAGTTACCAAACGACGTGCTCGAAAGAGACAGCAACGTTTCCTGGAGAAGAAGGCTGCTGAAAAAGCTACCTCACCGAAACGTGCTACTTCTGAAGCCGTTCCTAAGGAACCTGAATCCGTTCCCAAAGAACTGGACCTTTCATCGGAGATCAGATATCAAAAGAGAACCGATCAATATGTGCTGGTGGAATCTGAACCTAGTAGCCCGACAAGCAGCTCCACACATTCTGATAGCCAGGTGTCGAGTGTTGCCCTTCCGGCTACTTTACATGAGGAACAGGCCATCCTAAAGGACTTCCTACCTTCTAATAGCAACATTGACAGTGACGACGATTTCGGTGATACAGGAGTGTGTGCTAACTGTAGAGGGAACTGAACTCAAGCGCTGTGCCCGCTGTCACATCACTAGATTTTGCAGCACAGACTGTCAAAGGAAGGACTGGGGCTTTTACAAATTTGCCTGCTCTGTTGTTGCCAAACGGGCTTCAACCAAGACTTAGCTACTCGGTGATTGTCAATATAACTTTTTTTAAGTGTATATATACAGTGGATTTTACTGTGTAAACTTCATTTGTGATTTTTTTCTGAAGGTTTGTGTGACAGTGAAGTGTGACTTCTTGTATCTTATTTATTTTATATGACTTAACTTTTACTCCGCAAGGAGGTGCTCCTACAGGTGGGATTTACGAACAGAACAGAACAGTTGCCTTTCTTACAAAATGGAGGCCAATTTAACCAGAAAACATCTTGGCACGTACAAAATATACAAACACCATGATTCTAATGAGTAACAAACAGGGAAAAGCTTGGAAACAAAATGGTTTCTACGTTTTCTCACTTCGTTTGGCCTTTGTATGCATTTCGAAGTTCATCATCAACCATTTTAGCTATTGTCATGAGTTATACTCAAATAACTTTATATCTTAGTCACCCGGCACGTGCCAGATAAAGAAGTTAATTGAGCAGTTACGGTTCATTAATCGAAGCAGTAATGAATCATTAAGCACACGATCTATCTATCTATCTATCTATCTATCTATCTGCCTGCCAACCCAAGTTAGAATTGAGACCCAAAATCGAAGAGAAAATCATTTGCAGGCTCAAAAATCGGCCCTTTTATTAATTAAAGCTTGTAACAGTTCAGTGCTCTCAAAAGCAGCTGGCGGCGATATCGCACGGCCGGCGATATCGCCGTCTAGTCTGCCGATTTGCGCCATCTACTTTTTTTCTACTTTTTTGTAAAAAAAAAAAAAAAAAAAAAAAAAAAAAAAAAAAAAAAAAAAAAATTTTTGCTCGATGTATTTCAACCCAAAATGTTTTTCCCCGTGACAAAGTTCTAAATTTAGCCTGAGACTGATCGACTCAACTCGATAGCGTCGCCGTTTACAGACTATGGCCTACGCTGCGCCGATAACGACGTATTACATTCTTAATTAAACGAGTTCGCCTATTGATTATTTCCGGTCTATAAAATGAAAAAGTTTTTGTACGCGCGACAATTTAGAAATTTCCATAATGTCACAACAGAAACTAGACAAGTACTTTGCTAAACAAACTGGTAAGAGTCTGATGAAATGAAGACAGTTGAGCTTAAAATGAGCCGACCCGAAACAGTGAAAGGGTTTTGGCCTGCTCCTGTCGTCCAAAAAGTTTTGATTAGTGGGTGGGGCAACTTCAATTTTACCAGGGTCTCTATAGAAGGGGTCAAGAAACTATGTATTGATTTTTCCAATAATCAAAAAACTCAGGTATGTCAAGTACCATATATATGGACAGTGTAAGAGGTTGTTAAAAAACTTGCTCAAAAGTGAATTTATCACCAAGGTAAAAATCGTGAAAAAACAAAGATATAAAATACATTCCAATAAGCAATGCATCATATCAGCTTCACATTCATACAATTTTCAACAAAATAAATTGCGCAATGTTCCAGAAAATTGTGAAAATGCATGAAAAAGTGTGAAAATGGACACTGTGGTACATATTAAATCAAAACAGATATAAATACCTAACTATAGTACTATTATTAATGTACACTAGATAATTTAGCATGTTCTGATATAGAAAAAATGAAAGAATTAATAACAGAATTATGGTAAATTGACATTAATTATAAATTTTTAATGTATGTTTTATAGGTGAGTAAATACGAAACTGACATACAAGAGTTTTGAACATAGGACAAAGATTCTTGACCCCTTCTATAGAGACCCTGATTTTACGAACTTACTATGAGGGGAAACCACCAGCTTGGTGACATTGTACAGTAGGGCTGGTTTGTGTGTGTGGTGGGGTCTCTCTGAAATTTTGCCAAATGTTGTCCCAGCCTCTGTATCAACCCCCCCCCCCCCCTCCCCCCCAAAAAATGCCTACCCGCACAAATAATAATATAAAGTGTGTTTCCCAGTATATAACTGAAATTGTACCCTCCCCCCACAAAAAAAAATATATATTAATAATTCAACATTTGTAACACCTGTGTGGCCGGAGAAAACTGGCACCATAGCCTGGCTTAAAGTGCCAGGATTTAATCCTCATTTTGGATCATTCATCAGTAAACTGTTCAGATCCAATGGGTCCCGGCAGTCCTCCGAGGGATCTTTAACCTGCACAGGGTCCGATGACTGTACATCTATGGAAAAAGTCTGAAATTTGGTGTTCTTATACAAAATGTGCACCAAATTTTGTACACCACATTCTGAGCAAAAAAACTGCATGTTACACTCGTGTGAATAGGGTAAATTAAATTTAAAATCCCAACACAGACACCAGGCAGTAAAACTAAACAATTAAAAAAATCACAAAAATGTTACAACATGCAAGAAAAAGCAAGATGACTAGCTGTATCCCAAAAAGGTAGCCATCCGGCTATCCTCACATGAATCCCTCGATTCACATTCATTGTACAAGCTTGTTTTGTTGTATTCGTGCTTTAGCAGTCATCAGTATGATTTAATTTGTTCATTTCTAGATAAATGCAAAAGCTGGCATACTATGAAGTATGCAGATAAATGCGCCAACCGAAAAGAAGTCACAATTGCCTTCCACTAAAAGACGGCGACCTCTGCAGAAACAAGAGCGTGCGACAACACAGGGCCATGGCATGTAGCTCTAGAAGGTATTTCTTATCAGTCAGGTATTTTTGCTCAGAAATATTTAGTTAAGTGCACAATGACTCATTGGGTGGCATTTATATTGTCATTCTTCTTCTACTGATTCAAGAACAGCTAGTGGTGAAAAAATGAGCATAAAATACTGGTAATCTGCCTCTGTGGGGCTTGCCATAGAAATGATTTTACAAGGGTAATAGCTGTCCGCCCCAAGTTCCCAACATAACCTTAGTTATAGGCTTTGGACTAAATTAATCAGTCATTGCAGAGGCTTACAGTGTCAGTGAAAATTCAAGCCAAATTTTATGCTCAGCTGTGTGGAGCATGAAGAAAGTTTTATAATCTTAATTATGATCAAATGAACCAAATTAGCTTTGTTATTCAGAGTAAGTATAATTCATTTCATATTATTATTACATGTATTTTTTTTTTTTTTTTTTTTTCAGAAATTGGTCATGAATCCATTGTGAATGTGGAGGGACTTCCTGACAGTGTTGTGAGAGGGACCAGTAATTCCCACAGGAACCCCAACCTTTATTGACCTTTGCCATATGTTAAGACATTTCTTGCCAGTGTGTTGCCAGACACAGTCTCTTGAAAAGTTAAAGACATTTCTTGCCAGTGTGTTACCAGGCTCAAATTTATCTTCAAAAGTTTAAGTTATTTCTTGCCAGTGTGTTACCAGTGTGTTGCCAGATGCTTATCTTGTCAAAACATAAAAGATTTTTCTTGCCAGTGTATTACCAGGTGTTTTTCATTTTTTAATACCTTGTGTATCCAGCTGCAAACAAGATTGAAGAAACTGCATTTACTACCAGCAACTGGCAATAGACTGGCAATATTGCCAGTGTGTTGCCATTGTATTACCAGTCTGTAAACAGCCTAATACCAGTCTGTCAGGTAGCTGGTAATAGCTGGTAATTGTTGCCAGTATATTACCATATGTCATATTTTTATTAACAACCTATCACCAGTGTATTGCCATTGTGTTGCCAGTCACTCCAGTGTATTACCAGACTATTGCCAGTGTATTGCCAGTTTATTACCAGTGTATTGCCAGAAACCTGTTTCGTAAGGGTAAAAACTCTGCATTTCCCAGGTTCTTGAATCACTCATAAATGCACCAAATGCGCTAGACTGTATGTCCTATTGATATTGAAATTGGCATTTGATTTTCCCTCACTTTCTGTACATTTCTTTCATGCTTTGGTAATTAAATTTTTTCCAAGCCCATATTCTCCACCTTCCATAGCATGGCATATCTTGCACTGATTCAGGAAAGAACTGGTAATTGACCTTACCAACATGACTTCCAGAGCTGTTCACCTTCGACAAAAGGCATGAAATCAAATAAACTAATTGTTTAACATGAATATACAGTCTAACCTGTCTTAAGCAAGCGGCCAAGGGAAATTGCAAAATCGCTTGCTTAAGACAGGTGCTTGCTGAATAGAGGGTCGATTTAGTCAAAGTTTTCAAGATTCTGTTTCGTCCCGGCCAAGGGTACTCATCAGATGGCTTATATGGCTACCATGACAGATTTTATTTTTTCTTTTCTTTTTTTTTTTTTTTATTTTCTTGTTTTATTTTTTAAAGCAATTTGAATGAAAACAAAGGAAGCCACACCTTTTTCCCAAACACATTTCAATAAACTTCCAGATCAGAGCCTCATTGGACAACTTGGTTAATCACACACACAAACACACACGCGCACACATGCTGAAACACGTGACAGCAATTAACGAGACACAATAATCAGGATTATCGGTAAGCATGGCCAATTTGTTGACAATGCTTTGATCATTGTCACCTTATTCAATCGACTTTTCTCACCTTTACGATGACACTATCGAATTTTCGCACCTTTAACGATAGTAAAACAAACATGTGCTGATTGGCAATTAACCTCACCTGGCTAATTATGCGGTCAGTGAAGAGCAATAATGCTTCAAACGATCCAAAACTTCTTTTTATGTCGCCGAAAAAATCCCAGCTGGTATGGTTCTCTTTATCCTCTAATTTCAAAGGCAATCAGCGTTTAACGCCGGGATACAGTCATAGGCCTTTGCTGGTTACCGCTTTTACAAGAATTTTTTTTAATGAAACCGGTAACCGCACGCCGTGCTCCATTCATCGACTAGGTAAAAAATAAAATATTTCCTCCAATTTCGGGTGATCGTTTTACCCGAAACCGTTATTTTGGTCGCCGCACAGCGTAAACGGCTTACACTTTCAAAAACAAACAAAATTGACCGCAAAAAAAAACAAAAAAAACATGGCCGCTTAAAGTGAAAATTTAGCGATTTGGGACAATTTTTGCTGACCGTTGACCGCGTTTGAGAGGTGCGTGCTGAATAAAGGTGCATTTGCGTTAGAAATCGTTCGGGGGGACCCGGAACTGACCGCTGACTGCAGGGTCACGCTGAATAGAGGTGACCGGATCGGCAGTTTAGACTGTAATAAAAAGCACATAATTATGTACCGTTTAAATTGAAAAGATGCAAATAGATGCCAATTGATTGGCAAAAGCAGAATGGCATTTCCAAGCTCATGCAGTAGAGACATAACAATAAGACGAGCCATTAGCAAATGTTTGAAAGATTTATTGTGGAATGTTTTTGCAAAGTGTTTCAGACCATTTGGATTAATGTGGGCACACACTCTTGATTGCTCATAGGATGAGTTGTTGATGTGCTGCTGGGTTTTTGATTGGACGGACACAGCTCCCCCTCTCAAGATCACTTATAATAATGTTAGACTTTCAGAAACTGCTTTTCTTTTCACCATACCAGTGTTGGTTTCTCAATTTGTTTTGTCTTCTTCATGGCTTAGCGGTAATATCAGAGCCACTGTTCCCGTAATGCAGGGCTTATGTGTATCCTGGGGTTCTCCACTGTCTTTCAGCATACATGTACTTTAAGCTGGTGGTCTGTCTGCATATGAGCCGCATCGTGAGAAAACCAGATTTTTGCCTAAGCGAAAACAAAGGCGCAGATCAGCTTTGCAGTAATTGCGAAGCTGATCAGCGCCTTTGTTTTCGCTACACGGATAGTACAATTTCTCTTCTTCTTAAATCCGAAATTCAAGCTTCTAGCCTGCTTCTGTGACTGCACAGGTTGGTTTGTGACAGACCTGGTCGTAAACCCCGAAGACCGGTTTTCTCGCGTCGCGGCTCATATGATCTCAGCTGTTGGTGGAATGTTAAACGAGAAAAATTATAACAACAATAGCAAGATCAATATAACACGTCTGAGTTCCCATAAAAATATAAGAGTTTTTTTTTAAATAACTTAACTGTTTGAGCTAACACTTTGCTTGAAAAAAGATTTTGAAAAAAAGGAGAAAAAAGTGCTATCAAAGCACAGAATTTTCGTCCTCCCTGTGTTGCTATAAAAATATGAAAATGTTTTACATCAAATACTGTTTGAAGCAACATTTTGCTTCGAAAATCTCTTCCAATTTTGTGAATCAAAGCAAAACATTTTCCTCCATTTTGTCTTTGTAGTTGACACGTTATTTCCTGGCTATCAGATTCATTTTGTTCTTGTGTAATTGCTTTCGTGATCTTGTCATCTGTGATTCACAGATCACAGTGAATATTCCGTCTTATTCTTTTCGGAATAAAGGACTCGTCACACATTTGCAAAGACTTGCGCAGACTTGTGTTTCATTGCGAAAAAGATTTTTTAATTGTTTGATTTATCCCTTTACGTCCCTCTCAACAGCTTACGTCCTGAAATGACCATAACTGCTTAGTGGGACGTAAAAAAATAAATCAAACAAACAAAAACTATTTTTCGCAATTAAACGTAAATCTGCGTTGAGAGATTTACGCTTTTGTGTGACGAGGCCTTAATGAAAGTGGTTTTCCGAGTTGCAACCCCTTATGCTCTCACTATGCATACATTGGTAAATACTGACTTGGAGGGCAGAGTGGATGATTGTTATAAAACTTTTTTCATGCTCAGCTCAGCTGAGACTAAAATTTATCCTGCTCATAAATGTTAAAATGCCAACAAATTTGGCATTTTAACATTTATTAGAGGGATAAATTACATGCTTTTGAAATCTAAGCCTTCAATTTCATTGTATTTGGGCTATTTCAGTTTTTATGAGCAGTTGAAATTTCAAGCTCAATTAACTGAGATGAGCATGAAAAAAGTTTTATAACTTTGGGGCGGGGCATTGTTTCTGGGGCTCTAAAATGCCCTACATGAGACTGAAATGGAATGCCTGACCCTTTTGAGAATGTTTCTCAGTGATATTAAGATTAGCTTTCCAAATTTTGAATCATAATAAATTGTTCCTATAAATTCCTGCACCATCAAGTTGTTTGCAAATTTAGAGAATGTCTGGAAGGTGTGAGAGTCAGGGCTGGGGTCGATTACATTGCAATGTATTCAATTAAAAAAAATTACAGATTACTTTGCCCAAAAATGTATTCAATAACAACTGATTACTATATATTTTGTTTGAATGTAATCAGTTAAATTACAATTACTCTGACAAAGTAATCAGACTACTTTTGATTATTTTGGTAAGATTACAATTAACATCTCTTAAGATGTAGAGATATAGTGGGTTTGTCAATACATCTACCTAGCTATATATATATAGTTCAGGTTCTACAGATTTGCAGGAAATATGGAGGAAAAATCATGTTTTTAGAGAGAAACTAAGATGAGTGATTATTACTTCTTAACCAATTAGTCTTATTTGATGTGATAGATCATTGAAGGCCTATGGCAGGTAATTGTTTGTATTATTGCTATCATTCTTGTAACAGATGTGTAAGAAGTATTTGAGTACATTGCTGAGAATAGAAGCCATGTTAAGAGAAAAGATACAACTTGACCAGAGCAAAATAATTCATAATTCATTATAATGAGCCGCGACGCGAGTAAAACGATCTTCAGGGGTTTCCGACCGGGTCTGACACAAACCGGCTTGTGCAATCACCGTAAATAGTTAGAAGCTTGAAATTTTGGATTTAAGAAGAAGAGAATTGTACTATCCATGTAGCAAAAACAAAGGCGCTGAGGTTAGGATAACTGACCAGGACCTGACAAGATCTTAATTAGCTGTTGATCATGGATGTGAAGCATAAGATCAAATAAGCCTGTAATTCAATAAAAATAAGGTGTTGTGTTGGTCTAAATTGAATTCCATTTCTCCCAGGGTTTTTAGTCTTTGATTTTGACGGTGACATGATTGTGATGCTCCCTGGAGATCAGGCCCCAAGGTTATAAAACTTTTTTCATGCTCAATTCAGTTGAGCATAAAATTTAAACTTGGCATTAATGATGACATAGCCCCAATAAATTGAAATTTCAGGTTTAGATCACCAAAGCCTGTAATTTACCCTGCTGATAAATGTTAAAATGCCAACAATTGTTGGCATTTTAACATTTATGAGCTGGATAAATTTTAGTCTCAGCTGAGCTGTCCTGAGCATAGCATGAAAAAAGTTTTATAACCTCAGGGCCTGGATTAGTTTATGAAAATTAAATGAAGTTATGTTCGTTAGATCATTATCTGTCATTATAATTGGTTGAATATTTGTTCCACGGTTTTCACACTAATATCTTTGGTTTACATCATTATCCCAGCAAGCAGCACTAATATTTACATTGTTTGTGACTTAATTTCCATCATTTGATAACTTATTTATATAAACATCATGATTTAGCCAGGTGTGAAACAAGGAGAAATACTTTCTCCATACCAATTAGTGTTTTTTGTGTAAAGATTGTTTTATCATGGAATTGTAAATTTCTGATATTAATATTTGTGAGAGAGTGCATGGTACCACCATTGTCTGTGACTGATACAAAAGCCAAGTGATATACTCACCTTTCCAATTTATATAGTATTTGATCTCAAAAGTGTCATTCATTTTTGAGAGAGGAAGACAGCTAACTCTAGATCATCCCCTTTTTAGCTCACCCGAGCCGTAAGGCTCACAAGGTGAGCTTATAGGATGGCCATGATCCGGCGTCCGTCCGTCGGGCGTCGTCATCGTCCACACTTTTCAAAGATCTTCTCCCCAGTGAAAATGCAACTGAAATTTCACTGAGATTTCAGTGTTATTTCAATGAAATAACAGTGAAATCTCAGTGAAAGAATTGGTCAAAATAACACTGAAATAACATTAAGATTTTCAATGAAATTTTGTTGAAATTTTGTTATTATTTCAATGAAATAACACTGAAATCTCAGCGAAAGAATTGGTCAAAATAATGCTGAAATTCAGCGAAATCTCAACGAGATTTTACTGAATTTCAGTGTTATTTTGACCATTTCTTTCACTGAGATTTCAGTGTTATTTCATTGAAATAATGAGTGAAATTTTGCTGAATTTCAGTGTTATTTTGACCAATTCTTTCACTGAGATTTCACTGTTATTTCATTGAAAGAATAATGAAATTTTCACTGACAATTGGAGAATATCCAATATGGTCACCTGCTTAATTAGAAGGACTTTTAAAGCCTGCCCAGGAGAAGTGTTGAAAGTAAAACCATCCATGCATAGATCTATAAGCCTTTTTTACTTGGATGCACTATGGTGCTTTATTGCTGCACTTTGGAATGTCACATCATCCCAATTTGGGTGGATGTCCCATATAAAAAAGGAGGCAATGTCCCAATATGACCTTCGCTGTTGACTGGGATGTTAAGCCATAATTCAAACAATCAAACTACCTAGGCACTGGGTTTGACAGTAAAGATTGTCCAAATGACTCTTGAATCAAAATATGGTTCTACACTCTCACACAATGATTTGTGTGGGTGGGGAATCGGAATGATGCAATTTAACAGAAAAAGCATCAATACAAGTCACATGATCTGAAGGAAAAGATATATACAGTTAAAATACATGTAAACATTGTACATGTCACTTACTGCATCAATCTTGAATGAAATTAACTTCTTATTATTGAGCACCTTCTCTTTAAACTTGAAAAAACATATATTGTGTCTGTTTTCTTTCCCTCCATTTTAGACAGGAAGTGATGTCATAGAGTTGCTATGGGCATGCTCAGGATTTTTTTCAGTGAAATTTCGGTGCAGTGAAATTTCGGTGAAATTTTGGTGAAAGTTTACAAGCTGATATTACACTGAAATTTCAGTGAAGTCATCAAAACAATACCAAATGATCTCTGTGGACAAAATGGTAACAAAGTGTGTTTATATGCACCTAAATAAAAACAGAACCTACGTTTCTGAACCACCAAATCTTGTAGAGCATAGCTGAACTATACAGATATGAGCACTGAAATATGCTGATAAATGAGAATGAGACTAAAGTCACAGCCAGCAATTATGGTTGTGTACTGTACAGAAATGCTTACTTTTCATGCTTGTTGATAGTAAAAAGTACATTATATAATCACCAGTTACTGTTATTATTATCATGTATCATGTGTTATGTAAAATGTCATTAATTTTTAGCTGAAAAAAAAAAACTATTTTATTTTTCTGCTGAATTTTTTCTGCTGACATCAATTTTTTTTTTTTGAAATTTCACTGAGATCTATTTGCTGAAAATTTCAATAAAATTTCTATACTGAAATTTCAGTGAAATCTCTAGACTGAAATTCCGTTGAAATTTCATTGAAATTTATAATTTCTATGACATTGAAATCTCAATGAAATTTCGTTGAAAATTTCATTGAAATTCCTGTGACATTAAAATTTATTGAAATCTCAATAAAATTTCACTCAATTTTTTTCAAATTTTGATCATTTCGGTGAAATTTACCAAAATATAAGGATTTCAGTGAAATTTCACTGAAATTCATCAAAATTTCACTGAAATTTCAGTTATATTTTCTCTGGGGCTCCTCTGAAACCGCTTGGCCAATCAAAGCCAAATTTTATATGAAGCATCTATAGGAAGGGGGAACCAATGTGTATAAATAATCCAGGTCACATGACAAAGATGGCTGCCATGCCCATATTATATGGTAAAACCTTTAAAAATCTTCTTCTCCAGAACCAGAAAGCCTAGGATCTTGAAACTTGGCATGTAGCATAAGGGACTCAAGGCCCACAATGTATATATAAATCATGACCCTGTGATGACCTTGACCTATTTTACGGCAAGGTCAACATAGGTTGCCAATGCATTTGAATGGGGAAAACTTTTAAAATGTCATTTAAAGTCAAAGTCTTGCAGGAAATGGGCAGTAGGACTGAGTATTAATGATTCTGAAAAACAAATGGACCCCAGGGGCTCTTATGCCCCCACCCTGGGGCAATATACATGTATATCTCCATTATATTAAAACATCTTCTCCTCTGAAACCGCTTGGCCAATCAAAGCCAAATTTTATGTGAAGCGTCTATAGGATGGGGTAACCAATGTATATATAAATAATCCAGGTCACATTACCAAGATGGCCACCATGCCCACATATGGTTAAAACCCTTCAAAAATCTTCTTCTCCGGAAGCGGTTGGCCGATTTCAACGAAACTTGGCATGAAGTATCGATGACTCAAGTACTACAATGTCTAATAAATCATGACCCTGTCATGACCTTGACCTATTTTACGGCAATGTCAACATAGGTCACCAATGCATTTGAATGGGGAAATTTTTTGAAATGTCATTTAAAGTGAAAGTCTTGCAGGAAATGCACAGTAGGACTGAATATTAATGATACTGAAAAAGACTAAGTAAGTAAGTAAGTAAGTAAGTAAATTCTTTATTTTAAGAGGGTGGCCCAATTGGCAAATCCAATCTTCCTTGGGGCCCTCTTGAACAAGTAAACATATATACAATATCATAACATATATACAATTTCATAAAAATAAATATATGTGAAATGAAGCATGTCATGAGAAAAAATGCAGTACTTCATGTTTCTCCAATTAGGATAAATCTTGATATGAAAATTTAATTTGAACAATAAAAACAAATTAAATTATTGACATGCTAGTTGAAAATGTGTACGTAAAAACAAGTAAAATTCAAAGAAAATGACATAAAACAGACGGCTGGACATAATACTGTGTGACATTAAATCGTACAATGGCGGTAGAGGGTCAACACATTATAGTTGTTTTACTAACGTCTAATCCATTCAAAGCATCGTTTGCTAAATATGTGTAATGAAGATGAGTTTTTGATATCTATTGGAATACTGTTCCATATTAACACACCAGAAAATGATAAGCTACCTTTAAACATATTGCATTTTGCCTGTGGTAGAATATAGTGTTTGTTTGCCACCGATCTTAAGTTTGACAATGTACTATCTAAGTTGGCGTCTCTCATTTGAAACATTTCATGCAAGTAACTAGGAGCAAGGTTATTATGAATCTTGTACATAATTTTTGCCTTATTAAGAAACACACATTGATCAAATGATAGTAAATTTAACTGATATAAAGATTCATTCAAACTTACATAGTCATTACCTAAAATTAATTTACAAGCACGTCTTTGCAATTTGTCTATTCTATTGACATTGCAATTTGACGAATTACTCCAAATTACGCTACAATAATCAAAATGTGGTTTGATATAGGAATTATAATATAAAAGTCTATGTTCTTGTGATAAGTAAGTCTTAATTTTACTTAAAAGCCACAAAAATGATGACACTTTCTTTGATACATGACGATAATGATCATTCCAGGATAAGTTTTCATCTACATAAACCCCAAGTATCTTATCACTTGTTGTCATTTTAATATCTATATTATTATAATTAAGAGATAATGTGCAATCTTGTAAATGATTTCGTTTCTGTCTACTCGTTATTAACATGACCTTTGTCTTTAAAGTATTCAATACCATGCCGTTTTGTTGACACCATTCATTAAGGCAATTTAAAGATTTTTGTAAACTAGTTCGAAGGGTACTAATATCGTACTGTTCCTCATAGATGGTAGTGTCATCTGCAAATAAATCAACGCAACAGGTTGTGTCATTCAATGATAAAGGTAGGTCATTAATAAAAAGTAAAAACAGTAAAGGGCCTAAAATGGACCCTTGGGGAACTCCACAATTAATTTCTGACGAATCAGACATTTCATTATTCAGAGCAACACGCTGTGTTCTGTTGGATAGATAAGACTTAAACCAGGACAAACAAATATCACTGCATTTATAGGATTGTAATTTTCTTAGTAAAATTTGATGGTCGACGAGATCAAAAGCTTTTCGAAAATCTACCATGACAGTACCTATAAGTTTCCCAGCATTTAAAGCCTTAAGCCATGAATCTACCATCAGAATCAAAGCAGATTCTGTGGAATGTTTTGCGCGAAAGCCACTTTGTGATTTATGGAGTAAATTGAAATTGTTTAAAAACAATGAAAAATTAATATCTACCCATTTCTCAATGAGCTTTGATAGAGTAGGAAGAATTGAAACCGGTCTGTAGTTGTTTATGTCATCCCTGTCCCCAGATTTGAAAAGTGGTTTCACCTTAGCTTCTTTCCATAAACTAGGAAAAGACCCAGAAGTGATGCTTTTGTTTACAATATATACAAGACTCGGGGCAATTATGTTCGCAGATATTTTGAGAATTTTTGGGCCAATGTTATCTAAGCCAGTTGATTTGCTTACATTCAGGTTTGATAGAAATTTCCGTACAAACCCAACGTTAGTTAAAGGAATCTTAAATTCAACACCAACTGGTACCTTTGATTGTACGAAATTAGTTAGACGTCCAAAATCCGAGTTTACAATTGGTTCTTTTAATTTAGATGCCACATTGACAAAGTAATTATTAAACATTTCGGTCAATTCTGATTCATTTGTTATTAAATCATTCTCACATTTTAAGCCGAAGTTTTGTACACCGTCATTTCCTTTATCGTTTACTCCAAATTCTTTAAACAACTTCCAAATAGTTCGTGGATCTGATTTTCCACTGGTCCCCAGGAGCTCATATGCCCCCACCCCAGGGCAGTATACATGTATATTTCCATAATATTCAAACATCTTCTCCTCTGAAACCACTTGGCCAATCAAAGCCAAATTTTATGTGAAGCATCTATATGATGGGGTAAAAAATGTGTATATAAATAATCCAGGTCACATGACTAAGATGGCTGCCATGCCCATATATGGTAAAAACCCTTCAAAAATCTTCTTCTCCAGAACCCGTGGACTGATTTCAAAGAAACTTGGCATAAAGCATCGATGGCTAACGTACTACAATGTGTATATAAATCATGACCCTGTTGTGACCTTCACCTATTTGACGACAAGGTCAACATAGGTTGCCAATGCATGTGAATGGGGAAAACTGTTTACATGTCATTTGAAGGGAATAAATAAAATAGAAATTGGCAAATGGACAGCATATTGATTATTCTGAAAACAAATGGCCCAAGGGCTTCATCTGCCCCTGCACTGGGGCTAAATACCATAATATTCAAACTGTTTATTGGCATATGTAGCAGATCTCAGGTGAGCGTTTACAGGACCATTGGTCCTCTGGTTAGCTCACCTGAGCCGATAGGCTCACAAGGTGAGTTTATAGGATGGCCACCCGTCGTCCGCCCGTCGTCCATCGGCGTCCGGCATCCACCATTTTCAAAGATCTTCTTCACTGAAATCGCTTGGCCAATCAAAGCCAAATTTTACATGAAGCATCTATGGGAAGGGGGAACCAATGTGTTTATAAATAATCCAGGTCACATGACCAAGATGGCCGCCATGCCCATATATGGTAAAAACCCTTCAAAAATCTTCTTCTCCGGAACCGCTGAACCGATTTCAATGAAACTTGGCATGAAGCATTGAGGACTAAAGTACTACAATGTATTTATAAATTATGACCCTGTGATGACCTTGACCTATTTTACGTCAAGGTCAACATAGGTCCCCCATGCATTTGAATGAGGAAAGCTGTTAAAATGTCATTTGAAGGGAATAACTTGCAGGAAATGGACAAATGGACTGAAAATTTATGATTCTGAAAAACATTTGGACCCCAGGGGGTCAGTCTGCCCCCACCCTGGAGCAATATACATGTATATTACAAAAATATTAAAAGATCTGAAGCCGCTTGGCCAATCAAAGCCAAATTTTACATGAAGCATCTACCGGAAGAGGGAATTAATGTTTTTATAAATAATCAAGGTCACATGACCAAGATGGCTGCCATGCCCATATATGGTAAAAACCTGTCAAATGTCTTCTGCTCCAGAACTGGTGGAACAATTTCAAAGAAACTTGGCATGTAGTATCTGTGACCAGAGTACTTCAATGTGTATATAAGTTATGACCCTGTGATGACCTTGACATATTTTACGGCAAAGTCAACATAGGTTGCCTATGCATGTGAATGGAGAAAACTGTTAAAATGTCATTTGAAGGGAGTAACTTGCAGGAAATGGGCAGATGGACTGAATATGTATGATTCTGAAAAACTTTGGACTCCAGGGGTTAGTCTGCCTCCACCCCAGGGCAATATACCTGTATGTTACAAAAATATTCAAAGATCTCCTAGATCTCTGAAGCCAATCAAAGCCAAATTTTACATGAAGCATTTTTAGGAAGTGGGAACCAATGTGTATATAAATAATCCAGGTCATATGACCAAGATGGCCGCCATGCCCATACAAGGTAAAAACCCTTCAAAATCTTCTTCTCCGGTACTGCTGAACCTATTGCAATGAAACTAGACATGTAGCAATTGGGACAAGAGTACTACAATGTGTTTATAAATCATGACCCTGTACTGTGTTGACCTTGACAAATTTTAAGGCAAGGTCAACTAAGGTCACATATTGCAGAAAGCTGTTAAAATGTCATTGAAGGGAAAAACTTCAGGAAATGGGCAAATGGACAGAATATTTGTGATTTTGAAAAAGAAATTGACCCCAGGGGTTATTCTGACCCTGCCCTGGGGCTGTATACATACATTATAGTCAAACAAATTTATTGGTATATATCTCAGATCTCAGGTGAGCGTTTACAGGACCATTGGTCCTCTGGTTTTTTGGAATGACCGTCTTGTTATATCCCTGAGTCTTTGATGACTTTGCGCTTCTATCTGTATGATTGAATTTACATTATAAAGTTATATGTGATAAAATCTGCAAGTTTGCAGGTGCAGGTCTGTTATTAAGACATAATTGGTACAATTTTTCATAGAAGTATTGCAATTTTTCACAATTCTTTTCTTCTTTCTTTTTTTTTCAGAATGTTGTTCTTGCGAAAAAAAAGTTCTTAACATAATCAAGTTGTCTGATCTGTGAGCTGTCAATTTGTATTACATTTTCCACTGATTTCTGGAAAAAAATATATTCATGTGCAAGATTTATATCCCCTTTGTCAAGGGCAAATATTCATGATGAATGTGGAATTGTTCTATTGATGAAAGAATGGGAGAGAAAATGTGTGGAGTGTGTGGCTGATGATTGTTTCACTCATTACAAAAACACTATAAAGAAAAAAATCCTGGCTGTAAAAATGAAAATTTTCACTGGAAAAATTTTGATATTTTTCTTATTTTTGCTCAAAACATAGATCCTGGGTACACGTTAGAACCGCCTCGCCGAGGCAGTTCTAACGAGTACCCACAATCTATGTTTTGGAGCAAAAATAAGAAAAATAGATATGCCCCTGCAAACCCCAGTTTTGCTATGTAAAAGTGGGGTATGAGGGGGGTATACTTTTCACGGACATGTTTATATAACTTGATGATTAGTGAACCTCTGCAAGGCAGACAGGAGCACTCCGTAACAGTGTATAGCCCATCTTTTTTATTCATAGCCTGTGGGCCAAATGGTTTTGAGATAAAACAGTCCCTGCTCTGCAACTCATCATGAAAACATGTCCGTATAATGTATACCCCCTTAAACCCCACTTTTATATAGCAAAACTGGGGTTTGCAGGGGTATACCTATTTTTCTTATTTTTGCTCCAAAACATAGATTGTGGGTACTCGTTAGAACCGCCTCGGCGAGGCGGTTCTAACGAGTTCCCACAATCTTTGTTTTGAGCAAAAATAAGAAAAATATCAAATTTCTTCCAATGAAATTTTCAATTTTGATGCTGAAAAAAATCTCTGCATATTGCATGGGCAAGTTTTCGTAATGTCTTTTCTGTTGAACAAATCTCATCATCTATTTTGCCCCCGGAGAGTATTTTGTAAATTACATAATTATTTAGATCTCTGGTTCTTGAAAATGACAAAGAGTAATGTTTGATTGGAGAGCTCTGGTTTTGGCATATGGTGAAAACAGTTTGTCTGTTCTTGATTTAAAGGTGGTGCGTCTTGAGTAAAGGCTGTTTCGTGGGGTTTAACACAAATCAAGTTGTGCAGCCCCTCCTGAGAGGGAGATGGTATATGAGCCTGGAAAAGGGGGATAGGGGATTGCTATTTGAAGTGAAAGTGTGCTGATCAGCGCTAGCTGTACTTAAAACAAAGTTGATCTCTTTGTCTTAATTTGCATATGCAAAAAGAATGAAGCTCAATTGCAGATGGCTAATGTTCTGCAAAGTGTTTCATATATTGCTTAAACGTGCAAATATCATTGAAATGTGCTGTATGTTTGCATGCTCCAGGATTAAATATTTTAGTTCGTGAACATCTCATATACTCCCCTGAATTCATAGTAAGATTCTTTTGCGGCTTTAAGGTCACAGTCAACAACTTTTCAGTCATTTCCTGGGGCCAGTTGTTCAAAACTTTGTTAGCTAATAACGTCATCGTTAAGACCTTAACTCATGAAGTACATGCTGACTACATAGGCAAATACAATGTCATTTTTTATTGATAAAATGTGAGAATCAAAAATAACAGTGTATTTGTAATATTGCTATTTGAAATTTTAAGGCGTCAACTAACAACATAGTAAATTTTGAACAGCCGGCCCCCAGGTGGTAACCAGCACTACGGGGAGTTAACATGCCTTGCTGAAGGTTGAAGTGGGGATTGAACCTTTGGTACCTCTTGATTCGGAGACTTATCCTCTACAACTAGGCCTCCATGGTGAAACGAACGTCTTGACTGACAGTCCTGATAGATTCACATGTACCTATCGTATTTGTTCTAATTAGCGCACAATGCCCTTAATTTTTCAAAATATTCAAAAGTTATGGTAACAAATATTTGTTCTAATTAGCACACATTAAGAATGAAAACAACACATAAAACTGTCAAAATAACCTTGTCAAAATATAGATGATGTCATATAAGTGTTCTAACCATTGCAAAATAATGTTTGAACATAATAATTCAGGATTAGTTTTAATGCGGTTGATACGGTATTGATGTGTAAAATTTGTATAAAATACCAATATGCTTATCGAGCAGTGTGCGCTTATGCACATGTTTTTCGGAAAAAGACCAGGGTGTGCGCTTATTGGATCATGTGGGCTAATTGATATGAATACTGTTGTTTATGTTCATGGTTAACTCTCAGGAGATTCAACAGCTGTGTTTATTCTATGATAACAAACAACTAAAATGCTTTTAGTTTTTGCTGTGAAAAAAAGGTAAAAACAGCAAAAACAAATAAATATCAGAAAAGCTACATCAGATTAAGTTATCAAATAGAAATTAAACAAAAATATATTGTTGAAGTCTGTTGTAGATTAAGTGAAAGCATTTTTCTGTAACAACAAAAACTGAACACCTGGACCAAACCAGTTACAGGGTTCCCACGGGCACTGGAAAACCTGGAAAACATGGAAAATGGCTAAAAAAATTCCATGCATGGAAAAATCATGGAATTTGAAAAATGATGAAATATCATGGAAAAATCATGGAATTTTGTTATGAAATTCCAGTTTGGATGTCTTTGGGATTAATTGTTTTACTCGCTCGCTCCATATTAAGTATTGATAAATAAAGTTCTGTTTTTTCGAAAGGGCATTCAAACTTATTTGTCTTCATCAGAAAACAAGATAATACCTTGGAGTAAGTTACTTTTGCAATATAATTATCTGTTCTTGCCTTTTGAAAAGTGTTATATGACAAAAAAATAAATAAATAAACAGAAAAATTAATCCTGGAAATTCGACTGGGATCATGGAATTATCATGGAAAAGTCATGGAATTTTATTTCATACTTTCCGTGGGAACCCTGAGTTAGCTCTTAGGTAGTGTGGTGGCCTAGTGATAGAGCATAGCTGCCGGATTTAAAGGTCCTGGGTTCGAATCCCAGTGGGATAAGTGTTGTGTCATTGAGCAGGACATATGTTTATAATCCCTAAAGTACCGGTTAATACCCAGGAAGCGGTGGTTCTGAAAAAATATAGCTTGGCACACTCATTGAGCGGATACAATAATGTATTTCTACCCTTTCTTTGATATTTTGATTCACTTGATCAGGAAAATCATAATGTCGAAACAGTTCAACAGATAAATTTTTATCCATTGTGAACATCCCTTCCAGACTCTTTTATTTCTGTATGACAATTCTAGTTAATATTTGAGCGGCGTCTTGAGAAAACTGGATTTTGCCTGTGCGAAAACAAAGATGCAGATCAGCTGTGCAGTAACTGCACAGCTGATCAGCACCTTTGTTTTCGCTACAAGGATAGTATAGTCATTCTTCTTCTTAAATTCACAATTGCCATCTTCAAGCCTTTTTCTGAAACTGTATAGGCCAGTTTGTGTCAGACCTTGTCAGAAACGCCGAAGACAGGCTTTGTACCATCACAGCTCATTTGATTATTGTGTGGCTATTTATTTGTCTGGACAATCCAAGACTGGGGGCACTTAAGTTTGGCATCGAAATGTCTCTATATTTGCCCAAGTCAGGCATGATATATGGAGATAGATATTATTGTCATAGACATTTAACCCCTTATAATAACATAATTTTCAGAAAGCTTCTTGGCTAATAGCGTGTCCAGTCATCTAATAATGCCTCTGTATACGTTTAGATGCAAAATGTAGAATTTGCTATCGTCACTTTTGTTACAGAGGTATTATATAAGTGTCACAAAACGATACAGACTGGTTTGCAAAGAATGAAACCTAGAGAGTTTAAGCAGTCTGCCGCCGAGGTTATAAAGCATTTTTCATGCTCAGCTGAGCTGAGACTAAAATTTATCCTACTCAAAAAAGTAAAATAGCCTAACTTAATTGAAGTTTTGGTTTTAGACCATCAAAGCCAGTAATTTATCCTGCTTATAAATGTTAAAATACAAATTGTTGGCATTTAACATTTACAAGCAGGATAAATTTTATTCTCAGCTGAGTTGAGCATGAAAAAACGTTTTATAATGCTGGGCCAGATCTGACACTGTCTGCTAGATTTATTCCCTTTTTTTGACTAGCACTTCTTCAGCATGTTTCAGTTTCACATTAGATATACAGCCTGTATGTCATGATTCGATTTGGCCCCGGGCAGCATGGCCATAGAAGCCATTGGTAGAATGCAGGCAAGAATTTTTCAGACATAAACAGGACCTATGGCAGAAGCACAGCTTTCATATGAGCCGCAATGCGAGAAAAACGGTCTTCGGGGTTTCCAACCAGATCTGACACGAACGGAACTGTACAAGCACAAAAGATGGCTAGGAGCTTGAAATTTCGGATTTAGGAAGAAGAGAAACTGTACTTATATCAAAGGCGCTGATCAGCTTTGCAGTTACTGCGAAGCTGATCTGTGCCTTTGTTTTCGCATAGGCAAAAATAAGGTTTTCGCATGACGCGACTCATATGATGATGACACATGGTCTCATGCATGGCTGTTTTCAAAAATTTATTAATGGTTGTCGGAATCTCAAATCTGTCGAAGTGCAAACTGATGCCATATAGTGATTACATGACAGTCCTGCTTCAATCATGCTTGTCGAAAATTTTGAAGCTTTTTTGGGACAGCCTTCTTGCCTTACAGTGTTGCGAGACCAAAAAAAAAAAAAGAAAACAAAACAGCTGGTGTAGAATGCTTAATAACATTTCAAAACTAACCAATAAAGTGCTCTGTATTTTTCAGTGGACACCTACCTATTCAAGGAGCTTTCTACACCATCGCCAAAGGGCCACAACTCTTTCATGAACGGGAAAAATCTGGCGTCATTGGACATCCATGACCAACTTGCAAATTTCTCTCATTCACTTGCATTTCCACCAGTACAAAGTAAGTATAAAATTTGTGATAATTTGTTAGACTTTTTTTTTAATTTTTGTTTCACTAATTCTTTAATCAAAATTTAACCTCAGAGATAGCCAAAGATACTTACAAATTGCAAACAGTGGAACATGATGGCCATCTGACTCTGATTCAGGATATCAGGAAAACATGTCCGTGAAATGTATACCCCCTTAAACCCTAATTTCCTTATTTTTGATCCAAAACATACATTGTGGGTACTTGTTAGAACCGCCTCGGTGAGGCGGTTCTAACGTGTACCCACAATGTATGTTTTGAGCAAAAATTTTAACAATATCAAAATTTTTCTGATGAAATTTTCTATTTTTATAAGTGGAAAAATCTCTGTATAAAATGCATGGGCAAGTTTTCGTAATGAGATAGTGAGTTTGAATCCCACAGTTGACCAAAACTTGCAATCTCCACAGTTCTGTTTCATACCCCAAAAAAGAGGTAGCTCTGAAAATGATGTCTGAAAAGCCTGTGAGTAATTAAACAACAAAAATAAACCAATAAACATAAGACAACCATGTTTCCTTTCATATTTAATTTACAGAAATTATGCAGTCTAACACATCTTCATGGGTGCACACCATCATATGATGATAAAGCACTTGTCACTCTTGGACAAAGCACTGTTACTAAGACTTCTTACATTTCTCAAATATTTTAGTTGATTTCTTTAAATTTACCAAATTTTGTGCATCTATATTCATAAGAATATAACCTTTAAGTTTTTCATTTCCAGAAAAAGAGGAACCATCAGACAGCGAAGGGACGTCAACTCATATCTTCTACATCGCTGTTGGCTGCGTTTGCGCTCTGATTATCTTGGCGGCACTGGCTGTGGCATTCTACTACATCAGCTCACAGAAGGCAAATAACAGAGCTTATGCTGAAAGAATAAGGTACATGTGACATGGGCATGGCGACCATCTTGGTCATGCAATTTTATTTAAAACTTTACTTTGTTTTGCTGTTTCGCTTTAAAATGTTCCAGAGGGGAGCGTGATGGTGTAGTGGTAGAGCATCGGACTCCGAATCAAGATTTCCTGGGTTCAATCCCCACTGATGGCACTGTGTTGTGTCCTTGAGCAAGACATATTAACTCCCGAGGATACTGGTTAAAACCCAGGAAATGATGGCTCCAACCCGACATAACTGAAAAATTGTTGACTGGGATGATAAGCCTTAAGACAAACAAACAAAATGTGCCAGTATATGCTCTACAAAAAGTTTTTACTGGGTGTTTTAACTTTGCACACATTCCACATATTGCTATATACAAATTATTGTTGGAATTAACATTACGAAAACTTGCCCATGCAATAAACAGATTTTTTTATCTTGAAAAATTGAGAATTTTCAGCAGAAAAATATTGATACTTTTCTTATTTTTTCTCAAAACATAGATTGTGGGTACACGTTAGAACCGCCTCGCCGAGGCGGTTCTAACGAGTGCCCACAATCTATGTTTTGGAGCAAAAATAAGAAAAATAGGTATACCCCTGCATACCCCAGTTTTACTATATAAAAGTGGGGTTTAAGGGGGAATATATTACACGGACATGTTTTCCTGATGTGTGACAAATCAGCATGGGTGGAACTGCACTATTTTCTTGGAATAACCATATTGGCATGGTGTCTGACTTGAATGAAAGAAAGAATAAGTGTTTTACAAATATGTTCCTTTTCTTTAGTGACACCAGCAGTTCGCAGGCACTAACTCAACAGACTCAATCCTTTCTGAGGGCAGAGACACCAAATAAAAGTGTGACAGGATCTGGTTCAGGTGCGTAAAATCTTACAATATTAAAGTTAAACAAGAATATTCTTAATTTTGCTAAGAACAAATATTGTTGATGCATTAGAAGCCACAAAATTCTTCTAGATTTAAGTTTTTGATATGACTCAAAACAGATTGTGCAGCCATCTAAAACGGCAAGAGTTTGGCAATTTTGGATTGGATTGTAAAAATATTAAAAATGAAGTAAAAACAAAGCCATGATGACTGCATGCCAGTAATTTATTTGATCTGAGCACGCAGCCAGGCTTTTGTTTTTGCTTCATACAAAATGGAGGTTCTCTCATGACAGGGCTTACATTATTCCAAGCAAAACATAGTCTGATCCTAAAGAATGATTATTTTGAAAAGCTTTGGAAATTCTTTTACACACCTCAGAGTACAAGTTTTAAGCCATTTCAGCTTGAAATTGAATTGTGATGTCATCCGTTGAAAACAAGAGACGAAAAAATATGACACTTGAATTGAAGTGTTAATTGGGCTGCAGCCAGGCAGAAAGATACCTTGTTTTCACTCCTTTATTAACTGGCTTGTGTGATTATCTTGTTGACCTTGTTTTACAACTGGGAAAATGTGCTTATCAGCTAGACTCTTTTATTTTGCATTCTTGTTACAAAAAAATGAACAACCAGTGACTGAGACCATATATAGGATAGTTTTGTTACAGCAAGATTTTGGATTTGAAATATGGAAACAAGTCCAAAATTCCAGTGCATATATTGGCCTGATATGATTTGGGCAAGCCATTACGAAAACACGTCCATTACAGAATACAGAAAATTTTTTGGTCGTAAAAATGAAAATTTTTACTGGAAAAGTTTTGATATTTTTCTTACTTTTGCTCAAAACATAGATTGTGGGTACACGTTAGAACCGCCTCGTCGAGGCGGTTCTAACGAGTACCCACAATCTATGTTTCGGAGCAAAAATAAGAAAAATAGGTATACCCCTGCATACCCCAGTTATGCTATATAAAAGTGGGGTATGTGGGGGTATTCATTTCACAGACATGTTTTCCTGATGTATGATTTGGGCAAGCAATGCTGAATGAGGTCCATATTGTGTTTCTAGAGACAAAGCATAATCAGGGTTTGTACTGTTTGCAAGTTGGTCTTCAACTTCTAGTGACATTATTTTATTGTAAAACATTTTTAATCTGATAAATCATGACTTTGCCCTCAAAATTAAGAAAAAATCCTGTTTTATTAAAGGGGTGTATGTATACAAATGGCCACCCTTTTTAAACACTTTGGGGGAGGGGACACTCTAGATGTACTGGGAAAAAAGAAACCTTTTCCCCAGATCTCTCTACTTAGTGTCAATCAATATAAGTCTGTACATAATTGCAATGCTCTATTGGGCCCTTTTGCTTCAGTACATTATGACAGAATGAAAGCTGATCCTGGCTCTCTAACATTACGAAAACTTGTCCATGCAATATACAGAGATTTTTAAAATTTAAAAAATGAAAATTTTCAGCAAAAAAGTTTGGATAATTTTCTTATTTTTGCTCAAAACATAGATTGTGGGTACACGTTAGAACTGCCTCGCCGAGGCGGTTCTAACGAGTACCCACAATCTATGTTTTGGAGCAAAATATACCCCTGCAAACCCCATTTTTTCTATATAAAAGTGGGGTTTAAGGGGGTATACATTTCACGGACAAGTTTTCCTGATGAATGGAACCAATATGTACTCACAGGACAGATATTTGAGTCTCATCATGTGAAAACTTGCCTTTGACATGTGCGAAAACAAAGGCACATATCAGCTGTGCAGTAACTGCACAGCTGATCAGTGCCTTTGTTTTCGCTTTACGGATAGTACTATAAAATCATTCTCTTTTTCAGTCCAAAAGTTCAGCGTTCTAGCTCTGTTCTGTGACTGTACAGTGCAGTTTGTGTTAGACCTGGTTGTAAACCCCGAAGGCAGCTTTTTCTCATGATGGGGCTCATACTAGCCTTCTTCTGTGCCTGTGCAGGCTGGTTTTTGAGGGTGTCGAACTGTTCAAAAATGTCCCAACCCCCTCTAAATCTGCCACTTGCGTATATAAATATCAAGGAATGAAGATGGGTAGATGCTTGAAATTTTGGTTTTAGAAACTTAAGGGGATGCATTGTCCATGGTAGCAAATTAAAGGTGCTCAGCAGCTCTGCCTTTCTGTGAAGCTGATCTGTTTCTTTGTTTTTGCATATGCCAATATGTGGTTTTCTCATGGCATGGCTCTAGAGAATCATGCTGTATAGACTCTGCTCAGACAGAACAAGGTGATACAAGTCCAGTATTTTTGTGCTCAGGCATAACAAATTAGCCTGTGCATGAGAAAACCAACAATTTGGGTTCCGACCAGGTCTGACACAAACTGGCAGTTACAGTCACGGAAGCAAGCTAGAAGCTTGAAATTTCGGATTTAAGAAGAAGAATGATTGTATTATCCGAGTAGCGAAAACAAAGGGGCTGATCAGCTGTGCAGTTATTGCACAGCTGATCTGCGGCTTTGTTTTCGCCTATGCAAATTGTTGATTTTCTCATGCGGTGGCTCAAATTATAGACATGAGATGATGCAGTAATTGACCAAGAAATGGTAGACATTTCCACTTTTACAAATCATTGCATGTGCATTTTCATGAAAATAAAAAAGTTATTAAAGAAAGTGACACTTGGCGGAATAATTGCTAATATAGGATCTGCAAGACCAAGCAAACAAGTTCACTGCTCAATGCCCAGTCTTAGAATGACAGCAATGCTTGCAATTTTATTTCGTATATTTTTGAGGTACATTCAAATTAATTTAATGCACACATACTGATCATGCACATGAATGCCAGACTGTTTCTGAAGAAGAAGAATTTGTTTGTCATCCCACAGGAAAAAACAACAATGAATTAATGGCCACAGAATTTCTTTTATGTTTTGGCTGTTTAATTTTTCCTTTTTATTACAGTGAGAAGTTACCCAAGAGGAATATCCCCAATACCGGAATTAAGGCCCTCAGCCCCTACCGCTCCAGTCGACGCCCATGCCTTACTGTCAGAAATAGCCATACAAAGATCTAGAATCTCCTTAGCTGAAGTTATGCTGGAAGGTACTGTAAACCATGTTATTTAAGGTTTAAGAGGTTATGTAACATGAATGTTATTGCCTTCTTTTTGTGTGTCTAAATCTATACTAGAACTCTGCCCCTCAGCCCCATTTGCGCCCGTTGGTGCTCGTTCCTTACTGTCAGAAATAGCCATACAAAGATCTAGAATCTCCTTAGCTGAAGTCATGCTTGAAGGTACTGAATACCAATTTATTATTTCAAGTTTAAAGATGTTTGTTAGGAAAGTTTTTGTCTTGTTTCATGTCTGAACCTATAGTTGAGCTCCGCCCCTCAGCCCCTCCAGTCCCTGTTGATGCCCATGCCTTACTGTCGGAAATAGCCGTACAAAGATCTAGAATCCCCTTAGCTGAAGTTATGCTTGAAGGCATTATTTATTTGAGTTGGGCCCCCACCCATTGGGGCCTAGGAGAAATAGATGGGCTGCTTGTGCCTCCAGGCAAAGCTTCTAATCTACTGACCGACCATCTGATTATGGTTAACCGCTCATGGCTGAGCCTGCCCAGGACAAGTGGTTTAGTCAAACCATCCATACATATAAGCCTTATTGGCGTGGTTGGGTGATTATATTTATGAAGCACATTTTGAGTGTCATAACATCCTAATGTTGGGTAGAAGTCCCATAAAATGGAGGTAACGTCCCGACGTAACCATTGCTGTTGACTGGGACGTAAAAGTATCAATTCAAACAAACATACAGAATTTATTTGAGGTGTTTTTGTCTTTTTTGGTGTCATTCAGAATTTTATAAAATACAATTTATAGATACAATCATTGCACTGGGATTCAAAAGGAAGTCTGAAGTCTGTGCATTTACTGCACAGCTGATTTGCGCCTTTGTTTTCGCATTGGCAAAAATCTAGTTTTCTCACAAAGCATAATTTCTTTTTCAGGAACCTTTGGTAGAGTATACTCAGGGACATTATTAAGTGAAGAGGATAGGGAAGTGGCAGATCAAGAAATATTTGTAAAGACAATCACAGGTATAATGGTGGCTCAATTCAGTACCCAGATTGCATTGCTAGCTATAGTTTTTATCACAGGCGATTACCATGCAGGGTATATTTTACCAACAACTACATGCACAAAGTACCGAGATTTTATAATTAAGCCAAAAGTAAGTACTTGTAACATTTTGCATTCAGGGCTATGTGGAAGGCAAATTTCATACTTGGCAAAGACGGAGAAAAGAAATTTGATAATTCCTAATAAGTTGAAAGAAAACATTTAAATAACATTTGCTAAAACTTCTTGAAAGAAGAGATTTTGTTTTGATTTACTTTGCGAGAGTCTATAATATGCTAATTTGTTTTTCTACTTTACAGACCAAGCCCGAAGTGACCAAGTCCAGTTATTTCTACTCGAAAGTTGTATGATGAAAAGTTTACTCCACCCGAACATCCATCCCGTTATAGGGGCGTGTCTGGAGGATAACTTACCTCCCTTTATAATATATCCCTACACTACAGAGGGGAACCTTAAAAAATTCCTACAACAGTGTAGGCTTTCTGATTGTAATTCTCACTATGTAAGTTCTTATTACATATTCTGTTCTCGTTATAAATGAATATGCTGTATTTGATTTATTTGCTCTACATTACAAAAACTTGCCCATGCAATATATAGAGATTTTTAAAGTTGTAAAAAATGAAAAATTTCAGTAGAAAAAATTTGATATTTTTAGCTCACCTGAGCCGAAGGCTCACAGGTGAGCTTATAGGATAGGCAGGCATCTGTCGTCCGTCGTCGTCCGTCGTCCGTCGTCCGTCCGTCCACAATTTCAAATAAGAATATTTCTGAAGCTAGTAGGCCGATCTTGATCAAATTTAATGTGAACCATAATTGGGTTGGGGGATTGATGGCATTAGGTTTTGGAGCAGATTGTATCAAAATTGTGGTTTCCATGGCAACAGATAGGTCCCATAGACTTACAATGGGAAAAACTAAAAAAATCTTCTTCTCTGAAACCACTAGGCCCACAGCTTTGATATTTGGTATGTAGCAATGGCTAATGGTCCTCTACATAAATTGTGCCATTCATGCCCCTGGGGTCAAATTTGGCCACGCCCCGGGGGTCGATAGTCTCCATAGACTTACTATGGGAAAAAAATTCAAACATCTTCTTCTCTGAAACCACAGGGCCCACAGCTTTGATATTTGGTATGTGGCAATGGCTAATGGTCCTCTACATAAATTGTGCCAGCCATGCCCCTGGGGTCAAATTTGGCCACGCCCCGGGGGTGGATAGTTTCCATAGACTTACAATTGGAAAAACTAAAAAAATCTTCTCCTCTGAAACCACTAGGCCCACAGCTTTGATATTTGGTATGTAGCAATGGCTAATGGTTCTCTACATAAATTGTGCCATTCATGCCCCTGGGGTCAAATTTGGCCACGCCCCGGGGGTCGATAGTCTCCATAGACTTACTATGGGAAAAAAATAAAAAATCTTCTTCTCTGAAACCACAGGGCCCACAGCTTTGATATTTTGTAGGTGGCAATGGCTAATGGTCCTCTACATAAATTATGCCAATCATGCCCCTGGGGTCAAATTTGGCCACGCCCTGGGGGTCGATAGTCTCCATAGACCTACAATAGGAAAAAAACTAAAAAAATCTTCTTCTCTGAAACCACTGGGCCAACAGCTTTGATATTTGGTATGTAGCAATGGCTAATGGTCCTCTATATAAATTGTGCCATTCATGCCCCTGGGGTCAAATTTGGGCACGCCCCGGGGGTTGATAGTCTCCATAGACTTACTATGGGAAAAAAAATTAAAAACTCTTCTTCTCTGAAACCACAGGGCCCACAGCTTTGATATTTTGTATGTGGCAATGGCTAATGGTCCTCTACATAAGTTGTGCCAATCATGTCCCCGGGGTCAAATTTGGCCATGCCCCGGGGGTCGATAGTCTCCATAGACTTACTATGGGAAAAAAATAAAAAAATCTTCTTCTCTGAAACCACAGGGCCCACAGCTTTGATATTTGGTATGTAGCAATGGCTAATGGTCCTCTACATAAATTGTGCCATTCATGCCCCTTGGGTCAAATTTGGCCACGCCCCGGGGGTTGATAGTCTCCATAGACTTACTATGGGAAAAAAAATAAAAAATCTTCTTCTCTGAAACCACTAGGCCCACAGCTTTGATATTTGGTTTGTAGCAATGGCTAATGGTCCTCTACATAAATTGTGCCATTCATGCCCCTGGGGTCAAATTTGGCCAGGCCTCGGAGGTTGATAGTCTCAATAGACTTGCTATGGGAAAAAATTTCAAAAATCTTCTTCTCTGAAACCACAGGGCACACAGCTTTGATATTTTGTATGTGGCAATGGCTAATGGTCCTCTACATAAATTGTGCCAGCCATGCCCCTGGGGTCAAATTTGGCCACGCCCCGGGGGTAGATAGTCTCCATAGACTTACAATGGGAAAAACTAACAAAAATCTTCTTCTCTGAAACCAAAAGGCCCAGAGCTTCTATATTTTGTATGTAGCAATGTTTGGTAGTCCCCATTATAAATTGTGCCAGTCTTGCCCCTGGGTCAAATTTGGCCATGCCCCGGGGGTCAATAGTGTCCATGCATAGACTTTCATTGGTTGATTCTCAATTAATTTAAATCTCATGAGCTTACAATGTGATAATCTCTCAGGTGAGCTACAGGACCAATGGTCCTCTAGTTCTTATTTTTGCTCAAAACATAGATGGTGGGTACACATTAGAACCGCCTCACCGAGGCGGCTCTAATGAGTACACACAATCTAAGGTTTGGAGCAAAAATAAGAAAAATAGGTATACCCCTGCATACACCAGTTTTACCATACAAAAGTGGGGTATAAGAGGTATATATTACACGGACATGTTATCCTGATGATTTGTGGAGCATTGTTGCCTAGTGATAGAGTATTTTACACCGTTGCTTCTAGTCGGTGGTTTGAAACGTGTGCCTGTGGGATATAGTGTCATTGAGCAAGACACTATAAGCTCCGCTTAGTACTGATTAACTCCAAGTAACCAGTGACCTGACATCACTGAAAAATTGTTGATATAGACATTAAGCCATAACCAAAACTTTACTGTGAATTATCTTTTAATGATGCATGTTGACAGATACCATCATTTCATTGGTTTAGGATATCAGCATTTGAATAAAAATCTATGGTATCAAAAGCAGTATAGTTTATGTATTTTTTGATTTACTACAACATTCAGAAGCATGCTTTTAAAGACAATCTAATCTTTTTTTTTTTTCATTTTCAGTCTCTATCCACTCAACAAATTGTATATATGGCAGTCCAGATAATAAGAGGAGTGCAGTTTTTACATAAAAAGAGAACTGTACATAAAGATGTAACCAGGTCAGACACAAACCAGCCTGTACAGTCAGAGAGAAGAATGCTAGAAGCTTGAAATTTCAGATTTAAGAAGCAGAGGGATTATACTATTAATAATTTGTAGCAAAAAAACAAAGGCGCTGATCAGATGTGCAGTTACTGCACATCTGATCTGCGCCTTTGTTTTCGCATAGGCAAAAATCCAGTGGCATGATATTCTTTTCATTTTTTGTATTTCAGTCTCTATCCACTCAACAAATTGTATATATGGCAGTCCAGATAATACGAGGAGTACAGTTTTTACATAAAAAGAGAATTATACATAAAGATGTGGCTACTAGAAATTGTGTGTAAGTATTCATTACAAAATATGCCCATGTTATATACAGATTTTTACAGCTTCTAAAATTTTCAGTAGAAATTATTTGTTTTTATCATATGACATCGCTGTTTTCCTGTGGATATAAATTAATAAAGTGTTTTAACCACATGTATTAACACTTTTGCATAACATCATTGACAACATCCATAACAACAATGTACGTGGGTTGGGATTTAAGTTCGTAGACTTTCTTAATAAAAGTTCAGATGTCTGTCACACAGAAATAAAAATGATATCATCTGAAAACACATTCTTTTACCTTTCGTATAAGATATTAAGCGTAGTTCTAATCATAATAGTTTCATCACAACAATGAATTAAACACAATGGTCTTTCAAGAACCGGGGCATGTCGTGGAAAATTTGACGTCAAAACTATGTCAAATTTCAATAAATGTCAGCATTAAAATGCTTTGTTTACAACAACACAACACGCTATACCTTTACTTATTTGCAAAATTTCCTTCAGGGGTTTGTTGATTATTATTGTGAAATACTGCTTTCACCAGATATAACAAATTTTAAGTGTATCATGCATATTCGAGGCTTAACTTTAGAATGATGACCTTAGCATTTGTATATTAATTTTAGGTGTGTGCATTTCTCATCGTGTAAAATTCAAGTACGGCCATCTAGAAACTCACAACCAATTTAAATACCACTGCACCATCTGTTCTACATCTGTGCTACAAATCCGGATCATTTTGAATGTTTCTTTTGGCTTTTATACACTCAAATATAAGATGTGATCATAGCTCTTGTTTAGACGTTGATTGTTTATGCCATCTTTCTTTCTCAAGAAACGCGACTGACTTAATATTTTCTCCAATAACAAAATCAGTCTTCGGCATAGTGCTTCAAATTTTATATGGAGATAACAACATAATAATAGAATGCCTGAAATTGATTAAGCTCAAGTTTTGGCCTATTATGGCATGTTCTTCAACGCCATATAAGTTCAGAATTATTTAAAATACGACATGCCCCGGGTAGGGAGACCTATGTTGCTATGGAGACCATTTTTATGTGCACTGCGCAAGATATTGTAAACATGAAACAAGGAGACTTTGTTTCTTTATAATAATGCATCAAATATTGGATAAATGCTGTAATAGAAAATCAGTGGCCAAAGTCTACAAACTTAAATCCCAACCCTCGTAATTTTTCTTTGAAAATATTCCACTTTGAAGGCGATAAATCCTATCTTAAAAGTCATGTTTGCTCTAATCATAGATAAGACCAGCTAAGTTGAGCATGAAAAATGTTTTGTAACCTCCAGGCCTGGTTATAAACAGTTCACAATCTGGACATAAACTATACATGATCTGGTTATAAACATTTCTTGATTTTTTCCAGGGTTTAGAGTGATTTGATAGTCAAAATCACGGACAATTATGTTAGCCGGAGATTTATTCAAGGGTTGAGAGTGATTTGATAGTCAAAATCACTGACAATTATGTTAGCCCGAGATTTATTCCAGGGTTGAGAGTGATTTGATAGTCAAATCACGGACAATTGTGTTAGCCCGAGATTTATTCCAGGATTGAGAGTGATTTGATAGTCAAAATCACAGACAATTCTGTTAGCCCAAGATTTATGATTTGATAGTCAAAATCACGGACAATTATGTTAGCCCAAGATTTATTCCAGGGTTGAGAGTGATTTGATAGTCAAAATCATGGACAATTATGTTAGCCCGAGATTTATTCCAGGGTTGAGGGTGATTTGATAGTCAAAATCACAAACAATTACACCTCAACCTCTTTATAACACTATTGCTGGGGTCCAAGCCAATTTCCGTGTTAGCTATCCAATCTGTGTTATAACGAGAGTGAAAGATATAGACATATAGCTAAATAGTCCAATTGGGGTCCAACACTGATCAGTGTTATATCCAAAACCGTGTTGTAACGAAGCCTGTTATAAAGAGGTCCAGGTGTATGTTAGCCTGAGATTTATTCCAGGGTTGAGAGTGATTTGATTGTCAAAATCACTGACAATTATGTTAGCCCAAGATTTATTCCAGGGTTGAGAGTGATTTGATAGTCAAAATCACTGACAATTATGTTAGCCCGAGATTTATTCCAGGGTTGAGAGTGATTTGATAGTCAAAATCACTGACAATTTGTTAGCCCGAGATTTATTCCAGGGTTGAGAGTGATTTGATAGTCAAAATCATGGACAATTTGTTAGCCCGAGATCTGTTTCCTAGTGACTATAACTAATTCTTGATTTGGTCATAAACTGTACATGATCTGGTTATAAACATTTCTTGATCTATTCCAGTATTGAGAATGATTTGATAGTCAAAATCACGGACAATTCATTAGCCCGAGACCTGTTTCTTAGTGACTATAACTGTCTAGGCGACAATGAGACACAAACTATTCTCGATCTGGCTATTAACATTTCTTGATCTGGTTATAAACATTTCTTGATTTTTTTACAGGGTTGAGAGTGATCTGATAGTCAAAATCACTGACAATTCGTTAGCCCGAGACCTGTTTCTTAGTGACTATAACTGTCTAGGCGACAATGAGACACAAACTATTCCCGATCTGGCTAGAAATATTTCTTGATCTGGTTATAAACATTTCTTGATTTTTTTTCAGGGTTGAGAGTGATTTGATAGTCAAAATCACGGACAATTCGTTAGCCCGAGACCTGTTTCCTAGTGACTATAACTGTCTAGGCGACAATGAGAATCGGCCAGTCAAGTGGTTAAGCGTGGAAGCTATTACTCATAAATTTTTCTCACCAGCAAGTGATGTGGTATGTATGACATGCAACAATGGGTATTTTTGCTTGCTTTTTTTCTATCTTCCGAGTTATTTCGAATTTAGGTTTTCAAAATAAGAAAAAGAATCAAGTAGAAAAAAAACAAGGTTAGAAAAAAATAGGATTTGAACACTGGGCTCCAGTGTATCAGGCTACTTGTATGAAGTAAGGAGATGGTAATGAAAAAATGGTGACTTAAGCAATTATGCTAAAGATAAAAGCATTCTAGATGATGTGAAGAACATCTTGGCTTGATAATTTAAACAGCCAAACATGTAGATAAGCAAATACAACACAACCTAACTTAACTACTGTATTGAAACATTTGTGTTCCTAAATTTTTTTCAGTGGGCATTTGGTGTAACCTTATGGGAATTGATAACCTTATCACAACAACCTTATCATGATATTGATCCGTTCGAAATGGCAGCTTATTTACAAGAAGGCTACCGGTTAGCGCAACCACTTAACTGCCCAGATGAACTGTAAGTAGTAAAGGGGTAGGGTGGTTAAGGCTAGCTTTGGCATCAGTTTTTGGTCAATAATCAGTTTTGGTCGATAACCTTATCACAACAACTGTATCATGATATTGACCCATTCAAAATGGCAGCTTATTTACAGGAAAGCTTCCGGTTAGCGCATGCACTTAACTGCCCAGATGAACTAAGTAGTAAAGGGGTAGGGTGGTTATGGCTAGCTTCGGCCTCAGATTTTGGTCAATAATAGATATTGGTCGATAGCCTAATCACAGCAACCTCATGTTATTGACCCGTTCAAAATGGCATCATATTTACAAGAAAGGGCATAACGGTGGCCTGGTGGTAGAGCATTAGACTTTGAATTGAGAGGTCCCTGGTTCAATCCCCACTTTGGGTGCCTTGAGTAAGACACATTTACTCCCTGTCCTACTGTTAATACCCAGGAAGCGGTGCCTCCATCTCGTCTGAAAAATTGTTGACTGGGACATTAAACCATAGCCAATGCAAACCCAAAACTCATTACTTCAGCGTGTAAAGTTATCTTATTGATGCATACAGAAGCAAAATCTATTTTCTAAATAGTTTGTTTGTCTAAAGAAAAAACATTTTTGCTGTATTTTACAGGTATCATGTTATGGGATGTTGCTGGAACATTAATCCGGAGGAAAGGCCAAAATTTTCTCAACTTTTATCATGTTTACAAGACTTCTACACTGCCCTAGGCAGATTTGTGTGATAAACCCCATAGGATGAGATACGGAAGGTGTTACATGTTTAAAGGATAATTCTGTTCATCTCCATAAAAATACATGAATCCTGTGTGTTACAATGGTTAACCCACCCACCTGTAAAACTGGGATATCAGGTTTCAGCCTGGGCTTCTCCAGACTTTAAGATTGGAAACTTTAATCCAGGATCTTGTTTTATTATATTGCATTGTCTCCATGAGCTCTTAACTGGGACATAAACACAATCACCACCTCCATAAAAACACAGCGAATGCCTTTATTGGTACTGCCGCATTGGCCTCAAGCCTGTCTTCCATCAGGAAAACATGTCCGTACAATGAATATCCCCTCATACCCCACTTTTATATAGTAAAACTCGGGTTTACAGGAGTATACCTGTCTTTCTTATTTTTGATCCAAAACATAGATTGTGGGTACTCGTTAGAACCGCCTCGGTGAGGCGGTTCTAACCTGCACCCACAATCAATGTTTTCAGCAAACATTAGAAAAATATCAAATTTTTTCCATGAAAATTTTCAAAGAAAAATATGTATATTGCATGGGAGTGTTTTTGTAATGTATGGAGATTTTAGCATAATTATCCTTTGTTCTAACTGCCATTCTTATTTCATCTACTGGAACTGTGCTGTTAAGACACAAACAATTCTTGATCTGGTCATAAACTTTTCATGATCGTGACACAAACATTTTGTGATTTAATCATTAAGTGCAAATGATCATGGATGTAGATTTTTGCGGTTAAACTTATGGTTTATGAAAATTTGTTAAGATACAATCATTTCATGATGTGTAGTGTTAAACAAGTGACACCATTGGATGTGCTCAAAGAAAATTGGTTGCAAAATTTTCTTTTTTCTTCGCCAAATCTACAACATGCCATAGAAGGAAAAAGATCCAAGTAGAAGATGGTTTATTGTGATATTTCAGTTTTCTCTGCTGACATTGCCCAAAAAAATCTTAATATTACTTATGTGCTTAAATACTCTTAGAAGGTGATGGAATCACAAATAGCTACTAGTTTGGAGTTTGGACACAAACATTTGCTGATGCTGTTGGAGGATTCTAGCTTGAGTACAGACATTTGCCAATGCAAGGAATCTAGTTTGGACACAAACATTTACTGATCAAGTTTTAGGAATTTTGTTGGGACACAAAATGTTAGTCCTGGGCAAATTTAGGACACAAATATTGATTATGAAAAACAAAGAATTTCATTTTTGAAATATCATGTAGTCCACTGTTGATGTAAAGTTAGCGATTATCTAATTGTTTGATATTCATTGTTATGATTTTGACTTAGACAGCATTATAGTTGAAGTACAGCTGATTATTAAGCTTTGTAAAAAATCAGGACTTTTGTAATTTCATTTGCGCTATTCCATCCTTGCTTTTTTAAGACAGGTGCAGAAGCATGTGTTTTGAGATCCACTGTGAGCAAAGACACAAACCAGCCTGTCTTTGCTGAATTTGTACATTATGAAAACTTGCCCATGCAATATACAGAGATTTTTTCACTAGTAAAAATTGAAAATTTTCAGGATATAATATTTAATATTTTTCTTATTTTTGCTCAAACCATAGATTGTGGGTACACATTAGAACCGCCTCGACGAGGCGGTTCTAATGAGTACCCACAATCTATGTTTTGGAGCAAAAATAAGAAAAATAGGTTTACCCCTGCATACCCCAGATTCACTATATAAAAGTGGGGTATAAGGGGGTATTCATTGCACGGACATGTTTTCCTGATGTAATATCTTGAGGCCTTGAGTTTGACAGGTACATATACGTACATGTATTTAAATCATACTTCTATATAATAACAGCAAATGCATGGGAAATACTGGTACAATATACTTTGGGTATTACACACAATTTTACTTGACTTGTATTTTATGCAGTCATAATTGTAAGTTGGGAAAATTTTATGTAACTGTTTTCATTTTCTGAACTTGTTTGTATCTAATGTGGACAACATATGGGCCACAACGTGAGAAAATGTACCTTCGGACAATTTTTTGAGTATAGGAAAAACAAAGTTACTTTGAATGTATGACGTTTCTAGAGTCTGTTAGTCTTTATTTGACCAGATTATTTCAGTTATTTTGTGAGTTATGACCAATTTACTATATGAACCCTACAGACGTCATTGTCCTGAAAAATCACGTCAAAATTGCGTTATACATTTCTGCATGCTAGTAGAGCTTACAAAACTTGATGTATTGCTTAAAACTGCTTAGCACTGGTCAGAACCTATTGTTAAGATAGAAGCATATCATCTTTACAGGCAATCTGTCGGAATTATTTTGTCTATTTTTATGATGGTACGGTTGCTATGGTTACCGTATAACGATAGATATAGGAAAATTATGTGTCTTTTTAGCTAAAACAAGGGCAGATAACTCCAAAAATTGAAAAATAATATGTTTTCAAACTTATTCATTTGGTAGCCCAGTGTTCAAAGATTGAAAATACATTGTTATTTCTAAAACGTCTATTACATCATTTGTCCGCTTTTTACTGCTTTCTACTAGTAATGTCAGAATGTCTGAAGGTACATTTTGTCGCGTTGAGTTTCATATTATTGTGATCTTTACAAAATAATGTAGGAAAATTTTTATCATCGTCATATTTGTATACCCTTCTTAACATGTATATGTCCTAATTTAAGAGGCAGAAAGTCTGTTTTAACATAATTGAGCCACCGCATGGAAAAACCAACAGTATGCACAGTAACTGCAAAGCAGACCAGCACCTTTGTTATCACTACACGGATAGTACCTCTACTTTCTAAATCCAAAATTTCCAGCCTCTATCTATTTTCTGTGACTGTTTAGCCCGGTTTGTGTCGAAACTGGTTGGAACCCAAATTGTTGGTTTTCTCACACACAGGCTCATATATATTTAGGTCACTCTCTTATTCTGTTTTTATACCCCCCGCAAAACGAAGTTTTAGGGGGGTATACTGTTTTCAGCCTGTCCGTCATTCCGTGATTCCGTGACTCCGTGATTCCGTCATTCCGTCAACATTTGGACATCTTTGCTGAATAACTTGAATAGCTTTTGCCTGATTTGTTTCAAATTTTTACCACACTTGCACCATCAGACAATACATATGTGGTATGAATTTAGGGGCCAAAGGGTTAGTATTGCAAGAGTTATGGGACTTTTTAAGTCTTCCTATAACATGTTTGCCATAGTACTGAAAGTACATACTTTGTGAAATCAACTCCTCTTACAGCTTTCAATGTTTCCTTTTAATATTTTGCTGACATGTTTCAGATATATTGCAGATGTGCATGAACAATTGTCATGCTGAAAAAAATCATTTTTGACAAATTTACAGCATGCATTTTTAACTTAGCAAATTTTCTATAATTGCTTATATTCAATAATGATTGGTAGTGCATACTTTGTGAAATCAACTCCTCCTAGGGCTTTCAGTGTTTCATTTCAGTACTTTGCAGACATGTTACAGACATATTGAAGATGTGCATGAAGAATTATAATGCTGAAAAAATAATTTTTGACAAATTTACAGCATTTTTTAACTTTGCCATTTTTCGACTATTGCTTACATACATAGTTTGTGAAATCAACTCCTCCTAGGGCCTTCAGTGTTTCTTTTCAGTACTTTGCAGACATGTTACAGACATATTGAAGATGTGCATGAAGAATTATAATGCTGAAAAAATAATTTTTGACAAATTTACAGCATTTTTTAACTTTGCCATTTTTCGACTATTGCTTACATACATAGTTTGTGAAATCAACTCCTCCTAGGGCTTTCAGTATTTCTTTTCAGTACTTTGCAGACATGTTACAGACATATTGAAGATGTGCATGAAGAATTCTTATGCTGAAAAAATAATTTTTGACAAATTTACAGCATTTTTTAACTTTGCCATTTTTCGACTATTGCTTACATACATACTTTGTGAAATCAACTCCTCCTAGGGCTTTCAGTGTTTCTTTTCAGTACTTTGCAGACATGTTACAGACATATTGAAGATGTGCATGAAGAATTATAATGCTGAAAAAATATTTTTTGACAAATTTACAGCATTTTTTAACTTTGCCATTTTTCGACTTTTGCTTACATACATAGTTTGTGAAATCAACTCCTCCTAGGGCTTTCAGTATTTCTTTTCAGTACTTTGCAGACATGTTACAGACATATTGAAGATGTGCATGAAGAATTCTTATGCTGAAAAAATATTTATACCCCCTGTAAAACGAAGTTTTAGGGGGGTATACTGTTTTCAGTCTGTCCGTAATTCCGTGACTCCGTGATTCCGTCATTCCGTCAACATTTTGACATCTTTGCTGAATAACTTAAGTAGTTTTTGCCCGATGTTCTTTAAATTTTCAACACACCTGCACCATAAGACAACACATGTGTGGTATGAATTTAGGGGCCAAAGGGTCAGTTTTGCAAGAGTTATGGGACTTTTTAAACCTATACATAGAATGTTTGCCATAGTGCTAATAGTGCATACTTTGTGAAATCAACTCCTCCTACAGCTTTCAATATTCTCTTTTGATACTTTGCAGATATGTGCCAGAGATATTGAAGATATGCATGAAGAAGTATTATGCTAAAAAAATGAATTTTGACAAATTTACAGCATTTTGAACTTAGCCAATTTTCGATAATTGCCATATTCAATAATGGTTGGTAGTGCATAGTTTGTGAAATCAACTCCTCCTAGGGCTTTCAGTATTTCTTTTCAATACTTTGCAGACATGTTCCACACATATTGAAGATGTGCATGAAGAATTATAATGATGAAAAAATAATTTTTGACAAATTTACAGCAGTTTTCAACATAGCCATTTTTTGACCATTGCTTATCTACAATAATGATTGGTAGTTCATAGTTTGTGAAATCAACTTCTCCTAGGGCTTTCAGTATTTCTTTTCAATACTTTGCAGACATGTTCCACACATATTGAAGATGTGCATGAAGAATTATAATGCTGAAAAAATAATTTTTGACAAATTTACAGCATTTTTTAACTTTGCCATTTTTTGACCATTGCTAAAACAATAATGGTTGGTAGTGCATATTTTGTGAAATCAACTCCTCCTAGGGCTTTCAGTATTTCTTTTCAATACTTTGCAGACATGTTCCACACATATTGAAGATGTGCATGAATAATTATAATACTGAAAAATTAATTTTTGACAAATTTACAGCATTTTTTAACATAGCCATTTTTTGACCATTGCTTATATACAATGATGGTTTGTGAAATCAACTCCTCCTAGGGCTTTCAGTATTTCTTTTCAATACTTTGCAGACATGTTCCACACATATTGAAGATGTGCATGAATAATTATAATACTGAAAAAGTGATATTTGACAAATTTACATCATTTTTCAACATAGCCATTTCTTGACCATTGCTTATATACAATAATGGTTGGTAGTGCACATTTTGTGAAATCAACTCCTCCAAGGGCTTTCAATATTTCTTTTAGATTCTTTGTAGATTTGTTCCAGATATATTTTAGATGTGCATGAATAATCTTCATGCTGAAAATTTAATTTTTGACAAACTTACAGCTTTTATTTAACTTAGCCAATTTTTACCATTTCTCATGATAAACAATGATCATAGTGCATACAGTGAAATCAACCTCAAGCTTTCAATATATTCTTTTAATATCTTATAGATGTGACTGGCATACTGGGGATGTACATGAAGGATTATAATGCTGAAAAGATATCTTTGACAAATTTTCTGCATGTTTGACTTAGGAAGTTATTGGCCAGCTTCAGATAATTTTGCAGGGGGTATACTGAAAGCCTTGCTTGCAGCCAATTTCTAGTTCTGTTCAGGAGACAAAAAGTCTGTAGAAATGTATGAACAAAATTAGGGGATAACTGTATTCAAATTTTTTATTTGGGGCGGTATATCGTCGGATATACGGTCGGAAATTTTGTTTTACGGCGACGCGTCAGCGGAGCCGTAAAACATGATTTCCGACCGTATATCCGACGATATACCACCCCAAATGAAAAATTTGAATATTGTTATCCCCATTCTAATGTACTTTTTAACTATAAACATCGAAAAAATACATTGTTTTTCGCAAAACGTGAGCGTCACCAGCGACGAAAAACACGACGTTAACCAATCACAAGCGACGTTGCTAATGACGTTGGGTTTCCGACGGTATATCGCAGAATATACCGTCGCAATGTTTTGACGTTATCCAATCAGACGTCGCGTTACATTCTCAAGTGCATTAGAATGCATTATTTATTGTATGTTACCATACATGAGCCACGACGTGAGATAACCGTTTCCGACCCGGTCTGATATAAACCAGCCTGTACAGTCACACACAAAAGCTAGACGCTTGAAATTTTGGGTTTAAGTAGAATAGGGATTGTACTATCTGAGTATCGAAAACAAAGGTGCTGATCAGCTGTGCAGTTACTGCACAGCTGATCTGCACTTTTGTTTTCGCATAGGCAAAAATCTGGTTTTCTCATGATGTGGCTCACATGTAGGTATCATTCTCATTTTAGTTGTGTCCATATCATTTCAAAACTCCACCTTAACAAGAGATGCAAAATAAGCCTTACCAAATCAGGGTTCTAATGTGTCTGACACAAACTGGTTGTACTAGCTCAGAAGAAAGATTTGAAATTCAGATTAGAAAGTAGAGGGGACATCTTACTTCCTATGAGCCGCCTCGTGGGAAAACCAACAATGTGGTTTCCGACCAGGTCCGACACAAACCGGCCTGTACAAGCACAGAAAAGAGCTTGAAGCTTGAAATTTTGGAGTTAAGTAGAGGAGGAATTCTACTATCCGAGTTGCGAAAACAAAGGCGCTGATCAGCTTCGCGGTGACTGCGAAGCTGATCTGCGTCTTTGTTTTCGCCTATGCAGATTGTTGGTTTTCCCATGAGGCGGCTCCTATGTAGCAAACCAAAGATGCTGATAATACTTGACCCTGTTTAGGTTACATATACACATGGCATGACATGGCATGGTATGGCTAATTTATTTTGTTTCTGCATTTTTCCATCAAGAAAACATGTCTGTGAAAAGTATACCCCCCATACCCCACTTTTATATAGAAAACCTGGGTTTTACAGGGGTAAACCTATTTTTCTTTCTTTTTTTTTTTTTTGATCCAGAACATAGATTTTGGGTACTCATTAGAACCGCCTCACCGACATGTACCCATGATCAATATTTTGAGTAAAAATATTGAAAATATCAAGATTTTGCCAATGAAATATTCAATTTTTAATCCTGAAAAACAATCTCTGTATATTACATGGGAGTGTTTTTATAATGCGAGGTTCAGCAAACCTGAGTAAATGTCTATTACACATTACGAAAACTTGCTCCTGCAATAAAAAGAGATTTTTGAGCTTTTAAAATTGAAACTTTTCTGCTGAAAAAAATTGGTATTTTTCTTAGTTTTGCTCAATACATACCGGTAGATTGTGAGGCGGTTCTAATGTGTACTATGTTATGGATAAAAAATAGATATACCCCTGCAAACCCCAGTTTCGCCATATAAAAGTGTGCTTTAAGGGGGTATACGTTTCACGGACATGTTTTCCTGATGGTATGGAGAAGTTCAAGAGATTCTGTGTGAAATTAGGAAAACAACATCCCCCCCCCCCTTTTCTTTTACATTTGAATCCCCTCTTCAGAAATCCTGGATCTGCCCTTGAAAAACTGCTTGTCTTGTTAAGATGGAGTTTGTTCATTATTACAAAGTGCCAAAGCTGTATATAGTATTATATGTTTAACTATAAGTTCAGGTATTTATGTATTTTGTGTTCAAATGTATTAATGTCTCTGTAGTATTATCACTTGTGAAGCTGTAGCGTTTGTAAACATGCCTGTGTAGGACTCACAACTTGGCCGGTTCACCACATCAGGAAAACATGTCAAAATATTTACCCCCTTATACCCCACTTTTATATAGCAAAACTGGGGTTTGCAGGGGTATACCTATTTTTCTTATTTTTGCTCCAAAACATAGATTGTGGGTACTCGTTAGAACCGCCTCGCCGAGGCGGTTCTAACGTGTACCCACAATCTATGTTTTGAGCAAAAATAAGAAAAATATTGAGAATGTTCTACTGAAAATTCTCATTTTTTACAATTTTAAAAATCTCTGTATATTACATGAGCATTTTTTTCGTAATGAAAACATCTCTGCAGATTTCATGAAAGATTTCCACAAATAAGCAGATTTTCCCACAGGTGGGCCAACATTTTATTATCTTTTCTATAAGCAGTCAAATCTTAAGTCGTAGCATGTTTTCATGGGTTAACTGGTGAAACAATTTAGGAAAATAGTTTTGTAGATGCTACCAAATTTGAGCTTTTTGGACATGTAAACCTTACCAAAGGATAACCTCTAAAATACCAGAGAACACTTTTCAGACTCTAGTTGTTAATACCAATACTATTAATTATGCAGACATGTAAGATTGGTTAACTTTGACATAACATCAGAAAAATCAGCCAATTTTTGAGATGACAAATTGTTAAGCCCATTTTAGAGACTGGCCTAGTTGTTGGAATAAGCCTTATGGGAAGACCCAACCTAGATGTTGTTAGTCTTATGCCTATACAATACAAGTCTTTGTTAGGATTGATAAAATGAACAGTTTAACAATGAAAAAATCAAACAAGTGGGATAGCTCTATCCGTAGTATCAGGAAAACATGTCCGTGACATGTATACCCCCTTGAACCCCACTTTTGTATAGTAAAAATGGGGTTTGCAGGGGTATACCTATTTTTCTTATTTTTGCTCCAAAACATAGATTGTGGGTACTCGTTAGAACCGCCTCGGCGAGGCGGTTCTAACGAGTACCCACAATCTATTTTTTGAGCAAAAATAAGAAAAATATCAAAATTTTTCAGCTGAAAATTTTCAATTTTTAAAGCTCGAAAAATCTCTATATATTGCATGGGCAAGTTTTCGTAATGGTGCAACTTATTTGTCCGCAGTAGATCCTCACATCCGGCACATTTCATTCATGAAGATTTTTAGTCATGAAAATATTTCTGTGGCAATTTTCCCTCTGATATACAACTGCTGATTCAAGGTCAAGACTAGCATTCGACAGTTAGTTGTGAAAGAAATGTGCACAAAGAACTGATTATCTGCTAATGTGAGGCTTGCTCTGGAACAGAGTGGTTAATATAACTGACCCTCCTGAGTTGACCTAAGCTATTGAGTTTGAATGCAAAGCAATAAAACAAACAAACAAACAGTCAAACTATAGTCTGAGCATATTTTGGTCTTATAAATGTAGCATAACACACATACAGTTTATGAATAATACCCATACATTCTATTTGGTGTGACTATATGTATCATATACATATACAATGTATTTTTGGATTAGTAAAACCATTTTACAATGCTGATTTGAAGAATTAATTGTTTTTGTTAGCTCGCCTGCACGAAGTGCATAGAGCTATTGTAGTCACCTCTGTCGTCCGCGTTTACGTTTACGTTTACGTCCGCGTCACACTTTCGGTTAAAGTTTTTTAGAAGTCTATATCTCTTGACCATGTTGATGGATCAAGTTGATACTTTGCATGTTGATAGATATTGGTCTGAAGTTTTACGCAGTACCATCATGACCCACCCTGGGTGACCTTGAGGTCAAGGTCACGGACTTAGAAATTTTGTGTTTAAGTTTTTGTTTTGGTTAAAGTTTTTGTAAGTCAATATCTCTTGACCATATTGATGGATTGTTTTGATACTTTGCGTGTTGCTAGATATTGGTCTGAAGTTTTACGCAGTACCATCATGACCCACCCTGGGTGACCTTGAGGTCAAGGTCACGGACTTAGAAATTTTGTGTTTAAGTTTTTGGTTAAAGTTTTTGTAAGTCAATATCTCTAGACCATATTGATGGATTGTTTTGATACTTTGCATGTTGCTAGATATTGATCTGAAGTTTTACGCAGTACCATCATGACCTACCCTGGGTGACCTTGAGGTCAAGGTCACGGACTTAGAAATTTTGTGTTTAAGTTTTTGATTTAAGTTTTTGTAAGTCTATATCTCTTGACCATGTTGATTGATCGAGTTGATACTTTGCATGTTGGTAGATATTGGTCTGAAGTTTTATGCAGTACCATCATGACCTACCCTGGGTGACCTTGAGGTCAAGGTCACAGACTTAGAAATTTTCTGTTAAATTTTTTGGTTAAAGTCTAAATCTCTTGAACATGTTGATGGATAAAGTTGATACTTGCAGGTTGATAGATATTGGTCTCAGGTTTTATGCTGTACATCACAACTCACCTGGATGACCTTGAGGTCAGGGTCACGGACTTGGAAGTTTTGTGTTTAAGTTTTGGTTAATGTTTTTATAAGTCTATATCTCTTGAACATGTAAATTGATCAAGTTGATACTTTGCATTGGTCTGAAGTTGTATGTTGTACCATCATGACCCACCTGAGTGACCTTGAGGTCAAGGTCATGGGTCATAGATTTTAACAGATGTAGTGGCATAGCACAAGTCAGGCGAGCTACGCTGTCCTGCGACAGCTCTTATTTGATTAGAATTTTATATGCATCATATATAAAATATGTAGGTGCCATTTAATTTTAACAATCTTTTTTATCGACCTGGTTTCCTTTGAACTGAATATCAAAATTTAGAACTGTTATTATTTTGCCTTTAATACATTGAATGAAATATTTTTGTTACTTTTTCCTCTGTACTTTTGTTAAAAGTTATGTAAACCAACAGTACAGAATGAATTATTTTTGAGCCTTGACGCGAGAAAACCGGTCTTCGGGGTTTCCGACCAGGTCTGACAAACACTGAGCTGTAAGGTCACAGAAGCAGGCTAGAAGTTTGAAATTTTGGATTTAAGAAGAAGAGAAATTGTACTATCCGTGTAGCGAAAACAAAGGCGCTGATCAGCTTCGCAGTTACATAGGCAAAACTTGGGTTTTCTCACGACGCGGCTCATTTGGGTATGATACAAGGAATGTGGATACAAGGACATTTGAGCCGTCGCATGAGAAAACCAACAATGTGGGTTTCCGAGCAGGTTCGACACAAACAAGGCTGTACAGTGACATCATAAAGCTAGAAGCTTGAAACTTTGGATATAAGTAGAAGAAGAATAGTGCTATCCATATGGCGGAAACAAAGGCACTGATCAGCTGTGCAGTTACTGAACAGCTGATCTGCGCCTTTGTTTTCGCATATGCAAATCGCTGGTTTTCTCATGCGAAGGCTCATTTCTAAGGTTAGCCTTACATTTTAAGGCTAAAAGCTTTTTATTTTTGACAGAACAAAATAGTGCTGGATTTTGCATAATTTTTAAACATTTACATTTTGCTGTTAGTGATATATCTTTTTGTTTTTACATAATTTGTACTGTTTTATTAGCTCACCTGAGCCGTCAGGCTCACAAGGTGAGCTTATAGTATACCCATGCTCCGTCGTCCGTCCGTCCGTCCGTCCGTCGACCCATGCTCCGTCGTCCGTCCGTCCGTCCGTCCGTCCGTCCGTCATCTGTCCGTCGTCCACCATTTTCAAAGATCTTCTCCTCTGAAACCGCTTGGCCAATCAAAGCCAAATTTTACATGAAGCATCTGTGGGAAGGGGGAACCAATGTGTATATAAATAATCCAGGTCACATGACCAAGATGGCCGCCATGCCCATATATGGTAAAAACCCTTCAAAAATCTTCTTCTCCGGAACCACTGGACCGATTTCAACCAAACTTGGCATGAAGCATTAATGGCTCAAGCACTACAAAGTGTATATAAATCATGACCCTATGATGACCTTGACCTATTTTACGGCAAGGTCAACATAGGTCGCGAATGCATTTGAATGGGAAAAATTGTTAAATTGTCATTTAAAGGAAAAATCTTGCAGAAAATGAGCAGTAGGACTGAATATTAATGATTCTGAAAAAAATTGGGCACCAGGGGCTCATCCTCCCCCACCCCGGGGCAATATACATGTATATCTCCATAATATTCAAACATCTTCTCCTCTGAAACCGCTTGGCCAATCAAAGCGAAATTTTATGTGAAGCATCAATAGGAAGGGGTAACAAATATGTGTATAAAAAATCCAGGTCACATGACCAAGATGGCCGCCATGCCCATATATGGTAAAAACCGTTCAAAAATCTTCTTCTCCAGAACCGGTTGACCGATTTCAACGAAACTTGGCACGAAGCATTGATGGCTCAAGCACTACAATGTGTATATAAATCATGACCCTGTGATGACCTTGACCTATTTTACGGGAAGGTCAACATAGGTCACCAATGCATTTGAATGGGGAAATATTTTAAAATGTCATTTAAAGTGAAAGTCTTGCAGGAAATGGGCAGTAGGACTGGATATTAATGATTCTGAAAAAAATTGGACCCCAGGGGCTCATGTGCCCCCACCCCGGGGCAATATACATGTATATTTCCATAATATTCAAATGTCTTCTCCTCTGAAACCGCTTGGCCAAACAAAGCCAAATTTTAAGTGAAGCATCTATAGAATGGGGGAATCAATGTGTATATAAATAATCTAGGTCTCATGACCAAGATGGCCGCCATGCCCATATATGGTAAAAACCCATCAAAAATCATCTCTGAAACCAATAGACTGATTTCAAGGAAACTTGGCATGAGGCATCGATGGCTAAAGTACTCCAATGTATATATTAATCATGACCCTGTGATGACCTTGACCAAGTTTATGGCAAGGTCAACATGGGTTGCCTGTGCATCTGAATTGGGAAAACTGTTAAAATGTCATTTGAAGGAAAAAGCCAACAGGAAATTGGCAAATGGACAGAATATTGAAGATTCTGAAAAAAGAAAATGGCCCAAGGGCTTATCTGCCCCTGCACTGGAGTTAAATACCATAATATTCAAACATGTTTATTGGTATATGCAGCTGATCTCAGGTGAGCGTTTACAGGACCATTGGTCCTCTGGTCAATTTATCTGCTTCAGTTTTCATTGGTTTTAATTTTACATTTAAGATTCATAACCACAAAATTTGTCTGCCCTTTTTTGCTATTTGCATGATGGCTTAGTGGTATGGCACTAGCAAGTCCCTTTATCCAAATAGGGAGTAGGGTGGCCTAGGGTAGTGTACTCTCAGTGTTTTGCCCTTGAGCAAGATACATTAACTACCCGAGTACTGCTTTTTACCCATAAAAATATGGCTCTGTCCCGACACGACTGAAAATTTTTGACTGGGCGTTTAAACCTCAATACAAAAAAACAAAACTTAAGCCAAACTATAGTACTGGTGAAGTGCCCAGAAAGTAGTGACAGACTAAAGTCCAACATGACTGAAAAATTGTTGACTTGGATGTTAAGCAAAACACAAAGAAGAAAAGACATTGGTTATGTATATTTAATTCTGTGCTATTTTCGCTCATCATGTAAAATGATATTTTTTTAAGATTTCTAATCTCAATAGGTTAGATTACCATACAAAATACCTGTTTTTGCTGTTAAAACCTACATTTTTTAAATAAAAATGTTATTCTTGTTTCTGGTTAATATACAAACTGTCTAGAAGTAAAATCAAAAGCAAGAAAGAAAAGATTATATACATCTTCACTTTCAAAATATTGGATTGTAGAGTTTTCTGTTTGAATGAGGCAGAATGACTGACTGAATTTCGATTTAACATAACTCATACCCAGATGTTTGGGTCTAAGTACCATATGAGCCTTTACATGAGAAAAACAACAGTCTTGGGTTTCCAACCAGGTCCGACACAAACTGGTTTTTACAGTCACGGAAGCAGTCTAGAAACTTGAAATTTTAGATTTAAGGAGAAGAGGGATTGCCCTATCAGTGTAGCGAAAACAAAGGCACTGAACAGCTGTGCAGTAACTGCACAGCTGATCTGCGCCTTTGTTTTCGCCTGTGCATGTTGTTGATTTTCTTATTCAGTACCATATAAAAATGCATGGGATAAACGTATAAATGATTTGTTAGAAGTATAGTATTTAGAGTATATTTGTCTTGAGTTTGTATTATGTATTTATAATTTAATGTTAAAATGAATAAAATGTATGAAAGAAGCCGCTTTGTTGTGTTTTGATTCCATACCATTACGAAAACTTGCCCATCGCGGCAATAAACAGAGATTTTTTTAGCTTTAAAAATTGAAAATTTTCAGTAGAAAATATTTGATATTTTTCTTATTTTTGCTCAAAACATAGATTGTGGGTACACGTTAGAACCGCCTCAGCGAGGCGGTTCTAACGAGTACCCACAATCTATGTTTTGGAGCAAAACTAAGAAAAATAGGTATACCCCTGCAAACCCCAGTTTTGCTATATAAAAGTGGGGTTCAAGGGGGTAAACATTACACGGACATGTTTTCCTGATGCATTCAAATGCCGACACAAATAAATAAATTAATTAACACTACTCAAAGTTTGATAAGGATACAGACATACAGTTATTTCCAGAAAAATAAAGTGTTTCCTTAAATAGTTTGAAGAGTGTGTAAGGTCTGAAATTCAGAGTAGGCAATTATTTTAGTTTCAAAGAATAAATTTGTACTAATGTGGGAAATTGTTACCATCATGCTACAGGGTTCAGTATGACGTGTCCAATCTTCAATTTTGCAGGTGACCGAAACAGCTATAAAACAACACCAGAAAAAAAGAAGCCCTCCCTAAAAAAGAGAACCATTCACCATTTCTGCATTATCGGCTGGTTTCCAGCTTACAAATAATCAATATTAGAAATACAGTTAGCCTGTATTTCCATTATTGATTTTTTTAAGCTGGTTGGTTTCCAGCTTACAAATAATCAATATCGGAAATACAGGTAACCTGTATTTCCATTATTGATTTTTTAAGCTGGAAACCAGCCGATTATGCAAAAATGGTGAATGACGCCTGATTTCTACACCGGCGATCAGGGTTCGATGCTCTGGCTGGATGTTTTTATTTACAGGATGAGAGCCCAAAGGCGAAGCTGTGTCTACGGAGTCAGAAAAGTGTTAATTCCTGATAGATTATAATTTTTATTTACAGTATATACCCAGCAAACAGAAAACGTTTTGACAACATTACTGTTTGGGTGTATAAAGATTTTGCTAAACCTAACGTTGGGAAAATGTTACTGAAACGTTTTGAAATGGTTGTGAATTCGCAATGTAAGTATCAACCATTAGCAAACGTTATCAAAACGTTTTTGTTAACATAACAAGTTTCGCTTTTCTGTGAATGGCATTTTTCCTAAATAGAGCTATTTGTTGATTAGTATACAGCTGCCAGTTATTTCAAAGCTTTTGTTTCTAATATAACAAGATCGACAACAAAACGTTTCCAGAACGTTTTACAAACCTCTGCATTAACATTTATGATGACTGTAAATTTACCGCAGCTTCGTATTATTTTATTTTCTTCACATGGTATATTTAATTAATACTTTTCGCTAGGAATGAAAAGCGTATTATCAGACGATTTTCTGTTGCATTTTTTGTCTGTTGGTGCATGCATTTTGCAACAATTCATTCAATCTTTTTTGTTCGAAACGCAGTCCTTTAGCTTCGCACCACGTGGTTTCTTTGTTTTCGGTCATTTGAATATGCAACAAAAGGAAACGGCGTGACAGAGTATAAGTATCCGTTTAATTTATTATTTTGCTCTAAATGGATGTTGTAAATAATCGCCAATACATATTCCTCACATTTTATTGATCATCTAAAATAAAAGTATCGAAATAATGCACTCCTTTTCGAATACTATGATTGTTATATGTTTTCGAGACCACGTTTTTTTTTGCATCCTTTGTAAAGTCTTTGTACTTGTAACATGTGAGTAACATGTGAGTATCTGGCTTCTTCGTATACGTATATGATTAGCTCAGCATATAATTGAACCTCAACGCGACAAAATGTACCTTCGGACATTCTGACAGTACTAGTAGAAAGCACCAAAAAGCGGAAAAATGATGAAATATGCGTTATAAAAATAATACTGTATTTGCTACCTTTGAACACTGGGCTACCAAATGAATGAGTTTTAAAACATATTTATTGCCAATATTTGGAGTTATCTGCCCTTGTTTTAGCCCATAATACACATAATTTTCCTATATTTATCGTTAAACGGTAACCATAGCAACCGCATCATCATAAAAATAGACAGAATAATTACGGCACATTGTCTGTAAGGATGGTATGCTTCTATATAAACAATAGGTTCTGACCAGTGCTTTAACAGTTTTAAGCAAATTAATCGAGTTTTGTAAGCTCTACTAATTTGCAGAAATGAATTACGCAACTCTAACGTCATTTTTCAGGACAATGACGTTTTTAGGGTTCATATAGTAAATTGATCATAACTCACAAAATAACTGAAATAATCTGGTCAAATAAAGGGTAACATACTCTAGAAACCTCATACATTCAACGTAACTTTGTTTTTCTAATACTTAAAAAAATGTCCGAAGGTACATTTTCTCACGTTGTGGCCCATATGTCTGGATTTCTGATAATCTGGCTTCCATTTATGTAGAAAAATCAAGGAAATACTTTCGTTTAAACAAAACGTTGTGAAAATGTTCTCTATAATACGTTATTACTTAAAATGTTGTGCAAACATTTTTTGAACGTTGTGCAGTAGAAACATAACTTATATATTTTTATGTTTATTTCAGGTAGCTGTGACACGAGTGGTGGAATGACCTACACTTGGGAATATCATTGATGTCGTTGATGTTCATCTATACAGCATATCAAATAAAATGACAGAGCATCATAATTAGTTTATGTTGTTTTATAAGTTTCTGGTTTAAATGTTTCCATGCGTCCTACTGCCAGAGAGATAAACTGTACCTTCACTGACTGGGTTGTACTTTTAGAAGTTTCTTTTCCGTCAGCTCACACATATTGTAATGGTTAATGCACTTTATATGTTGTGTCGATCCTCATGCAGGTTTGTTTAGGAGAGGTGGTCTATTATTAGCGATCCTCATGACAACTAACTTGAAGAGGTGGTACATATTCCATGGCTGAGAAGTTGCATAACGGTTGCAGTGATGTGTTTGCTGTGTTTGAAAAATTAAACACTACCTATACGTTTTGGAAACATTTAAAACCAATCCATATAATCCCAAAAGTTTGAGTGGCTGCTAGAAAAGGTTATAAAAATGTTCTAGAAACTTTATAGAAAGGTTGCATTTGCGCTTTGTAAAGGTTATAAGAAGGTTGTATAAAGGCTTTGGCAACGTTGTAGAAAGGTTTTCTGCAACGTTGAACGAAAACGTTTTGAAAACATTAGGAAAACTTTCCTGGAAAACTCTCCTAAACGTTAAATCAAAACGTTTTCACAACCAAAATAAAACGTTGCGCCAACGTTTATACAACGTTGTTTTGTTAGCTGGGTAACTCACTAATAAGGGGCATAATTCTTAAATAATGCTTTCTTCAGTACCAGTTACTTTTCATCTTACTATGACGTCATAAGCGACGTCATGGTAATAACGTTACGTGATGTATCTTTATGTTGTCATCCACTGATGTTATTCAAGTGTATGCTGTTACTTGGAGGCTTTCAAGAAAGATGGAATACTATGGTATCCAGGGCTCTACACTTAACTGGGTAACAGACTTCGACAGGTGGTTATCGATGGCAAAACTTCGGATCCAGCAGAGGTTACGTCAGGAGTCCCCCAGGGAACGGTATTGGGACCAACGTTGTTCCTGATATATATTAATAACATCGCTGAAAACATAAACTCCAACATTCGCCTTTTCGCAGATGATTGTGTTGTGTACCGTCAAATTGACTCTCCCCAAGACCATGTTATACTACAAGACGATTTAAACAAACTTGGCGATTGGAGTAACACTTGGCAAATGAAATTTAATGTCGATAAATGTGTGGTCATGAACTTTCGAACTAGTAGAACTAAGACAAAATACGAGTAATACACCCAAACTCTGGAAACTGTGAAACATAACCCTTACTTGGGAGTCGAATTAACTGATAACCTGAAATATAACGATCATATAGATACCATTACTTCTAAAGCCTCAAGAGTCCTTGGATTTGTGAAACGTAATCTCAAACATTGTCCTAGAACTGTCAAAGAAAGAGCATATCAAACGCTGGTTAGACCCAAACTCGAATATAGTTCACCGATATGGAATCCTCAACACAAAGCTCCCATCAAGAAAATTGAACAAGTACAGCGGAATGCAGCGCGTTTTGTGTTAAATAAAAGGTATCAGAATCAGAATCAGAATAGTTTACTGGTGAAACGTCAAACTGACAATACTACACCAGGGGGAATGGGGCTTGACCGGAGGGGATTAGTCCCGAGCTCTCACAAGAGAAGTAAATTTAGACACACAATCATCTGACAATTCAGCAGAGGAGATCAGAGAATCAGGGAGTTCATTCCAATCTCTAATGGTCTGGGGGAAGAAACTGTGTAAATAGGCATTTGTACTTGCTGAAGGTATCTGAAATGCCAAGGAGTGTTGATTCCTACAACGCCTATTTTTGGGGATAAGGTCATCCGTGGGTATTTTTGCTCTCCCTTTTAGACCTTTGTAAAGTAATATAATTCTATTATCCTTCCTTCTTTTCTGCAGGGATTCCCATTTTTGTTTTTTAAGGACGCCAGTCATACTACCTTTTTCATATGTATAGTTCCTAGTTACAAACTTAGCCGCACGCTTTTGCACCTTCTCCAAATCATCTATCAAACCTTCATAATGAGGGTCCCAAACTGAGCTACCATATTCAAGAATAGGTCTCACCAGACCTTTATAGGCAGCTTCTCTCACATCTTGGGGGCAAGAAAACAGATTTCGTCTCAAAAAACCAAGGGTCCTATTGGCTTTGGTACACACATTGCTGATGTGAGTATTCCATTTTAAATCCTTAGTTATTGTTACACCAAGATATTTGATACTCTCAACATTTTCCAACACAGTACCCTCAAGCTTGTAAGAAGCCTGAATTTTACTAGTACGTTTATTTGTCAGCTGCATCATGTTGCACTTGACAGGTTGAATTCTCATACCCCATTTCCTGGCCCAACTACCTAATCGATCAATATCCTTCTGAAGTTTCACTGTATCCCCCACATTCTTAATTTCACGATAACAAACACAATCATCAGCAAAGAGTCTGATTTCCGATTCAATATCTGAGGTGATATCATTTATATGCAACGAAAACAACAACGGGCCAAGAACGGTGCCCTGTGGGACACCAGATACAACAGGAGCCCAGTCTGATTTAACGCCATTAACCACAACTCTTTGTTGTCTATAGCAAAGGAAGGCATCAATCCATTTAATTGTCTTCCCACCAATTCCATAACTGAACAATTTGCTTTTAAGGAGTTCATGCGGAGGAGTGTCAAAAGCTTTTTCGAAATCCAAGATAAATGTGTCAACCTGACCTTGATTGTCTAAGATTTTTGCCCAGTCATCAATCACTGTAGCTAACTGGGTTTCACAACTGTGGGATTTCCTGAATGCATGTTGCCTGTCTGACAAAAGTTTATGATGATCCAAATGGGACATGATATTAGAACACACTATATGTTCCAGAAGTTTGCAGGGTACGCAGGTCAAGGAAACTGGACGATAGTTGCAAGCAAGAGACCTGTCAGCCTTTTTGAACAGGGGACAAATGTTTGCTAAAGACCATTCTTTGGGGATTTCACCCGAGTCTATTGACTGTTGAAAAAGATGTGCAAAAACAGGACCTAGCTCAGATGCCAATTCCTTAAGGACTCTAGGATGAAGCTCATCAGGACCTAAAGCTTTCGACGGGTTCAAACCTTTCAGAAGTTTTGTGACACCTTCTTTGGATACCACTATGTCTTCCATAAACGGGGCTTTTCTATTCAGAAGAGGGACCTGGCTATGTTCAGTTTTGGTGAACACATCCGTAAACTGACCACTGAATTCACCAGCCTTTTCAAAATCTGATTCAGCAAGACCACTTCCATTTCGCTTTTTCAAAGGGGGGATACCTTGAACATCTTTTTTCTGACTATTTATGTACCGATAAAAATCTCTTGGATTAGTCTTAACATCACCAACCAAGTTATTTACATACAACTCATGCTGTTTTCTGATATCTGCTTTGATTTCTCTTCTCAAAGTTTCAAATTTCGTTCTAAATTTTGCATTCCCAGTTTTCTTTGCTTTAGCGTGAGTTGCATTTTTTCTACGAATCTTTCTTCTTATTTCAGGAGTTAACCATGGGACTGAGGAAACTGAGCGACTAGTCTTTGATGGGATATGTTAATCCACTGATTCCTGGATAAAAGATGTGATCAAATTACGTCAATGACAGGGGTGCCTCATACCCCACCTCCAAACCCATGAATGTTCACGTTTCCCAATGTTTGAGTTAAAATTTCCGACAAACCAGAGTTTTCCCAGTATAACCGACCTATGGGCTGTAAAGGCACTTGTATGGACTACAAGCCCCACTGGGTCTCGAACTCCCTAAACTCGGTGGGGTTCTGTGAGAAACCAGCCCGAGTTGGTACCGACACATTGCAATACTATACAGTTTCCCAATGTTTGAGTTGAAATTTCCGACAAACCAGAGTTTTCCCAGTATAACCGACCTATGGGCTGTAAAGGCACTTGTATGGACTACAAGCCCCACTGGGTCTCGAACTCCCTAAACTCGGTGGGGTTCTAAGAGAAACCAGCCCGAGTTGGTACCGACACATTGCAATACTATACAGATATTTCCATTTTCGGTCATCTTTGTACCCCTATTTCTCGAAAACTAGAGTTTTCCCGGTATAGCCGCTTATGTGGTCTGAAATTACATCCTTTCTACTGTAAAACCCAGTAGGTCGCTTGCTCCCTAAACTCCGCGCACGTGACAGGGGTGCCTCATACCCCACCCCCTAACCCATGAATGTTCACGTTTCCCAATGTTTGAGTTGAAATTTCCGACAAACCAGAGTTTTCCCAGTATAATCGATTAATGGGCTGTAAAGGCACTTGTATTGACTACAAGCCCCACTGGGTTTCGAACTCCCTAAACTCGGTGGGGTTCTGTGAGAAACAAGCCCGAGTTGGTACCGACACATTGCAATACTTTACAGAAATTTCCATTTTCGGTCATCTTTGTACCCCTATTTCTCGAAAACATTGCAATACTATACAGAAATTTCCATTTTCGGTCATCTTTGTACCCCTATTTCTCGAAAACTAGAGTTTTCCCGGCATAGCCGCTTATGTGATCTGAAAGTACACCCCTTCTACTGTAAATCCCACTAGGTCGCTTGCTCCCTAAATTCCGCGCACGTCAATGACAGGGGTGCCTCATACCACACCCCCTAACCCATGAATGTTCACGTTTCCCAATGTTTGAGTTGAAATTTCCGACAAACCAGAGTTTTCCCAGTATAACCGACCTACATGTATGGGCTGTAAAAGCACTTATATGGACTACAAGCCCCACTGGGTCTCGAACTCCCTAAACTCGGTGGGGTTCTGTGAGAAACCAGCCCGAGTTGTTACCGACACATTGCAATACTATACAGAAATTTCCATTTTCGGTCATATTTGTACACCTATTTCTCGAAAACTAGAGTTTTCCCGGCATAGCCGCTTATGTGGTCTGAAATTACATCCCTTCTACTGTAAAACCCACTAGGTCGCTTGCTCCCTAAACTCCGCGCACGTCAATGACAGGGGTGCTTCATACCCCACCCCCTAACCCATGAATGTTCACAGTTCCCAATGTTTGAGTTGAAATTTCCGACAAACCAGAGTTTTCCCAGTATAACCGACCTATGAGCTGTAAAGGCACATGTATGGACTACAAGCCCCACTGGGTATCGAACTCCCTTAACTCAGTGGGGTTCTGTGAGAAACTAGCCCGAGTTGGTACCGACACATTGCAATACTGTACAGAAATTTCCATTTTTGGTCATCTTTGTACCCCTATTTCTCAAAAACTAGAGTTTTTCCGGCATAGCCGCTTATGTGGTCTGAAAGTACATCCCTTCTACTGTAAATCCCACTAGGTCGTTAGCTCCCTAAACTCCGCGCACGTCAATGACAGGGGTGCCTCATACACCACCCCTAAACCCATGAATGTTCACGTTTCCCAATGTTTGAGTTAAAATTTCCGACAAACCAGAGTTTTCCCAGTATAACCGACCTATGGGCTGTAAAGGCACTTGTATGGACTACAAGCCCCACTGGGTCTCGAACTGCCTAAATTCGGTGGGGTTCTGTGAGAAACCAGCCCGAGTTGGTACCGACACATTGCAATACTATACAGAAATTTCCATTTTCGGTCATATTTGTACCCCTATTTCTCGAAAACTAGAGTTTTCCCGGCATAGCCGCTTATGTCGTCTGAAAGTACATCCCTTCTACTGTAAATCCCACTAGGTCGCTTGCTCCCTAAACTCCGCGCACGTCAATGACAGGGGTGCCTCATACCACACACACTAACCCATGAATGTTCACGTTTCCCAATGTTTGAGTTGAAATTTCCGATAAACCAGAGTTTTCCCAGTATAACCGACCTATGGGCTGTAAAGGCACTTGTATAGACTACAAACCCAACTGGGTCTCGAACTCCCTAAACTCGTTGGGGTTCTGTGAGAAACCAGCCCGAGTTGGTACCTACACATTGCAATACTATACAGAAATTTCCATTTTCGGTTATATTTGTACCCCTATTTCTCGAAAACTAGAGTTTTCCCGGCATAGCCGCTTATGTGGTCTGAAATTAAATCCCTTCTACTGTAAAACCCACTAGGTCGCTTGCTCCCTAAACTCCGCGCACGTCAATGACAGGGGTGCCTCATACCCCACCCCCTAACCCATGAATGTTTACGTTTCCCAATGTTTGAGTTGAAATTTCCGACAAACCACAGTTTTCCCAGTATAACCGACCTATGGGCTGTAAAGGCACTTGTATGGACTACAAGCCCCACTGGGTCTCGAACTCCCTTAACTCGGTGGGGTTCTGTGAGAAACCAGCCCGAGTTGGTACCGACACATTGCAATACTATACAGATATTTCCATTTTCGGTCATCTTTGTACCCCTATTTCTCGAAAACTAGAGTTTTCCCGGTATAGCCGCTTATGTGGTCTGAAATTACATCCCTTCTCCTGTAAAACCCAGTAGGTCGCTTGCTCCCTAAACTCCGCGCACGTGACAGGGGTGCCTCATACCCCACCACCTAACCCATGAATGTTCACGTTTTCCAATGTTTGAGTTGAAATTTCCGACAAACCAGAGTTTTCCCATTATAACCGACCTATGGGCTGTAAAGGCACTTGTATGGACTACAAGCCCCACTGGGTCTCGAACTCCCTAAACTCGGTGTGGTTCTATGAGAAACCAGCCCGAGTTGGTACCGACACATTGCAATACTATACAGAAATTTCCATTTTCGGTCATCTTTGTACCCCTCTTTCTCGAAAACTAGAGTTTTCCCGGCATAGCCGCTTATGTGGTCTGAAAGTACATCCCTTCTACTGTAAATCCCACTAGGTCGCTTGCTCCCTAAACTCCGCGCACGTCAATGACAGGGGTGCCTCATATCACACCCCCAAACCCATGAATGTTCACGTTTCCCAATGTTTGAGTTGAAATTTCCGATAAACCAGAGTTTTCCCAGTATAACCGACCTATGGGCTGTAAAGGCACTTGTATAGACTACAAACCCCACTGGGTCTCGAACTCCCTAAACTCGGTGGGGTTCTGTGAGAAACCAGCCCGAGTTGGTACCTACACATTGCAATACTATACAGAAATTTCCATTTTCGGTTATATTTGTACCCCTATTTCTCGAAAACTAGAGTTTTCCCGGCATAGCCGCTTATGTGGTCTGAAATTACATCCCTTCTACTGTAAAACCCACTAGGTCGCTTGCTCCCTAAACTCCGCGCACGTCAATGACAGGGGTGCCTCATACCCCACCCCCTAACCCATGAATGTTCACGTTTCCCAATGTTTGAGTTGAAATTTCCGACAAACCAGAGTTTTCCCAGTATAACCGACCTATGGGCTGTAAAGGCACTTGTATGGACTACAAGCCCCACTGGGTCTCGAACTCCCTTAACTCGGTGGGGTTCTGTGAGAAACCAGCCCGAGTTGGTACCGACACATTGCAATACTATACAGATATTTCCATTTTCGGTCATCTTTGTACCCCTATTTCTCGAAAACTAGAGTTTTCCCGGTATAGCCGCTTATGTGGTCTGAAATTACATCCCTTCTACTGTAAAACCCAGTAGGTCGCTTGCTCCCTAAACTCCGCGCACGTGACAGGGGTGCCTCATACCCCACCACCTAACCCATGAATGTTCACGTTTCCAAATGTTTGAGTTGAAATTTCCGACAACCAGAGTTTTCCCATTATAACCGACCTATGGGCTGTAAAGGCACTTGTATGGACTACAAGCCCCACTGGGTCTCGAACTCCCTAAACTCGGTGTGGTTCTATAAGAAACCAGCCCGAGTTGGTACCGACACATTGCAATACTATACAGAAATTTCCATTTTCGGTCATCTTTGTACCCCTCTTTCTCGAAAACTAGAGTTTTCCCGGCATAGCCGCTTATGTGGTCTGAAAGTACATCCCTTCTACTGTATATCAATCCCACTAGGTCGCTTGCTCCCTAAACTCCGCGCACGTCAATGACAGGGGTGCCTCATACCCCACCCCCAAACCCATGAATGTTCACGTTTCCCAATGTTTGAGTTGAAATTTTCGACAAACCAGTGTTTTCCCAGTATAACCGACCTATGGGCTGTAAAGGCACTTGTATGGACTACAAGCCCCACTGGGTCTCGAACTCCCTAAACTCGGTGGGGTTCTGTGAGAAACCAGCCCGAGTTGGTACCGACACATTGCAATACTATACAGAAATTTCCATTTTCGGTCATCTTTGTACCCCTATTTCTCAAAAACTAGAGTTTTTCTGGCATAGCCGCTTATGTGGTCTGAAAGTACATCCCTTCTACTGTAAATCCCACTAGATCGCTTGCTCCCTAAACTCCGCGCACGTCAATAACAGGGGTGCCTCATACCCCACCCCCAAACCCATGAATGTTCACGTTTCCCAATGTTTGAGTTGAAATTTTCGACAAACCAGAGTTTTCCCAGTATAACCGACCTATGGGCTGTAAAGGCACTTGTATGGACTACAAGCCCCACTGGGTCTCGAACTCCCTAAACTCGGTGGGGTTCTTTGAGAAACCAGCCCGAGTTGGTACCGACACATTGCAATAATATACAGAAATTTCCATTTTTGGTCATCTTTGTACCCCTATTTCTCGAAAACTAGAGTTTTCCCGGCATAGCCGCTTATGTGGTCTGAAAGTACAGCCCTTCTACTGTAAATCCCACTAGATCGCTTGCTCCCTAAACTCCGCGCACGTCAATAACAGGGGTGCCTCATACCCCACCCCCAAACCCATGAATGTTCACGTTTCCCAATGTTTGAGTTGAAATTTTCGACAAACCAGAGTTTTCCCAGTATAACCGACCTATGGGCTGTAAAGGCACTTGTATGGACTACAAGCCCCACTGGGTCTCGAACTCCCTAAACTCGGTGGGGTTCTTTGAGAAACCAGCCCGAGTTGGTACCGACACATTGCAATAATATACAGAAATTTCCATTTTTGGTCATCTTTGTACCCCTATTTCTCGAAAACTAGAGTTTTCCCGGCATAGCCGCTTATGTGGTCTGAAAGTACAGCCCTTCTACTGTAAATCCCACTAGGTCGCTTGCTCCCTAAACTCCGCGCACGTCAATGACAGGGGTGCCTCATACCCCACCCCCAAACCCATGAATGTTTACGTTTCCCACTGTTTGAGCTGAAATTTCCGACAAACCAGAGTTTTTCCAGTATAACCGACTTATGGGCTGTAAAGGCACTTGTATGGACTACAAGCCCCACTGGGTCTCGAACTCCCTAAACTCGGTGGGGTTCTTTGAGAAACCAGCCCGAGTTGGTACCGACACATTGCAATACTATACAGAAATTTCCATTTTTGGTCATCTTTGTACCCCTATTTCTCGAAAACTAGAGTTTTCCCGGCATAGCCGCTTATATGGTCTGAAAGTACATCCCTTCTACTGTAAATCCCACTAGGTCGCTTGCTCCCTAAACTCCGCGCACGTCAATGACAGGGGTGCCTCATACCCCACCCCTAAACCCATGAATGTTCACGTTTCCCAATGTTTGAGTTGAAATTTCCGACAAACCAGAGTTTTCCCAATATAACCGACCTATGGGCTGTAAAGGCACTTGTATGGACTACAGGCCCCACTGGGTCTCGAACTCCCTGAACTCGGTGGGGTTCTGTGAGAAACCAGCCCGAGTTGGTACCGACACATTGCAATACTATACAGAAATTTCCATTTTCGGTCATCTTTGTACCCCTATTTCTCGAAAACTAGAGTTTTCCCGGCATAGCCGCGTATGTGGTCTGAAAGTACATACCTTCTACTGTAAATCCCACTAGGTCGCTTGCTCCCTAAACTCCGCGCACGTCAATGACAGAAGTGCCTCATACCCCACCCCCAAACCCATGAATGTTCACGTTTCCCAATGTTTGAGTTGAAATTTCCGACAAACCAGAGTTTTCCCAGTATAACCGACCTATGGGCTGTAAAGGCACTTGTATGGACTACAAGCCCCACTGGGTCTCGAACTCCCTAAACTCGCTGGGGTTCTTTGAGAAACCAGCCCGAGTTGGTACCGACACATTGCAATACTATACAGAAATTTCCATTTTTGGTCATCTTTGTACCCCTATTTCTCGAAAACTAGAGTTTTCCCGGCATAGCCGCTTATGTGGTCTGAAAGTACATCCCTTCTACTGTAAATCCCACTAGGTCGCTTGCTCCCTAAACTCCGCGCACGTCAATGACAGGGGTGCCTCATACCCCACCCCTAAACCCATGAATGTTCACGTTTCCCAATGTTTTAGTTGAAATTTCCGACAAACCAGAGTTTTCACAGTATAACCGACCTATGGGCTGTAAAGGCACTTGTATGGACTACAGGCCCCACTGGGTCTCGAACTCCCTAAACTCGGTGGGGTTCTGTGAGAAACGAGCCCGTGTTGGTACCGACACATTGCAATACTATACAGAAATTTCCATTTTCGGTCATCTTTGTACCCCTATTTCTCGAAAACTAGAGTTTTCCCGGCATAGCCGCTTATGTGGTCTGAAAGTACATCCCTTCTACTGTAAATCCCACTAGGTCGCTTGCTCCCTAAACTCCGCGCACGTCAATGACAGGGGTGCCTCATACCCCACCCCCAAACCCATGAATGTTCACGTTTCCCAATGTTTGAGTTGAAATTTTCGACAAACCAGAGTTTTCCCAGTATAACCGACCTATGGGCTGTAAAGGCACTAGTATGGACTACAAGCCCCACTGGGTCTCGAACTCCCTAAACTCGGTGGGGTTCTGTGAGAAACCAGCCCGAGTTGGTACCGACACATTGCAATACTATACAGAAATTTCCATTTTCGGTCATTTTTGTACCCCTGTTTCTCAAAAACTAGAGTTTTCCCGGCATAGCCGCTGATGTGGTCTGAAAGTACATCCCTTCTACAGTAAATCCCACTAGATCGCTGTGCCACCAAACTGTAGCGTGCCGCCGATCTGGGAGGAACTCTTTTATCTCTCTGCACAAACTACGAAAATATTTGTTAGGTATAAGCGCTGCCACCAGTAGCGTAAACAGAGAGACACATGTAATTCCCAGTTCGCTAGAACGCTCAGACACACAAGCAACCAACAGAATACAAAGACATGTTATAATTTTGACAATATGTTTTATTCAGTAAGTTGTTAAAGTTAATCTCAAATTCAACAAGTGTTTGCTATCTTATTCGTCTGTTCATCAAGCAGGTGTCCGTAAGTCTGTTCTGTTTTAATGTATATTTCACTGTGTTATGTCTGTGAAACTGTTAGAGGTCCTCAATCAATTGATATGCTGTGAAACCTCGTGAGGGTCAGTTGAGGGTGCGCCTCATAAGGAGGAAAATATTTATGTATCCCTAACCTAGTATTGAATTGACCCGAACCTGATTACTGTGCTGTGGTGAGTTACTCATGCAACATGCCGATGAGGGATCTGTGCGAGGACCTCAAAATCTGTAATTACCTTCCAAGGTAAGGAGGCTGTGAAATGAGGTGCCTTCGTGAGGGACCTCAACTGGTTTTGTCTTTGAGGAAGCTGTGAGGAACCAAAATGGATTTGGTCCCGCTGAGGTTGCTGTGTCCTTGAGGTTTTCTGTTGTGATCTGTGTGAGTCACGGAAACTGACTAATTTTAGCTGGCTTTTGCTCGCTATTTATTGGAGAGCACCTCACATTCCCATAACACCACAGCCAATCAGAATGCAGGATGGTCATTGGCAATATGGCGGACGGACTTGCATTGAGCGATTTTGTGGTGGGGAAATCGAAGTGTATTTTCGCCAATTTTGTACTTCTGTGATGCGATGAACATGGATAATGGATAAAATTAAACGCATTGTGATGGATTACAACAAATAGAATAAACTTTGGTAAGATTTTAACGTTATTTACACTGTAAACAACTGGTCGAATCGGGCCCTTGATTCGGCAGTTGTCATCACCCGTTTTTCTGACTGTTTGGCCGATTATCGGTCTTTCTGTACCATGGTACTTCTGTATGGGGTCAGAATCCCATCTAACTAAAGCGCTGTGTAAGATCTGTGAGGTAGAGTACCTACTGTTTGTGCACAAATGCGATATTCCACTCTGTGGTGGTGGCCACGAAAACTAATGACATGTTATACACCCTGGTATTCTAATGCCATGTTGTTTGGTTCAAATGACATGTTATACACCTTGGTATTCTAATGCCATGTTTGATTCTACTGTTTTTCAAGTGCCAGTCAACACCTTTGTACTGTATTATAGTGCCAGTTAACACTCTTTCAAAGGGGGAAGGGCTGTGAAAATCCCCTGGTTGTTTACTATCTTAAGGAACAGAACAGAGCAGGCTCAGGCAATCATTGAACATTACGAAACTGTCAAATACTGTAGGGAGGGACCGCCCCTCTGGGAACAACTTGTCGGTCACACCGGGGAGGCGGTTCCTTCCAAAGTCTGTGAAAGTCGGTTGACCAGGGCATTTTTCGCTGTACGACTCTTTCAACATCTTTCGGAAAGATACAAACAAGACTTTTTCTGTTACATAATAAAATAACTCTTATTGCTGACTAGTTTACGTAAATGACTAGATATACGAAAAAAAAAATAATACAACTGTTGGGGTGTTACACTACCCCGGCCTTTAAAAAGTTTGTCCCAAACGTCTTTTCAGATGATCTTAATTTTCCCCTGCCTCATTTATTTCTTCCTGTGGCTCTTTGACCCAAGTTGTTGTGATCTTGTAGGTTGTTCCATTTGGTAAGATTGCCTCTTCCTTTTTGACCATACAAGCACAACCCTCTGGAAAATAAGTTCGCACACGCCGTCTACCATTTGTGAGGGTCATGCGCCTCACTCTACGGAGGAAACTTGCCACTCCAGAATTCATTTCCAGGCTAGGGGCACCACAGAAAGCTGTCCTTGGATCTGCTGCTTCAGCTTCATAACAGGTTTTCTTCTCAACATTATGTGGTTGAGGGAGGTAGGGGGTTCCTGTTGGAATATATACTGGTCTGTCGGATGGACAGTTCCCGGGGTCATATTCAGAGACTGGTGATAGATCTACCCGGTTCCAGTTCGTGGTACTGTCTCCCAGAGCCATGCTCTGTCGCAAAGAAAAGGACGGGGGTTGCCTTTCAACTGTTAGCTGTGGAGATGCAGGGGTACCAAGAACTTTATTAGCTGCACTGTTATCAAGCTGTTGCAGCTGAGTCAGCACAGCGGCACGCCTGGTTTGGATTTCCTTATCAATGCTGGAAAACAGGGGATTAAATCCACCTTTGGGGACACCTTCCTTAGAACCTCTGACAGCACTATCATCACCATCTGGCTCTACAACGGATTCCTGACGCGGGACGTCTGTATCCTGGGTATGTACCTGTTGTATGGACGGGCCTTGCTGATCCGATTGATCCTGTACCTCTTCGATGAGGGTCGCTCCCTTCTCATGAGACACATCACCCTCTTGAGTCCGAGCTTGTGAAGTAGATGTACGATGCTGCCCCTCATGATCCTGTGTCATCACGGCAGATGACTCTCTTCTGGTTCTCGCATCAGTGGATGGCATTTTAGAATTTTCCACCTGGCTACGCCCTGGAGATGTTGGACAGCCATCTGGATTCAAGGGCGAAATCCTGTCGGGCACAGGTGAAAGATGAATGTCGTCATCCTCCATCCCTGTAAATGACGCTGAGGAACCGGAGGAATAGGACGAACCTGATGCTGCAGCTGAACCAGATGCTGCAGATGAACCAGATGCTGAGGACTCTGTGGAACTCTCTGACAACGTCCTTTGCCTCGCAAACTTTGCTGGGAGGTTTGACTCCACTTCGCTGTCGGCGGGTTTTCTCTGGCCAACATTGGTGCCTTCTGGTCTGTTTGATTCTTCCTGTGGCTCTTTGGGTGTTTTTGGACCAGACACAGGAAGGTACAAGTAGGCAAAGATCAGGAAAAGGCGCAATCAGAAAAAGATTCCCACTCCAAAAACCGAGGTGGGAAAAAACCAAACTAACAATCAGGTACTTATACCATGAAACATATCGTAAGCCGAATGAGCAGCTATTTTCCCAACAGGTGGCCACTCAGTTACCTTAACTTAACTAAAAATATGAAAACACACATAAGGCGCCAACAGCACAGAAATTTAAAACACCAAGACATAAAACAGAAAGAACCACCACAGAAGTATCGACTTGGAACGATCAGTAACACAAAGTTACTGGCGGGCTTAAACCGGTTTTACATGGCCATAACCTCACCCTCAGCTTCCGCAGTGGTTCATAACATTTAGTTAGTTATTCGGTCCTCGTGGTGAATCTCTAACTAGTCAATGAATCATCAAGAACAAACAAATAAATCATGATAAACATCCTGATGAATCAAAAACCAGGACTCACAGACTGAGTAAGCTGCCCGACGATGGAGATCCCTGGGCGCCGAATAACCTACTAACTCCGGAGCAAAAGAAAAACACCAGTTGGACCCCGGTGGGCCAAGCAACAGACAAGAAGCTCCGGCCCCAACCAACTAAAATGAATAGCTTTATGTCGGGGCCATCATAGAGTCTGACGCCCGACCCACCGGCGTGCAATTAAAGAAGGCAGCATAGTTATCAACCATGATTGGGTTAAAAACTAAGCATGCAGACTGTCGCATAACATTCAAGTTATAACCTATACGTCTGTAACGTGTTATGATTTTTCTGAACTGAAAAGAAAAATCATTAATTCCTTTAAGTTTCTTAAATTTGTAAACCAAGTCACCATAAAATTCAGGTTCCGAAAGGCCCTCACTTAAAAGCGTCTTTAACCCAACATTATATTTGGAAATCAATTCATAGTGTCTACGATAAAATTTAGAAAATGTTTTTCGAAGTTTATGATACCGATAGCCCTGTTGCAGAAGTTTTGCCGTTAAACATTTATTTCGAGCGTTGAAATCTGTAACATGATTGCAGACTCTAGCAAACCTAATAAGTTGCGAAATGTATACACCATAAGAAGCACGACGAGGAACGTCACCATCCAAAAAAGGAAAATTTACTATATCAAAATCAAAGTCATCTCGCTTATCATAAATTTTAGAAGAAACAAATCCATTAGCAACAGAAAGATGTAGATCTAAAAAGGGGGCTTCAGTATCTGAGATATTGGCTTTGTTCAACTGAAGTTCAGGTGGATAAATTTGATTGACCATACCTTCAAAATAAGGGTTGTCAATGTTCAAAAGGTCATCGAGGTACCTAGATGTGGAATTAAAAGCCTCGATAACATCAGCTTGATTATCATGGTTAAGAGAATCCATGAAATCTCTTTCGTAGCAGTATAAAAATAAATCAGCTACGAGAGGTGCGCAATTTGTACCCATCGGAATTCCAACAATTTGTCTGTATAACTTGGTCCCAAATCTAATATAAATATTATCAAGGAGATAGGATAAGGCGTCGCATACATTCTGACATGACCAAAGTGTATACCGACTTTGGTCAGAGGAAGTGAAAAAAGCCTTTCTGTCATTACATGCCAAATAAAGTGAACCATAGTTTTTTAATGCCCTTTTGAAGGTCCACTCTATCAAATCCAGAAGTTTTTCTTTAATTAGATTATGTGGTAATGTTGTATACAGAGTTGAAAAATCATATGTGGACAAGCTTGTCGCACGGAACCCTCTACACTTCAATTTACTGAGCACCTCACCAGAATTTTTAATTGACCAAAACCAATTTTTATTTGAAGTTTCATACACTGTCTCACAGTATCTTATAACATGAGATTTGATAGCAGTAAGACAGGAAGTTAATAATTTAGAAAGTTCAGTGGTAGTACAAGAGCTAGAATTTGCAATAAATCTAGCTTTGTATGGTCTTTTGTGAAGCTTAGGTAACCAATACATCGTAGGAAGTTTGTCTTGGCCTTCATTGACACAAACAGAAAACTTAACAGGTAAATCGTTTAAGTGGGCATTAACTACAGACACCTCATCAGTATCTGTCTCCAGATAAGCCCTGGTACCATCAAGCTCCTGTTTTAAGGTGTTAACGTAGTGAAGCCTACAAACGACAACAACATTGTTTGCGGCTTTATCTGCCGGAACCAAGACATACTTTCTATGAAATTCTTGGATACCCTGCTTTAAATGCCTAAATGACGATTTGGGTTTAGGAGGTAAAAGATTAGTATTTTGTGAATAAAACTTAATACGTTTATCCACGATAGTGAAGATACTTCTTTTCCATTCTTTAAGAGCATTATCCTCAACACCCTCTCGTTTACACCATCGATTACCGAAATCATTTAATGCAGATGAAATCTCCTCTCTACATTTGTCGAAATTAATGTAGGAAGGGAATCTATATTTCGGACCTTTAGAAACAATTTTGCGAATTCTAGAATCCGAAATTATTTTTAAATTTCCAGTAATAATATGTCCAGCGGGTTGATAAACATATTTTGAATCTTTACAATCTCAAGACTTAGGAGTATTAGCATGGATATCAAGATCAGAAACAAGTTTATTGAAATTAAAAATTGTATTTCTGATTGGTTTGTTATATTTGTAACAAATAATAGGAGGTTCTGAATTTTGGAAGTAGGTAGGTATAGACTGTGTCACTGATTTATCCTGGAATATGCTTGGTAAATCAATAAAGTCAATTCCTTTATTGATGAAAGGAATTTTAATAAAACTTCTAATGTGATTAGATTCGGAATCGATAAATGGACGAAGAGCATGCTGAGTATAACATCTTGTTAACAGTGCAGCGTCATACATTTGATGATTTCTATCGTAAAATCTATTAGCCTCTGTGTCCAAGGAACGTAATGCAGCAATAGGTAGAGAACTAAGATACGACAGCATTGGATGTCGACCGTGAATCCTTAGTTTAACAGCTAAATCATTAAGAGAAATGTTCAATTTCAATGCAGCACACCGTTTACGTTTGTCATTACCCTTTTTCCGTATACCATGAGATCTAGATTTACGTTTACGAGAGTCCGAAAGTGTAAGTACATCAAAATCGGGCATTTTGGAAATATTGCCTTCATGGTAAATGTTGTCGTTAAATCCCAGTGGAAAGGGTGTTTGCAGTAATTTTATCCATTTAAGTTCAGTTTCAAATCGTTTAATGTTTTTGAATCTAACTGAAGAATTTTCATCATATGAGATTTTCTCCACTGGTTGAACTTTAACATCATTGGGAGAATGACCAGTGCGCTTAAAATGCTGGTACAGAAAGGTATCATTACTTTTGGGCTTTCTGATTCTACGATAGTGCTCACCAAATCGTTTTTGCAAAGTTCGACAAGTTTGTCCAACATATTGCATCCTACAATTGTTTGTATTTCAAGTAAGAACATATACAAGATCCATTGATTTTCAGTCTAAATCAGAATCATTAACCACTGAAAATGTCCTACCATTCACAGATGAAGTGATAGTAGTCTTAGAGCATAAATGATTGCAACAGTTGCACTTCTTGGCATTGCACTTAGAAATACTAGGGTACATTCCAGGTCTCTTGAACGGATTAATATATTTACGTAAAATTGGTGATTTGAGTGGAGATAACCTAATCTGAAGATTATTACGAAACATATTAGAATTAGAAGCTCCGTGTAGATTAACAGTAGATGCCGAAAATAAATTAAGAGGTGTCACCCTTACAGTAGGTAATAAATTTTGAAAATTGTTAGTTGAATGAGGAATCCGTACAGTAGACGCGGCATGCAACCTAAGGGGAGTTAATGTAATTCCTAATCGTTTTGTGATAGTCATAGTTGGGAGTATTGTGTTGATACTGCCAAAAGGAGCGCGACACTCATACCGGTTATAGAATAAATAATGCACTTAATCGTAATGCAAAAACTTTCGAATGAAAGAAAAAGGTATAACCGAAACCCACACCTCAGGTCCATGTCTAATACAAGTCCATGGATAGAAACGTAAGAATCGCTTATACAACGAGATACGAGTGACGGTCAACTAATGACCTTCAATACGGTATCGAAGAGTTGTGGTAGTTAGAGATAGGAAAATACAAACTGATTGCAAGCAATCCCTGAGGATTGGAAAAATAAGAGCATTAAATGGATGTACGGGGAGACTTTTTAGGGCCGCCACACGGCACAACCACAAGAACTCTGATATAAAAAGGTACAAGTAGGCAAAGATCAGGAAAAGGCGCAATCAGAAAAAGATTCCCACTCCAAAAACCGAGGTGGGAAAAAACCAAACTAACAATCAGGTACTTATACCATGAAACATATCGTAAGCCGAATGAGCAGCTATTTTCCCAACAGGTGGCCACTCAGTTACCTTAACTTAACTAAAAATATGAAAACACACATAAGGCGCCAACAGCACAGAAATTTAAAACACCAAGACATAAAACAGAAAGAACCACCACAGAAGTATCGACTTGGAACGATCAGTAACACAAAGTTACTGGCGGGCTTAAACCGGTTTTACATGGCCATAACCTCACCCTCAGCTTCCGCAGTGGTTCATAACATTTAGTTAGTTATTCGGTCCTCGTGGTGAATCTCTAACTAGTCAATGAATCATCAAGAACAAACAAATAAATCATGATAAACATCCTGATGAATCAAAAACCAGGACTCACAGACTGAGTAAGCTGCCCGACGATGGAGATCCCTGGGCGCCGAATAACCTACTAACTCCGGAGCAAAAGAAAAACACCAGTTGGACCCCGGTGGGCCAAGCAACAGACAAGAAGCTCCGGCCCCAACCAACTAAAATGAATAGCTTTATGTCGGGGCCATCATAGAGTCTGACGCCCGACCCACCGGCGTGCAATTAAAGAAGGCAGCATAGTTATCAACCATGATTGGGTTAAAAACTAAGCATGCAGACTGTCGCATAACATTCAAGTTATAACCTATACGTCTGTAACGTGTTATGATTTTTCTGAACTGAAAAGAAAAATCATTAATTCCTTTAAGTTTCTTAAATTTGTAAACCAAGTCACCATAAAATTCAGGTTCCGAAAGGCCCTCACTTAAAAGCGTCTTTAACCCAACATTATATTTGGAAATCAATTCATAGTGTCTACGATAAAATTTAGAAAATGTTTTTCGAAGTTTATGATACCGATAGCCCTGTTGCAGAAGTTTTGCCGTTAAACATTTATTTCGAGCGTTGAAATCTGTAACATGATTGCAGACTCTAGCAAACCTAATAAGTTGCGAAATGTATACACCATAAGAAGCACGACGAGGAACGTCACCATCCAAAAAAGGAAAATTTACTATATCAAAATCAAAGTCACCTCGCTTATCATAAATTTTAGAAGAAACAAATCCATTAGCAACAGAAAGATGTAGATCTAAAAAGGGGGCTTCAGTATCTGAGATATTGGCTTTGTTCAACTGAAGTTCAGGTGGATAAATTTGATTGACCATACCTTCAAAATAAGGGTTGTCAATGTTCAAAAGGTCATCGAGGTACCTAGATGTGGAATTAAAAGCCTCGATAACATCAGCTTGATTATCATGGTTAAGAGAATCCATGAAATCTCTTTCGTAGCAGTATAAAAATAAATCAGCTACGAGAGGTGCGCAATTTGTACCCATCGGAATTCCAACAATTTGTCTGTATAACTTGGTCCCAAATCTAATATAAATATTATCAAGGAGATAGGATAAGGCGTCGCATACATTCTGACATGACCAAAGTGTATACCGACTTTGGTCAGAGGAAGTGAAAAAAGCCTTTCTGTCATTACATGCCAAATAAAGTGAACCATAGTTTTTTAATGCCCTTTTGAAGGTCCACTCTATCAAATCCAGAAGTTTTTCTTTAATTAGATTATGTGGTAATGTTGTATACAGAGTTGAAAAATCATATGTGGACAAGCTTGTCGCACGGAACCCTCTACACTTCAATTTACTGAGCACCTCACCAGAATTTTTAATTGACCAAAACCAATTTTTATTTGAAGTTTCATACACTGTCTCACAGTATCTTATAACATGAGATTTGATAGCAGTAAGACAGGAAGTTAATAATTTAGAAAGTTCAGTGGTAGTACAAGAGCTAGAATTTGCAATAAATCTAGCTTTGTATGGTCTTTTGTGAAGCTTAGGTAACCAATACATCGTAGGAAGTTTGTCTTGGCCTTCATTGACACAAACAGAAAACTTAACAGGTAAATCGTTTAAGTGGGCATTAACTACAGACACCTCATCAGTATCTGTCTCCAGATAAGCCCTGGTACCATCAAGCTCCTGTTTTAAGGTGTTAACGTAGTGAAGCCTACAAACGACAACAACATTGTTTGCGGCTTTATCTGCCGGAACCAAGACATACTTTCTATGAAATTCTTGGATACCCTGCTTTAAATGCCTAAATGACGATTTGGGTTTAGGAGGTAAAAGATTAGTATTTTGTGAATAAAACTTAATACGTTTATCCACGATAGTGAAGATACTTCTTTTCCATTCTTTAAGAGCATTATCCTCAACACCCTCTCGTTTACACCATCGATTACCGAAATCATTTAATGCAGATGAAATCTCCTCTCTACATTTGTCGAAATTAATGTAGGAAGGGAATCTATATTTCGGACCTTTAGAAACAATTTTGCGAATTCTAGAATCCGAAATTATTTTTAAATTTCCAGTAATAATATGTCCAGCGGGTTGATAAACATATTTTGAATCTTTACAATCTCAAGACTTAGGAGTATTAGCATGGATATCAAGATCAGAAACAAGTTTATTGAAATTAAAAATTGTATTTCTGATTGGTTTGTTATATTTGTAACAAATAATAGGAGGTTCTGAATTTTGGAAGTAGGTAGGTATAGACTGTGTCACTGATTTATCCTGGAATATGCTTGGTAAATCAATAAAGTCAATTCCTTTATTGATGAAAGGAATTTTAATAAAACTTCTAATGTGATTAGATTCGGAATCGATAAATGGACGAAGAGCATGCTGAGTATAACATCTTGTTAACAGTGCAGCGTCATACATTTGATGATTTCTATCGTAAAATCTATTAGCCTCTGTGTCCAAGGAACGTAATGCAGCAATAGGTAGAGAACTAAGATACGACAGCATTGGATGTCGACCGTGAATCCTTAGTTTAACAGCTAAATCATTAAGAGAAATGTTCAATTTCAATGCAGCACACCGTTTACGTTTGTCATTACCCTTTTTCCGTATACCATGAGATCTAGATTTACGTTTACGAGAGTCCGAAAGTGTAAGTACATCAAAATCGGGCATTTTGGAAATATTGCCTTCATGGTAAATGTTGTCGTTAAATCCCAGTGGAAAGGGTGTTTGCAGTAATTTTATCCATTTAAGTTCAGTTTCAAATCGTTTAATGTTTTTGAATCTAACTGAAGAATTTTCATCATATGAGATTTTCTCCACTGGTTGAACTTTAACATCATTGGGAGAATGACCAGTGCGCTTAAAATGCTGGTACAGAAAGGTATCATTACTTTTGGGCTTTCTGATTCTACGATAGTGCTCACCAAATCGTTTTTGCAAAGTTCGACAAGTTTGTCCAACATATTGCATCCTACAATTGTTTGTATTTCAAGTAAGAACATATACAAGATCCATTGATTTTCAGTCTAAATCAGAATCATTAACCACTGAAAATGTCCTACCATTCACAGATGAAGTGATAGTAGTCTTAGAGCATAAATGATTGCAACAGTTGCACTTCTTGGCATTGCACTTAGAAATACTAGGGTACATTCCAGGTCTCTTGAACGGATTAATATATTTACGTAAAATTGGTGATTTGAGTGGAGATAACCTAATCTGAAGATTATTACGAAACATATTAGAATTAGAAGCTCCGTGTAGATTAACAGTAGATGCCGAAAATAAATTAAGAGGTGTCACCCTTACAGTAGGTAATAAATTTTGAAAATTGTTAGTTGAATGAGGAATCCGTACAGTAGACGCGGCATGCAACCTAAGGGGAGTTAATGTAATTCCTAATCGTTTTGTGATAGTCATAGTTGGGAGTATTGTGTTGATACTGCCAAAAGGAGCGCGACACTCATACCGGTTATAGAATAAATAATGCACTTAATCGTAATGCAAAAACTTTCGAATGAAAGAAAAAGGTATAACCGAAACCCACACCTCAGGTCCATGTCTAATACAAGTCCATGGATAGAAACGTAAGAATCGCTTATACAACGAGATACGAGTGACGGTCAACTAATGACCTTCAATACGGTATCGAAGAGTTGTGGTAGTTAGAGATAGGAAAATACAAACTGATTGCAAGCAATCCCTGAGGATTGGAAAAATAAGAGCATTAAATGGATGTACGGGGAGACTTTTTAGGGCCGCCACACGGCACAACCACAAGAACTCTGATATAAAAAGGTACAAGTAGGCAAAGATCAGGAAAAGGCGCAATCAGAAAAAGATTCCCACTCCAAAAACCGAGGTGGGAAAAAACCAAACTAACAATCAGGTACTTATACCATGAAACATATCGTAAGCCGAATGAGCAGCTATTTTCCCAACAGGTGGCCACTCAGTTACCTTAACTTAACTAAAAATATGAAAACACACATAAGGCGCCAACAGCACAGAAATTTAAAACACCAAGACATAAAACAGAAAGAACCACCACAGAAGTATCGACTTGGAACGATCAGTAACACAAAGTTACTGGCGGGCTTAAACCGGTTTTACATGGCCATAACCTCACCCTCAGCTTCCGCAGTGGTTCATAACATTTAGTTAGTTATTCGGTCCTCGTGGTGAATCTCTAACTAGTCAATGAATCATCAAGAACAAACAAATAAATCATGATAAACATCCTGATGAATCAAAAACCAGGACTCACAGACTGAGTAAGCTGCCCGACGATGGAGATCCCTGGGCGCCGAATAACCTACTAACTCCGGAGCAAAAGAAAAACACCAGTTGGACCCCGGTGGGCCAAGCAACAGACAAGAAGCTCCGGCCCCAACCAACTAAAATGAATAGCTTTATGTCGGGGCCATCATAGAGTCTGACGCCCGACCCACCGGCGTGCAATTAAAGAAGGCAGCATAGTTATCAACCATGATTGGGTTAAAAACTAAGCATGCAGACTGTCGCATAACATTCAAGTTATAACCTATACGTCTGTAACGTGTTATGATTTTTCTGAACTGAAAAGAAAAATCATTAATTCCTTTAAGTTTCTTAAATTTGTAAACCAAGTCACCATAAAATTCAGGTTCCGAAAGGCCCTCACTTAAAAGCGTCTTTAACCCAACATTATATTTGGAAATCAATTCATAGTGTCTACGATAAAATTTAGAAAATGTTTTTCGAAGTTTATGATACCGATAGCCCTGTTGCAGAAGTTTTGCCGTTAAACATTTATTTCGAGCGTTGAAATCTGTAACATGATTGCAGACTCTAGCAAACCTAATAAGTTGCGAAATGTATACACCATAAGAAGCACGACGAGGAACGTCACCATCCAAAAAAGGAAAATTTACTATATCAAAATCAAAGTCATCTCGCTTATCATAAATTTTAGAAGAAACAAATCCATTAGCAACAGAAAGATGTAGATCTAAAAAGGGGGCTTCAGTATCTGAGATATTGGCTTTGTTCAACTGAAGTTCAGGTGGATAAATTTGATTGACCATACCTTCAAAATAAGGGTTGTCAATGTTCAAAAGGTCATCGAGGTACCTAGATGTGGAATTAAAAGCCTCGATAACATCAGCTTGATTATCATGGTTAAGAGAATCCATGAAATCTCTTTCGTAGCAGTATAAAAATAAATCAGCTACGAGAGGTGCGCAATTTGTACCCATCGGAATTCCAACAATTTGTCTGTATAACTTGGTCCCAAATCTAATATAAATATTATCAAGGAGATAGGATAAGGCGTCGCATACATTCTGACATGACCAAAGTGTATACCGACTTTGGTCAGAGGAAGTGAAAAAAGCCTTTCTGTCATTACATGCCAAATAAAGTGAACCATAGTTTTTTAATGCCCTTTTGAAGGTCCACTCTATCAAATCCAGAAGTTTTTCTTTAATTAGATTATGTGGTAATGTTGTATACAGAGTTGAAAAATCATATGTGGACAAGCTTGTCGCACGGAACCCTCTACACTTCAATTTACTGAGCACCTCACCAGAATTTTTAATTGACCAAAACCAATTTTTATTTGAAGTTTCATACACTGTCTCACAGTATCTTATAACATGAGATTTGATAGCAGTAAGACAGGAAGTTAATAATTTAGAAAGTTCAGTGGTAGTACAAGAGCTAGAATTTGCAATAAATCTAGCTTTGTATGGTCTTTTGTGAAGCTTAGGTAACCAATACATCGTAGGAAGTTTGTCTTGGCCTTCATTGACACAAACAGAAAACTTAACAGGTAAATCGTTTAAGTGGGCATTAACTACAGACACCTCATCAGTATCTGTCTCCAGATAAGCCCTGGTACCATCAAGCTCCTGTTTTAAGGTGTTAACGTAGTGAAGCCTACAAACGACAACAACATTGTTTGCGGCTTTATCTGCCGGAACCAAGACATACTTTCTATGAAATTCTTGGATACCCTGCTTTAAATGCCTAAATGACGATTTGGGTTTAGGAGGTAAAAGATTAGTATTTTGTGAATAAAACTTAATACGTTTATCCACGATAGTGAAGATACTTCTTTTCCATTCTTTAAGAGCATTATCCTCAACACCCTCTCGTTTACACCATCGATTACCGAAATCATTTAATGCAGATGAAATCTCCTCTCTACATTTGTCGAAATTAATGTAGGAAGGGAATCTATATTTCGGACCTTTAGAAACAATTTTGCGAATTCTAGAATCCGAAATTATTTTTAAATTTCCAGTAATAATATGTCCAGCGGGTTGATAAACATATTTTGAATCTTTACAATCTCAAGACTTAGGAGTATTAGCATGGATATCAAGATCAGAAACAAGTTTATTGAAATTAAAAATTGTATTTCTGATTGGTTTGTTATATTTGTAACAAATAATAGGAGGTTCTGAATTTTGGAAGTAGGTAGGTATAGACTGTGTCACTGATTTATCCTGGAATATGCTTGGTAAATCAATAAAGTCAATTCCTTTATTGATGAAAGGAATTTTAATAAAACTTCTAATGTGATTAGATTCGGAATCGATAAATGGACGAAGAGCATGCTGAGTATAACATCTTGTTAACAGTGCAGCGTCATACATTTGATGATTTCTATCGTAAAATCTATTAGCCTCTGTGTCCAAGGAACGTAATGCAGCAATAGGTAGAGAACTAAGATACGACAGCATTGGATGTCGACCGTGAATCCTTAGTTTAACAGCTAAATCATTAAGAGAAATGTTCAATTTCAATGCAGCACACCGTTTACGTTTGTCATTACCCTTTTTCCGTATACCATGAGATCTAGATTTACGTTTACGAGAGTCCGAAAGTGTAAGTACATCAAAATCGGGCATTTTGGAAATATTGCCTTCATGGTAAATGTTGTCGTTAAATCCCAGTGGAAAGGGTGTTTGCAGTAATTTTATCCATTTAAGTTCAGTTTCAAATCGTTTAATGTTTTTGAATCTAACTGAAGAATTTTCATCATATGAGATTTTCTCCACTGGTTGAACTTTAACATCATTGGGAGAATGACCAGTGCGCTTAAAATGCTGGTACAGAAAGGTATCATTACTTTTGGGCTTTCTGATTCTACGATAGTGCTCACCAAATCGTTTTTGCAAAGTTCGACAAGTTTGTCCAACATATTGCATCCTACAATTGTTTGTATTTCAAGTAAGAACATATACAAGATCCATTGATTTTCAGTCTAAATCAGAATCATTAACCACTGAAAATGTCCTACCATTCACAGATGAAGTGATAGTAGTCTTAGAGCATAAATGATTGCAACAGTTGCACTTCTTGGCATTGCACTTAGAAATACTAGGGTACATTCCAGGTCTCTTGAACGGATTAATATATTTACGTAAAATTGGTGATTTGAGTGGAGATAACCTAATCTGAAGATTATTACGAAACATATTAGAATTAGAAGCTCCGTGTAGATTAACAGTAGATGCCGAAAATAAATTAAGAGGTGTCACCCTTACAGTAGGTAATAAATTTTGAAAATTGTTAGTTGAATGAGGAATCCGTACAGTAGACGCGGCATGCAACCTAAGGGGAGTTAATGTAATTCCTAATCGTTTTGTGATAGTCATAGTTGGGAGTATTGTGTTGATACTGCCAAAAGGAGCGCGACACTCATACCGGTTATAGAATAAATAATGCACTTAATCGTAATGCAAAAACTTTCGAATGAAAGAAAAAGGTATAACCGAAACCCACACCTCAGGTCCATGTCTAATACAAGTCCATGGATAGAAACGTAAGAATCGCTTATACAACGAGATACGAGTGACGGTCAACTAATGACCTTCAATACGGTATCGAAGAGTTGTGGTAGTTAGAGATAGGAAAATACAAACTGATTGCAAGCAATCCCTGAGGATTGGAAAAATAAGAGCATTAAATGGATGTACGGGGAGACTTTTTAGGGCCGCCACACGGCACAACCACAAGAACTCTGATATAAAAAGGTACAAGTAGGCAAAGATCAGGAAAAGGCGCAATCAGAAAAAGATTCCCACTCCAAAAACCGAGGTGGGAAAAAACCAAACTAACAATCAGGTACTTATACCATGAAACATATCGTAAGCCGAATGAGCAGCTATTTTCCCAACAGGTGGCCACTCAGTTACCTTAACTTAACTAAAAATATGAAAACACACATAAGGCGCCAACAGCACAGAAATTTAAAACACCAAGACATAAAACAGAAAGAACCACCACAGAAGTATCGACTTGGAACGATCAGTAACACAAAGTTACTGGCGGGCTTAAACCGGTTTTACATGGCCATAACCTCACCCTCAGCTTCCGCAGTGGTTCATAACATTTAGTTAGTTATTCGGTCCTCGTGGTGAATCTCTAACTAGTCAATGAATCATCAAGAACAAACAAATAAATCATGATAAACATCCTGATGAATCAAAAACCAGGACTCACAGACTGAGTAAGCTGCCCGACGATGGAGATCCCTGGGCGCCGAATAACCTACTAACTCCGGAGCAAAAGAAAAACACCAGTTGGACCCCGGTGGGCCAAGCAACAGACAAGAAGCTCCGGCCCCAACCAACTAAAATGAATAGCTTTATGTCGGGGCCATCATAGAGTCTGACGCCCGACCCACCGGCGTGCAATTAAAGAAGGCAGCATAGTTATCAACCATGATTGGGTTAAAAACTAAGCATGCAGACTGTCGCATAACATTCAAGTTATAACCTATACGTCTGTAACGTGTTATGATTTTTCTGAACTGAAAAGAAAAATCATTAATTCCTTTAAGTTTCTTAAATTTGTAAACCAAGTCACCATAAAATTCAGGTTCCGAAAGGCCCTCACTTAAAAGCGTCTTTAACCCAACATTATATTTGGAAATCAATTCATAGTGTCTACGATAAAATTTAGAAAATGTTTTTCGAAGTTTATGATACCGATAGCCCTGTTGCAGAAGTTTTGCCGTTAAACATTTATTTCGAGCGTTGAAATCTGTAACATGATTGCAGACTCTAGCAAACCTAATAAGTTGCGAAATGTATACACCATAAGAAGCACGACGAGGAACGTCACCATCCAAAAAAGGAAAATTTACTATATCAAAATCAAAGTCATCTCGCTTATCATAAATTTTAGAAGAAACAAATCCATTAGCAACAGAAAGATGTAGATCTAAAAAGGGGGCTTCAGTATCTGAGATATTGGCTTTGTTCAACTGAAGTTCAGGTGGATAAATTTGATTGACCATACCTTCAAAATAAGGGTTGTCAATGTTCAAAAGGTCATCGAGGTACCTAGATGTGGAATTAAAAGCCTCGATAACATCAGCTTGATTATCATGGTTAAGAGAATCCATGAAATCTCTTTCGTAGCAGTATAAAAATAAATCAGCTACGAGAGGTGCGCAATTTGTACCCATCGGAATTCCAACAATTTGTCTGTATAACTTGGTCCCAAATCTAATATAAATATTATCAAGGAGATAGGATAAGGCGTCGCATACATTCTGACATGACCAAAGTGTATACCGACTTTGGTCAGAGGAAGTGAAAAAAGCCTTTCTGTCATTACATGCCAAATAAAGTGAACCATAGTTTTTTAATGCCCTTTTGAAGGTCCACTCTATCAAATCCAGAAGTTTTTCTTTAATTAGATTATGTGGTAATGTTGTATACAGAGTTGAAAAATCATATGTGGACAAGCTTGTCGCACGGAACCCTCTACACTTCAATTTACTGAGCACCTCACCAGAATTTTTAATTGACCAAAACCAATTTTTATTTGAAGTTTCATACACTGTCTCACAGTATCTTATAACATGAGATTTGATAGCAGTAAGACAGGAAGTTAATAATTTAGAAAGTTCAGTGGTAGTACAAGAGCTAGAATTTGCAATAAATCTAGCTTTGTATGGTCTTTTGTGAAGCTTAGGTAACCAATACATCGTAGGAAGTTTGTCTTGGCCTTCATTGACACAAACAGAAAACTTAACAGGTAAATCGTTTAAGTGGGCATTAACTACAGACACCTCATCAGTATCTGTCTCCAGATAAGCCCTGGTACCATCAAGCTCCTGTTTTAAGGTGTTAACGTAGTGAAGCCTACAAACGACAACAACATTGTTTGCGGCTTTATCTGCCGGAACCAAGACATACTTTCTATGAAATTCTTGGATACCCTGCTTTAAATGCCTAAATGACGATTTGGGTTTAGGAGGTAAAAGATTAGTATTTTGTGAATAAAACTTAATACGTTTATCCACGATAGTGAAGATACTTCTTTTCCATTCTTTAAGAGCATTATCCTCAACACCCTCTCGTTTACACCATCGATTACCGAAATCATTTAATGCAGATGAAATCTCCTCTCTACATTTGTCGAAATTAATGTAGGAAGGGAATCTATATTTCGGACCTTTAGAAACAATTTTGCGAATTCTAGAATCCGAAATTATTTTTAAATTTCCAGTAATAATATGTCCAGCGGGTTGATAAACATATTTTGAATCTTTACAATCTCAAGACTTAGGAGTATTAGCATGGATATCAAGATCAGAAACAAGTTTATTGAAATTAAAAATTGTATTTCTGATTGGTTTGTTATATTTGTAACAAATAATAGGAGGTTCTGAATTTTGGAAGTAGGTAGGTATAGACTGTGTCACTGATTTATCCTGGAATATGCTTGGTAAATCAATAAAGTCAATTCCTTTATTGATGAAAGGAATTTTAATAAAACTTCTAATGTGATTAGATTCGGAATCGATAAATGGACGAAGAGCATGCTGAGTATAACATCTTGTTAACAGTGCAGCGTCATACATTTGATGATTTCTATCGTAAAATCTATTAGCCTCTGTGTCCAAGGAACGTAATGCAGCAATAGGTAGAGAACTAAGATACGACAGCATTGGATGTCGACCGTGAATCCTTAGTTTAACAGCTAAATCATTAAGAGAAATGTTCAATTTCAATGCAGCACACCGTTTACGTTTGTCATTACCCTTTTTCCGTATACCATGAGATCTAGATTTACGTTTACGAGAGTCCGAAAGTGTAAGTACATCAAAATCGGGCATTTTGGAAATATTGCCTTCATGGTAAATGTTGTCGTTAAATCCCAGTGGAAAGGGTGTTTGCAGTAATTTTATCCATTTAAGTTCAGTTTCAAATCGTTTAATGTTTTTGAATCTAACTGAAGAATTTTCATCATATGAGATTTTCTCCACTGGTTGAACTTTAACATCATTGGGAGAATGACCAGTGCGCTTAAAATGCTGGTACAGAAAGGTATCATTACTTTTGGGCTTTCTGATTCTACGATAGTGCTCACCAAATCGTTTTTGCAAAGTTCGACAAGTTTGTCCAACATATTGCATCCTACAATTGTTTGTATTTCAAGTAAGAACATATACAAGATCCATTGATTTTCAGTCTAAATCAGAATCATTAACCACTGAAAATGTCCTACCATTCACAGATGAAGTGATAGTAGTCTTAGAGCATAAATGATTGCAACAGTTGCACTTCTTGGCATTGCACTTAGAAATACTAGGGTACATTCCAGGTCTCTTGAACGGATTAATATATTTACGTAAAATTGGTGATTTGAGTGGAGATAACCTAATCTGAAGATTATTACGAAACATATTAGAATTAGAAGCTCCGTGTAGATTAACAGTAGATGCCGAAAATAAATTAAGAGGTGTCACCCTTACAGTAGGTAATAAATTTTGAAAATTGTTAGTTGAATGAGGAATCCGTACAGTAGACGCGGCATGCAACCTAAGGGGAGTTAATGTAATTCCTAATCGTTTTGTGATAGTCATAGTTGGGAGTATTGTGTTGATACTGCCAAAAGGAGCGCGACACTCATACCGGTTATAGAATAAATAATGCACTTAATCGTAATGCAAAAACTTTCGAATGAAAGAAAAAGGTATAACCGAAACCCACACCTCAGGTCCATGTCTAATACAAGTCCATGGATAGAAACGTAAGAATCGCTTATACAACGAGATACGAGTGACGGTCAACTAATGACCTTCAATACGGTATCGAAGAGTTGTGGTAGTTAGAGATAGGAAAATACAAACTGATTGCAAGCAATCCCTGAGGATTGGAAAAATAAGAGCATTAAATGGATGTACGGGGAGACTTTTTAGGGCCGCCACACGGCACAACCACAAGAACTCTGATATAAAAAGGTACAAGTAGGCAAAGATCAGGAAAAGGCGCAATCAGAAAAAGATTCCCACTCCAAAAACCGAGGTGGGAAAAAACCAAACTAACAATCAGGTACTTATACCATGAAACATATCGTAAGCCGAATGAGCAGCTATTTTCCCAACAGGTGGCCACTCAGTTACCTTAACTTAACTAAAAATATGAAAACACACATAAGGCGCCAACAGCACAGAAATTTAAAACACCAAGACATAAAACAGAAAGAACCACCACAGAAGTATCGACTTGGAACGATCAGTAACACAAAGTTACTGGCGGGCTTAAACCGGTTTTACATGGCCATAACCTCACCCTCAGCTTCCGCAGTGGTTCATAACATTTAGTTAGTTATTCGGTCCTCGTGGTGAATCTCTAACTAGTCAATGAATCATCAAGAACAAACAAATAAATCATGATAAACATCCTGATGAATCAAAAACCAGGACTCACAGACTGAGTAAGCTGCCCGACGATGGAGATCCCTGGGCGCCGAATAACCTACTAACTCCGGAGCAAAAGAAAAACACCAGTTGGACCCCGGTGGGCCAAGCAACAGACAAGAAGCTCCGGCCCCAACCAACTAAAATGAATAGCTTTATGTCGGGGCCATCATAGAGTCTGACGCCCGACCCACCGGCGTGCAATTAAAGAAGGCAGCATAGTTATCAACCATGATTGGGTTAAAAACTAAGCATGCAGACTGTCGCATAACATTCAAGTTATAACCTATACGTCTGTAACGTGTTATGATTTTTCTGAACTGAAAAGAAAAATCATTAATTCCTTTAAGTTTCTTAAATTTGTAAACCAAGTCACCATAAAATTCAGGTTCCGAAAGGCCCTCACTTAAAAGCGTCTTTAACCCAACATTATATTTGGAAATCAATTCATAGTGTCTACGATAAAATTTAGAAAATGTTTTTCGAAGTTTATGATACCGATAGCCCTGTTGCAGAAGTTTTGCCGTTAAACATTTATTTCGAGCGTTGAAATCTGTAACATGATTGCAGACTCTAGCAAACCTAATAAGTTGCGAAATGTATACACCATAAGAAGCACGACGAGGAACGTCACCATCCAAAAAAGGAAAATTTACTATATCAAAATCAAAGTCATCTCGCTTATCATAAATTTTAGAAGAAACAAATCCATTAGCAACAGAAAGATGTAGATCTAAAAAGGGGGCTTCAGTATCTGAGATATTGGCTTTGTTCAACTGAAGTTCAGGTGGATAAATTTGATTGACCATACCTTCAAAATAAGGGTTGTCAATGTTCAAAAGGTCATCGAGGTACCTAGATGTGGAATTAAAAGCCTCGATAACATCAGCTTGATTATCATGGTTAAGAGAATCCATGAAATCTCTTTCGTAGCAGTATAAAAATAAATCAGCTACGAGAGGTGCGCAATTTGTACCCATCGGAATTCCAACAATTTGTCTGTATAACTTGGTCCCAAATCTAATATAAATATTATCAAGGAGATAGGATAAGGCGTCGCATACATTCTGACATGACCAAAGTGTATACCGACTTTGGTCAGAGGAAGTGAAAAAAGCCTTTCTGTCATTACATGCCAAATAAAGTGAACCATAGTTTTTTAATGCCCTTTTGAAGGTCCACTCTATCAAATCCAGAAGTTTTTCTTTAATTAGATTATGTGGTAATGTTGTATACAGAGTTGAAAAATCATATGTGGACAAGCTTGTCGCACGGAACCCTCTACACTTCAATTTACTGAGCACCTCACCAGAATTTTTAATTGACCAAAACCAATTTTTATTTGAAGTTTCATACACTGTCTCACAGTATCTTATAACATGAGATTTGATAGCAGTAAGACAGGAAGTTAATAATTTAGAAAGTTCAGTGGTAGTACAAGAGCTAGAATTTGCAATAAATCTAGCTTTGTATGGTCTTTTGTGAAGCTTAGGTAACCAATACATCGTAGGAAGTTTGTCTTGGCCTTCATTGACACAAACAGAAAACTTAACAGGTAAATCGTTTAAGTGGGCATTAACTACAGACACCTCATCAGTATCTGTCTCCAGATAAGCCCTGGTACCATCAAGCTCCTGTTTTAAGGTGTTAACGTAGTGAAGCCTACAAACGACAACAACATTGTTTGCGGCTTTATCTGCCGGAACCAAGACATACTTTCTATGAAATTCTTGGATACCCTGCTTTAAATGCCTAAATGACGATTTGGGTTTAGGAGGTAAAAGATTAGTATTTTGTGAATAAAACTTAATACGTTTATCCACGATAGTGAAGATACTTCTTTTCCATTCTTTAAGAGCATTATCCTCAACACCCTCTCGTTTACACCATCGATTACCGAAATCATTTAATGCAGATGAAATCTCCTCTCTACATTTGTCGAAATTAATGTAGGAAGGGAATCTATATTTCGGACCTTTAGAAACAATTTTGCGAATTCTAGAATCCGAAATTATTTTTAAATTTCCAGTAATAATATGTCCAGCGGGTTGATAAACATATTTTGAATCTTTACAATCTCAAGACTTAGGAGTATTAGCATGGATATCAAGATCAGAAACAAGTTTATTGAAATTAAAAATTGTATTTCTGATTGGTTTGTTATATTTGTAACAAATAATAGGAGGTTCTGAATTTTGGAAGTAGGTAGGTATAGACTGTGTCACTGATTTATCCTGGAATATGCTTGGTAAATCAATAAAGTCAATTCCTTTATTGATGAAAGGAATTTTAATAAAACTTCTAATGTGATTAGATTCGGAATCGATAAATGGACGAAGAGCATGCTGAGTATAACATCTTGTTAACAGTGCAGCGTCATACATTTGATGATTTCTATCGTAAAATCTATTAGCCTCTGTGTCCAAGGAACGTAATGCAGCAATAGGTAGAGAACTAAGATACGACAGCATTGGATGTCGACCGTGAATCCTTAGTTTAACAGCTAAATCATTAAGAGAAATGTTCAATTTCAATGCAGCACACCGTTTACGTTTGTCATTACCCTTTTTCCGTATACCATGAGATCTAGATTTACGTTTACGAGAGTCCGAAAGTGTAAGTACATCAAAATCGGGCATTTTGGAAATATTGCCTTCATGGTAAATGTTGTCGTTAAATCCCAGTGGAAAGGGTGTTTGCAGTAATTTTATCCATTTAAGTTCAGTTTCAAATCGTTTAATGTTTTTGAATCTAACTGAAGAATTTTCATCATATGAGATTTTCTCCACTGGTTGAACTTTAACATCATTGGGAGAATGACCAGTGCGCTTAAAATGCTGGTACAGAAAGGTATCATTACTTTTGGGCTTTCTGATTCTACGATAGTGCTCACCAAATCGTTTTTGCAAAGTTCGACAAGTTTGTCCAACATATTGCATCCTACAATTGTTTGTATTTCAAGTAAGAACATATACAAGATCCATTGATTTTCAGTCTAAATCAGAATCATTAACCACTGAAAATGTCCTACCATTCACAGATGAAGTGATAGTAGTCTTAGAGCATAAATGATTGCAACAGTTGCACTTCTTGGCATTGCACTTAGAAATACTAGGGTACATTCCAGGTCTCTTGAACGGATTAATATATTTACGTAAAATTGGTGATTTGAGTGGAGATAACCTAATCTGAAGATTATTACGAAACATATTAGAATTAGAAGCTCCGTGTAGATTAACAGTAGATGCCGAAAATAAATTAAGAGGTGTCACCCTTACAGTAGGTAATAAATTTTGAAAATTGTTAGTTGAATGAGGAATCCGTACAGTAGACGCGGCATGCAACCTAAGGGGAGTTAATGTAATTCCTAATCGTTTTGTGATAGTCATAGTTGGGAGTATTGTGTTGATACTGCCAAAAGGAGCGCGACACTCATACCGGTTATAGAATAAATAATGCACTTAATCGTAATGCAAAAACTTTCGAATGAAAGAAAAAGGTATAACCGAAACCCACACCTCAGGTCCATGTCTAATACAAGTCCATGGATAGAAACGTAAGAATCGCTTATACAACGAGATACGAGTGACGGTCAACTAATGACCTTCAATACGGTATCGAAGAGTTGTGGTAGTTAGAGATAGGAAAATACAAACTGATTGCAAGCAATCCCTGAGGATTGGAAAAATAAGAGCATTAAATGGATGTACGGGGAGACTTTTTAGGGCCGCCACACGGCACAACCACAAGAACTCTGATATAAAAAGGTACAAGTAGGCAAAGATCAGGAAAAGGCGCAATCAGAAAAAGATTCCCACTCCAAAAACCGAGGTGGGAAAAAACCAAACTAACAATCAGGTACTTATACCATGAAACATATCGTAAGCCGAATGAGCAGCTATTTTCCCAACAGGTGGCCACTCAGTTACCTTAACTTAACTAAAAATATGAAAACACACATAAGGCGCCAACAGCACAGAAATTTAAAACACCAAGACATAAAACAGAAAGAACCACCACAGAAGTATCGACTTGGAACGATCAGTAACACAAAGTTACTGGCGGGCTTAAACCGGTTTTACATGGCCATAACCTCACCCTCAGCTTCCGCAGTGGTTCATAACATTTAGTTAGTTATTCTCTTGACGATTAGGCAAAGGAGTTGACGTCTTTTCTTGGCAAAGCTGTCCTTTTGACTGATCCTGCGACAACGACTTTTGTGGTGAACGGGGTTTCTCCGCTGTTTTGGATTTTGATACTGAAGACTTTGATGGTGAGCGAGACTTCCCTGTGGAAGCCCTCGCTGTGGAAGAGGATGGACTTTGATGTTTTTTCAATGAGGATCTAGATGGTGAGTGCGACTTCTCTGCAGTAGACTTCGCTGTGGAAGAGGAAGTTTTCGATGAGGATTTGGAAGGTGAGTGGGACTTCTTCGTGGAAGACTTCGCTGTGGAAGAAGACGTTTTGGACGAGGATTTGGAAGGTGAGTGGGACTTCTTCCTGGAAGACTTCGCTGTGGAAGAGGACGTTTTGGACGAGGATTTGGTAGGTGAGTGGGACTTCTCTGTGGAAGGCCTCGCTGTAGACGAGGATTGATCGAGCTGTTTTTTCGATGAGGATCTGGACGGTGTGTGAGACTTCTCTGTGGAAGCCCTCGCTGAGGAAGATGATGGACGATGCTGTTTATTCGATGATTGTCTTGATGGCGAGTGAGACTTCCCTGTGGTAGCCGTCGCTGTGGAAGATGGCTTATGACTTGTTTTCGATGAGGATTTGGAAGGTGAGCGGGACTTCTCTGTGGAAGGCCTCGCTGTAGAAGAGGGTGGATCATGGGTTTTCGTTGAGGATCTGGCTGGTGATCGGGACTTCTCTGTGGAATGTCTAGCTGTAGATGAAGATAACTTATGTTTCTGTGGTGATAACCTTGAAGGCGAGCCGGACTTATCTGAGGTCTTTGATGCTGATTGTGTTGAAGATTTCGAAGACTTAGGTCTTGGTGAGGCTTTGGACGGTGTTGAAGAACTCTTGGATTCGGTGGTTTTCTCGGACAAGGGTCGAAAGGGCTGGACCACTATAGATCTTACTGTTGGTCTGTGTTGCTGTTCCCCTTGATCAACATGCTGTGTCTCTGTGACTGTGCTGTCCCCTGGTGACGTTTCACCTCTTGATTTTACTGATAGATCTAAGGGACCCTCTTCAGACTGTTGCTGTTGATCTCTGGCAGTCTCTGCAGTGTCGTCGACCCCCGTGCCAGACTCCACGACGATCCTCGTGTCCATCTCTGTGACCCGGATAGGTGGGTTGAAACTGTGCCTTATGTTTATATGGCGTCGCAAGTTGTCTTCTCGACTCTGTGCGTATGTGTAGTTGCAATACGGGCACTGTAAACGTGGTCCGTGAACGTCTCGAAGATGTTTGGACAGAGACCTTTCTGTCCGGAACCCAATCGGTTTGTCCACTTGTTGGCACTGTCTACAGATGTGGGTTTTCAGGTCTTCAGACATCTATAAGAACAAATATAACATAATTTTGAGTTATACATTATTTGATGGTGAACAAAAATCTGTTGTTAAACTTTAAGATTTAGTACTTTAAGGGTATCTGTTTTAATTCACTGTAAAACTTTAGAAATTTTCATCTAAAGAATATCTGTTTTTCTTTTATCTCATGCTGTGCAAGGTTTCAAGTGATTGTGATGTACTATCTTAGTGGCTGATTGAGGACCTCTTTGGATACGGTAAACAAGATCAGTCAACTGTTGCACTACCCGATAGGGACCCTCCCAACTGTACTGTAATTTTGGAGAAAGAGACCGTTTTCGCATCGTCTGCAACCATACCAAGTCACCGTCAGTGTATGAATACTGTTTAGCTCGGTGGTCATATGTGCGTTTTTGTCTGTCACTTGCTTTGAGCATCTTTTCACGTGCCAACTTATGGACGTCTTCAAGATGTTCTTTCATGTCCATAACATACTGACATTTATCTAATCTACTTTCAGGTGGTGGACCATACAAAAGATCAACAGGCAGCTCTACTTCACGGCCAAGCATCATTTGGCTTGGCGAATAGCCTGTGCTGTCATGTTCAGAAGATCTGTAGGCAAGCATAAGCAATGAAAGCTTCTGGTCCCAGTCACGTTGATCAGCGGCAATACACTTTGTCAACATATTGAGAAGGGTTCTATTGAACCGCTCAACAAGACCATTGCTTTGTGGGTGATATGCTGTTGACCTTGTTTTGTCTATGCCAAACAATAAACAAAGTTGCTGAAAGACTTCAGACTCAAATTGTCTCCCTTGGTCAGAATGTATCTGTCTTGGTATGCCATATCTACAGATAAATTCGTTTACAAGCACATCTGCCACTGTGACTGCCTCAATATTTTGCATCGCAAATGCTTCTGTCCATCGAGTAAAGTAGTCAGATATTACCAACACGTATCTGTTAACATGTCTGGTCTTAGTCAGTGGACCTAGTATGTCAATGCCAACCCTTTCCATTGGTGCGCCCACTTTAGAAACCTGCAACTTTGCTTGGGGTTTCTTTGTCACATTCTTTGCCTTCTGGCATTCTGTGCAAACCCGGCACCAATTCTCTACATCAAGGCGAAGGGTCGGCCAGTCAAATCTGTTTTTGATTCTTGCAACTGTACGATTAATACCAAGATGTCCAGCTGAGATATCATTGTGCAGTAACTTCATCACATCCTTCCTGAGGGATTTCGGTAGAAGTAAAACAGTGGCTTCCCCTGCATCATGAAAATTGCGTCGGTACACTAGTCCGTCCTGCAATATAAGACTGTCCCAGAGAGCCCAGTAGTATTTAATATTTGTGGAAAGATGTGATACGTCATTCCACTCTGGACGTTTCGTCTGTACCAGCCATTGATATACAAGTGAAATCTCTTCATCTTGAATCTGAGCTGTTCTGATTTTATCTGTGTCTGCGGGAAGCCAGTCTCCATTGTACATCAATGTTTCTGGTTCCTCATTACATTTTGAAGACTGAGATCGTGTTACTACCCTCAGCGAGGGTTCACTCTTGGGAGCTTCTGTCTGCAGGATTCTGTCACGTTCCTCACGCTTTGAGCAATAGTCACAATTGTCACATGGAAGACGTGAGAGACTGTCTGCGTTCATGTGTTTTCTCCCTATTCTGTGTTTAATCTTTAGATGATAAGATCCGAGGGTCTCCATCCATCTAGCCATTTGGCCCTCAATGTTTTTGAAGTTCATGAGCCATGTAAGAGCTCCATGATCTGTGCGTACAACAGTTTCCACACCATAGATGTAGTGGTGGAAGTGCTTTACAGATTCAACAACAGCCAGAAGTTCCTTCCTTGTGATGCAGTAATTTCTTTTAGCCTTATTCAAAGCTCGGCTGTAGTATGCAACTACACGCTCTGTGCCGTTGTCTAATTGAGACAGCACCGTCCCAATACCAACTCCACTAGCATCTGTATCCAACACAAAGTTTTGTCTTGTGGTTGGATAGCAAAGAATAGGACTGGAACACAAAGCTTGCTTAAGCTTCATAAAGGCTGTTTGACACTCCTCAGTCCAACGAAAAGGGACATTCTTTTCTGTCAGCTTGTGTAGGGGTTTGGCTATGGTTGCAAACCCTTCCACAAAGCGTCTGTAGTACGAGCACAAGCCAAGAAAACTTCGTACTTGGTGTACATCTGTGGGAGACGACCACTGTTCTACAGCTTTAATCTTGGCAGGATCTGTAGAGATACCTTTCTCTGAGACCACATGGCCCAAGAAACACACTTGCGTTTTGAAAAGCTGGCATTTTTGAGGAGAGAGCTTTAGACCGGCTGTTTGTCATCTGGATAACACTTCGGATAAACGCTCCATATGTTGCTCAAAATTGTCGGCAAAGATGATCACATCATCTATATACAGAAGGCAAATTTCCCAGTGCAGTCCAGACAAAATGATTTCCATCATCCGTTCAAAGGTTGCCGGGGCGTTACAAAGGCCGAAGCTCATCACCTTAAACTGAAAGAGCCCACAGATTGTTGTGAAAGCTGTTTTCTCGGCATCAACAGGGTCCATCTCGACCTGAAAATATCCACTTTGCAAGTCGAGCGTGGAGAACCATTTTGAGCCACGGAGTGCATCGAGGGACTCGTCTATGCGTGGTAGTGGGTAACTATCTTTGAGAGTTACACTGTTTAATTTTCTGTAATCCACGCAAAACCAAGTGGATCCGTCCTTCTTTTGAACCAGAACAACTGGAGATGACCAAGGACTCTGTGAGGGCTCAACAATACCCTGCTTTAGCATTTTTGTTATCTCCTCTCTAACTAACTCTCTTTTGGACAGGGGTAACCGCCTGGGGTTCTGTTTAACTGGTGCTGCATCGCCAGTATTAATCTTATGTTTCACGATGTCTGTCCGACCTAAGTCTGTCTTGTTTTTTGCAAACGCATCTTTATGCTTTATTAGCAGAACTCTAACTTGTTCCGCTTGTTCATCTGTGAGGTTCTCCTTAGCATTTTCCCAGGCTGGCTTTAAGTATTCAGGTAGAGTTTCCGTCTCTGCTGTATCTCTAACATGGCTCACCTCTCTCACTGACGAGATCGGATGACACGTTGCTATATGTGTATTTGCATACAGCACTTGTTCCTTTCCAGAAACATTAAGTACCCGCAGAGGAACAAAGTCTAGGCAAGGGTCTATTACTGTTTTGGCCACTAACAGGCCATTTTTGAATGCCTGTCCCTCAGCTTCAATGATCCCTTTCGTTATATGAGGGGTGCAACCCTCAATCTTGGCTGGAATGATCATCTCTGTGCCACGAGGAACTGTAATATTCTCGGCTACCTGTATTCTGAATAAAGAGGGAAGTGTGCTCTCATAGACACACTTGATCAAATTTCCATTTAAAAGGATTTCCCCTCTTGGAACGTTTATCTGGCAGTGGTGTTTGCACATAAAGTCATATCCAAGCACCACTGGAGTCTCAATCTCTGCAACAGCCATTGTCTGTGTATAACTTACACCCTTAATTTGCAGTGTAAAAGGAGCCTCGCCGCTTACTGGAACAAGACTTCCATCCGCCATTCTCAATCTTACGTCTGACTCAGACAGCGCTGGTTTTTCAGCTAGTCTGTTATATAAAGCTGGATGAATTGTTGACAGTGAGGAACCAGTATCGATTAGACAATTCACTGCAATACCACCAATCTCTGCTTTGAGGAACATTCCCTCATAGTCATCGTTACTATTGCTGGGTCTGTTTGCCGTAGCTGGGGAGTGACCCTCATCCCCAGCGCTTAACAGTTTCCCTGATTCTGATTTGTGTCTTTATTCATCTCAGACCGTCGTAACTCTAAAGCTCTCTGTTTAGTATAACAATCATTTTCTAAATGTCCCCTTTTTGTGCAGTAAGTACACAGCTTTCGAATCCTATGAGTATCTCTATTTCTGCTGTGACTGTAATTGTTTGACTTGTTGGCCTGTATTGGTTCCTCAATCTGTACCCTCATAGGTGCTTTATTTGACCTTGAAGGGTTGAGCTGTTTTCGGCTCCCTCGAAAAGCCTCAAACTCTAATGCCAGCTTTACAGCAGTCTCAATAGATTTCGGCTTCCCCTGATGCACTGCCCATTCCATGTCTGCATCATTTAGGGAGTCCTCGAATGCGTTTCTCGCTAGCGTATCACGGACGTCAATGTCAGTGTTTGGATATGCTAGCCGCACGAGGCGTTTGACGTCCTGTGCAAACTCTGTTAATGGTTCATCTTTCCTACGGAACCTGCTCTTCAACTCAGAGCGAAATAATTCTGACTGATCCTCGGGCTCAAAACGTGAGGTCAGTGCTGTAACTATAGAACTATAATTCTTTCTCTCTTGTGGTTTGAGATCGCTGAGAGTAACTTGAGCATCGTCTCTGAGGCTCAAAGCTAGCTCAAATGCCTTTGTTCTGTCATCCCATCTGTTAAATTCAGCCACCATTTCGAAGTGAATAAGGTATTCTCGCCAACCTGTTTTACCAGAGTATGTAGCTGGCTTTTTTGGTTTTTGTACGAGTGTCCTGTCGTCACCTCGTCCATAGCTGTTTGCCATTGTAAATGGGTGTCTGTTTGGTTCCTCATGAGGGTCATGTTCCTCATGAGGTACCTGATCCTCACGAAAGTCGTCTGTCCTATCTAAACGATTATCTGGGGTCTCATTGTTATTCATGTCCAGCTCCTCGTCACTAAAATCGTCCGTATAATGCCCATGGTCTGTGTCTAACCTATGTGTTCTGTTTCTCACTCTGCGTACCTCATTCCTTAATTGTCTCATTTCAGCATAGAGGCCATTGAGTTCTGTTCGTGCTATATTTACCGTCTCCCGACTTCTGCTCTTTCTCCTTTGACTTGCATTTCTGTTAATAATGACCTCAGAGTCGTCACTGTCATTTGCATTGGGTTGTCTGTTCCTCAGAGGAGGGTCGGGAGAAGGGAGTCTAGTTTCCGTGTCACTGTCGTCTATGTCAGAGACTCTGTTGGAAGCCATATTCGTGTCTGAGCAAGTGAGGACACTGGATTAGAATGATCCCATCGCTGTGCCACCAAACTGTAGCGTGCCGCCGATCTGGGAGGAACTCTTTTATCTCTCTGCACAAACTACGAAAATATTTGTTAGGTATAAGCGCTGCCACCAGTAGCGTAAACAGAGAGACACATGTAATTCCCAGTTCGCTAGAACGCTCAGACACACAAGCAACCAACAGAATACAAAGACATGTTATAATTTTGACAATATGTTTTATTCAGTAAGTTGTTAAAGTTAATCTCAAATTCAACAAGTGTTTGCTATCTTATTCGTCTGTTCATCAAGCAGGTGTCCGTAAGTCTGTTCTGTTTTAATGTATATTTAACTGTGTTATGTCTGTGAAACTGTTAGAGGTCCTCAATCAATTGATATGCTGTGAAACCTCGTGAGGGTCAGTTGAGGGTGCGCCTCATAAGGAGGAAAATATTTATGTATCCCTAACCTAGTATTGAATTGACCCGAACCTGATTAAACGCATTGTGATGGATTACAACAAATAGAATAAACTTTGGTAAGATTTTAACGTTATTTACACTGTAAACAACTGGTCGAATCGGGCCCTTGATTCGGCAGTTGTCATCACCCGTTTTTCTGACTGTTTGGCCGATTATCGGTCTTTCTGTACCATGGTACTTCTGTATGGGGTCAGAATCCCATCTAACTAAAGCGCTGTGTAAGATCTGTGAGGTAGAGTACCTACTGTTTGTGCACAAATGCGATATTCCACTCTGTGGTGGTGGCCACGAAAACTAATGACATGTTATACACCCTGGTATTCCAATGCCATGTTGTTTGGTTCTAATGACATGTTATACACCTTGGTATTCTAATGCCATGTTTGATTCTACTGTTTTTCAAGTGCCAGTCAACACCTTTGTACTGTATTATAGTGCCAGTTAACACTCTTTCAAAGGGGGAAGGGCTGTGAAAATCCCCTGGTTGTTTACTATCTTAAGGAACAGAACAGAGCAGGCTCAGGCAATCATTGAACATTACGAAACTGTCAAATACTGTAGGGAGGGACCGCCCCTCTGGGAACAACTTGTCGGTCACACCGGGGAGGCGGTTCCTTCCAAAGTCTGTGAAAGTCGGTTGACCAGGGCATTTTTCGCTGTACGACTCTTTCAACATCTTTCGGAAAGATACAAACAAGACTTTTTCTGTTACATAATAAAATAACTCTTATTGCTGACTAGTTTACGTAAATGACTAGATATACGAAAAAAAAAAATACAACTGTTGGGGTGTTACACTCCCTAAACTCCGCGCACGTCAATAACAGGGGTGCCTCATACCCCACCCCCAAACCCATGAATGTTTACGTTTCCCAATGTTTGAGTTGAAATTTCCGACAAACCAGAGTTTTCCCAGTATAACCGACCTATGGGCTGTAAAGGCACTTGTATGGACTACAAGCCCCACTGGGTCTCGAACTCCCTAAACTCGGTGGGGTTCTTGAGAAACCAGTCCGAGTTGGTACCGACACATTGCAATACTATACAGAAATTTCCATTTTTGGTCATCTTTGTACCCCTATTTCTCGAAAACTAGAGTTTTCCCGGCTTAGCCGCTTATGTGGTCTGAAAGTACATCCCTTCTACTGTAAATCCCACTAGGTCGCTTGCTCCCTAAACTCCGCGCACGTCAATGACAGGGGTGCCTCATACCCCACCCCTAAACCCATGAATGTTCACGTTTCCCAATGTTTGAGTTAAAATTTCCGACAAACCAGAGTTTTCCCAGTATAACCGACCTATGGGCTGTAAAGGCACTTGTATGGACTACAGGCCCCACTGGGTCTCGAACTCACTAAACTCGGTGGGGTTCTGTGAGAAACCAGCCCGAGTTGGTACCGACACATTGCAATACTATACAGAAATTTCCATTTTCGGTCATCTTTGTACCCCTATTTCTCGAAAACTAGAGTTTTCCCGGCATAGCCGCTTATGTGGTCTGAAAGTACATCCCTTCTACTGTAAATCCCACTATATCGCTTGCTCCCTAATCTCCGCGCACGTCAATAACAGGGGTGCCTCATACCCCACCCCCAAACCCATGAATGTTCACGTTTCCCAATGTTTGAGTTGAAATTTCCGACAAACCAGAGTTTTCCCAGTATAACCGACCTATGTGCTGTAAAGGCACTTGTATGGACTACAAGCCCCACTGGGTCTCGAACTCCCTAAACTCGGTGGGGTTCTTTGAGAAACCAGCCCGAGTTGGTACCGACACATTGCAATACTATACAGAAATTTCCATTTTTGGTCATCTTTGTACCCCTATTTCTCGAAAACTAGAGTTTTCCCGGCATAGCCGCTTATGTGGTCTGAAAGTACATCCCTTCTACTGTAAATCCCACAAGGATAGCTTTTAAAAAAGCTAGAAGCGGCTCGTTTAGCATTTTGTATTATGACCACACCATTTTGGAGATCTATTCATTTTTTAAACAAATAAACTTGTATGCTAGTGGTTTCTGAGAAAACAAATTTCTTATTTTGATGTGCATGAGCTCAAGATTACTCTCACACTGATCTCATGAGAATTAGTCGTAAAGTAAATGTGTGTGTGTGTGTGTGTGTGTGTGTGTGTGTGTGTGTGTGTGTGTGTGAGAGAGAGAGAGAGAGAGAGAGAGAGAGAGAGAGAGAGAGAGATTCCGTTACACTTTTATAGGCTAGAAACGGCTCTGTGTGCATAAACATAATGGACAAGTGGGATAAAAATATGTTGATTTCCGACCCACACTAATCAGTCATTAAGTAGGCATAAGCCACAGTACTGCTTGCAATGAAATAGCTATAGAAATTAGAGGTGTTTCGGAGGCGAACAGACACGGTCCAATGTATGGAAGTCGTGTACATGGTTTACTTGGTGTGAATTGTGTCAGTGAAAGTGGGGTCCCTTTGATCACGGTGCGAGACATTCTGCTTGCGGTTTGCCAGATGGTTTTTCTTGTGGACCTCCCGTTTTCGTACCACCCACTTATATGAGCTGAAATTATCTTAAAAGGGACATAAAATTGAATTAAAAAAGAAAAAAAGGCCGAGTGGACTTAATAAGACCGAAAAGTAAAAAGGCAGAGATGACCTGCTTCCTGGATTTCCTGTTCGGTAATTAGTCGACACTTACGGCCCCGATATCAGCATACGCAAAATGGTCTACATCCGAACTTTGCTTAAAAGAAAAATGATGATTGGCTGGATTTCATTAAACCAATCACTGCTAACGTTTAAAACATCACATGTTTTCGGCTTACCGGATGACTAATTAGTGAAGATCGGAAACCAACCTGTGTAGTCATGCGGAGTGTTCGGTATTTTTCGTAGGTTCCCAGCCAAAATCCTATCGTATATTCGGCTCGTCGAGACGAGCCGAAACAAGGATAGCTTTTAAAAAAGCTAGTGTCGCCCGTTTTCTCTGTTATTTAGATCTAGACCACCATCATTTAGTCCTGGATTGCGTAAGAATGGTTATTCAGCTTAACTAACATGTAGATCAACTGTCTAACCTACATCGCGTTTCACTTTTATACCTCGTTCACTCCATTTGTGTCGAGGGGTTTCATGGCCCGGGACATCAACGGAAGTGTTCTATTGAACATCCTGCCTGATCAAAATACATAAACCGAAATTTTGTGCTCAGGAGAAGAAACGCCTTGTAAAACGAATGCGTACACTCATAATTACTAAATCAAGTCCACCCACAGCAAAGCAAACTCCCCAACAGTGCCAACACCTCCGGTTTGGAGTTTGACAGCAAAGAATACCGAACCAGTTTTAAGACCAAAGATACGATTGGTCCAAATAGATCTAGCCAATCACTTTCTGCCTTTCAATAATCAGTTCCTGTCGGTAAAACGTTGCTGGTTTCCCGCTTTGTCAAATTACATGTAAAATATTTCGAGAACCATACACATTTTCGTATTTGGATTCTGTCGGTTTTCTTCCCTGTTTCTTTGGGAAAATCCTACCGTATATGTCACCCGTTGTGACGGGCGACAACTAGGTCGCTTGCTCCCTAAACTCCGCGCACGTCAATGACAGGGGTGCCTCATACCCCACCCCTAAACCCATGAATGTTCACGTTTCCTAATGTTTGAGTTGAAATTTCCGACAAACCAGAGTTTTTCCAGTATAACCGACCTATGGGCTGTAAAGGCACTTGTATGGACTACAGGCCCCACTGGGACTCGAACTCACTAAACTCGGTGGGGTTCTGTGAGAAACCAGCCCGAGTTGGTACCGACACATTGCAATACTATACAGAAATTTCCATTTTTGGTCATCTTTGTACCCCTATTTCTCGAAAACTAGAGTTTTCCCGGCATAGCCGCTTATGTGGTCTGAAAGTACATTCCTTCTACTGTAAATCCCACTAGATCGCTTGCTCCCTAAACTCCGCGCACGTCAATGACAGGGGTGCCCCAAACCCATGAATGTTCACGTTTCCCAATGTTTGAGTTGAAATTTCCGACAAACCAGAGTTTTCCAAGTATAACCGACCTATGGGCTGTAAAGGCACTTGTATGGACTACAAGCCCCACTGGGTCTCGAACTCCCTAAACTCGGTGGGGTTCTTTGAGAAACCAGCCCGAGTTGGTACCGACACATTGCAATACTATACAGAAATTTCCATTTTTGGTCATCTTTGTACCCCTATTTCTCGAAAACTAGAGTTTTTCCGGCATAGCCGCTTATGTGGTCTGAAAGTACAGTGGTGTTATGGCTAAAAACCCACTTTTGCACAGTTCGCGCTGATCACTTGTGATTTTTCGCGGCGAAACCACCGCGAAATTTCACCGGCCAAGGGAAAATTTAAACGTTTAATCGGTTAATTTTTTCGCCGCGAAAATCCGATTTTCGCGGTGAAATTTCGCGGTGTTTCGCGGCGAAAATCGTTTTTTAACGTTTACAACAGGTAAGTTAAAATTTCCTATTTCGCCGCGAAACACGGCGAAATACCTGTAAATGTTAACATAAAATTATTTATTTTTAATTTAATGACCACACTATGATTCATCTGTTCCATGTATAGATCGTTATTTACGTGCACATAATAATATGTACGATTATGCATGTATAGAAATGAAAAACGTGCATAACGCGACTTTTCCATTGGTATTACGTAGGTGGTACGAAAACGAAATCACGGAAAGACGAAAATATCTATAACGTAATGCGCCAGCTCGTTGAATCTAACTTTGTTGTTTTTTTGTTTGAATAGATGCTTTACGTCGTAATCAACAGCAATGGTCATGTCAGGACGCTGCCTCCATTTTATGGGACGTCATGATATCTAACAAGTGTTTGAAATATAACGATCCCTCTAAGCCAATACTGTTTATATGTATGGATGGTTACTTGAAACCATTTTTCCTAGGCAGGCACAGACCTGAGCGGTAAACCAGTAATCAGATGATCTGTCAATAGCGTACAAGTTTTGCCTGGAGGCACAAGCAGCCTATATATTCCTTAAAGTCCCAATGGGCAGGGGCCATCTAACTTTGTGCCTTGTGTTGTAGCACAAACATTGTCTAAATGGTAATGCTAATAGTTAGATTCCTTGCTTTCTTTTTTGTAAATTTTCCTCAATTGCTTCACTTTATAGCGTTTAAGATGTGAACTACGATAACTTAATTTGAGCTCAACCATGTAAAACGACAAAACAAAAAGAGGCATATTGACATTTGGGCTTGCTGGTTACCACTCTGATCACCCTCTATGAATGCCAGCACAAGACTAATCGCAATCATATCGATTTATACATTATACTTGCCTTGTAGAAGTACAACTAGCGAAGATCAGTTTAACAGTCAACAGTCCCATGGTGACAACACTTTCAGGGTAATATATGTATACCGGTTTTGCTCAAGTACGAAACCCAACGAATATAGGAATCGAACACAGGACATTTTGATTCCGGTCAATTCCTTTAATCCACCACAAGGCTTCTGCGCTCAACTTTGTTCTAATTAATCTAATGCGGCATGCGCTCATATTGCCACGGTGCGTACACGGCCCTTACTGTATATATGTGTTCCAAGATAAACTGAAAACTTTATATACTGACGTCAGTACTTTGTTTTAAACACAGTATCCTCCCTTTTCTAGTGTATTGTGCCATGTATACAATGAGATTTTGTCATTTGATATGCATGTACGTGTTCCAAGCCATCCGTACGTGTGGGTTTTGGAAGGAACACAACACGCTGTTTAACTCAAAACGGTTAGCAAAAATCGACAGTTTCGACACAATTTTGTGCATGTATGTTGCTGTATTGCTCGTATTCGACCGAATATCGTATGGACCCGAAGGTCGTATGCGACCAAATGTCGTTTAGACTAAATTGATTTCAACGAAACGGAATCCATTTGACGTAATCGAAAATCATTGATGCTTTGAGCAGTGTCATTAGCCACAGGCGATTAAATGTCCAAAACAGAGTTGAAGCCGATTGCTTCATCATGTTGAATCCAAAGACTTGTATTAATATGTGGGTTGGGATCGCGGTGGCATAGTTGTAGTGCATCAGACTCCGAATCGAGAGGTCCTGAGTTCGATCCGCACTGGCGACACCGTGTTGTGTCCTTGAGCAAGGCACATTGACTACCCACAGTACTACTTAATACCCAGGAAACGGTAGCTCTGTCCAGACATGACTAAAAATTGGTTACTGGGACGTTCAGCCTCAATACAAACAAACACATCTGTGGGCAATAATCATACCATGAAAATTGCTTATGTCGCTATGAGCTTTTTTTTGTTAATTAAGCTAGATAACAGGATCTAATATTATCGGGTAAGTCTGATTAATCTGAAAAAGAAGCATGAAAAAAACACAAAGCCGATAATCAGGGTCTCAGAAACTCCAAACAAGTTAAGACACGAATAAAATACAATAATTATACAAAATTGAAAAGAAAACAAAATATTTATACGACTTGAAAAGTAATACTAGATGCATACAAATTAAAATGAAATTTAAACAATAAAACTGTTGTGACTGTCGGGACTAAAACGATAATTATACAAAATTGTGACGCAAACAAAATATTGATACAACTAGAACTGAAATAAAAACATCAAATTTAAAATTATATTTAAACAAAAAAAAAATTGTGACTGTCGTCTTTTTCGCCGCGAAACACCGCGAAACGCCGGTCAATTGAATTTTATGCGTAATGACAGGTATACTTTTTTCGCCGTGTTCCGCCGCGAAATTTCGCCGCGAAATCTGGAATTCCGCGGCGGAATTTCGCGGCGAAATTCCGCGCTGACTTTTATTTTACACACAATTTCGCCGCGAAATTTTACAATTAGCCGTTAACAAATTAGCCGTTAAAACGGCTAATTTGGGTTTTTAGCCATAACACCACTGTACATCCCTTCTACTGTAAATCCCACTAGGTCGCTTGCTCCCTAAACTCCGCGCACGTCAATGACAGGGGTGCCTCATACCCAACCCCTAAACCCATGAATGTTCACGTTTCCCAATGTTTGAGTTGAAATTTCCGACAAACAAGAGTTTTCCCAGTATAACCGACCTATGTGCTGTAAAGGCACTTGTATGGACTACAGGCCCCACTGGGTCTCGAACTCCCTAAACTCGGTGGGGTTCTGTGAGAAACCAGCCCGTATTGGTACCGACACATTGCAATACTATACAGAAATTTCCATTTTTGGTCATCTTTGTACCCCTATTTCTCGAAAACTAGAGTTTTTCCGGCATAGCCGCTTATGTGGTCTGAAAGTACATCCCTTCTACTGTAAATCCCACTAGGTCGCTTGCTCCCTAAACTCCGCGCACGTCAATGACAGGGGTGCCTCATACCCCACCCCCAAACCCATGAATGTTCACGTTTCCCAATGTTTGAGTTGAAATTTTCGACAAACCAGAGTTTTCCTAGTATAATCGACCTATGGGCTGTAAAGGCACTTGTATGGACTACAAGCCCCACTGGGTCTCAAACTCCCTAAACTCGGTGGGGTTCTGTGAGAAACCAGCCCGATGTGGTACCGACACATTGCAATACTATACAGAAATTTCCATTTTCGGTCATCTTTGTACCCCTATTTCTCGAAAACTAGAGTTTTCCCGGCATAGCCGCTTATGTGGTCTGAGAGTACATCCCTTCTACTGTAAATCCCACTAGGTCGCTTGCTCCCTAAACTCCGCGCACGTCAATGACAGGGGTGCCTCATACCCCACCCCTAAACCCATGAATGTTCACGTTTCCCAATGTTTGAGTTGAAATTTCCGACAAACCAGAGTTTTCCCAGTATAATCGACCTATGGGCTGTAAAGGCACTTGTATGGACTACAGGCCCCACTGGGTCTCGAACTCCCTAAACTCGGTGGGGTTCTGTGAGAAACCAGCCCGAGTTGGTACCGACACATTGCAATACTATACAGAAATTTCCATTTTTGGTCATCTTTGTACCCCTATTTCTCGAAAACTAGAGTTTTCCCGGCATAGCCGCTTATGTGGTCTGAAAGTACATCCCTTCTACTGTAAATCCCACTAGATCGCTCGCTCTCTAAACTCCGCGCACGTCAATGACAGGGGTGCCTCATACCCCACCCCCAAACCCATGAATGTTTACGTTTCCCAATGTTTGAGTTGAAATTTCCGACAAACCAGAGTTTTCCCAGTATAACCGACCTATGGGCTGTAAAGGCACTTGTATGGACTACAAGCCCCACTGGGTCTCGAACTCCCTAAACTCGGTGGGGTTCTTTGAGAAACCAGCCCGAGTTGGTACCGACACATTGCAATACTATACAGAAATTTCCATTTTTGGTCATCTTTGTACCCCTATTTCTCGAAAACTAGAGTTTTCCCGGCATAGCCGCTTATGTGGTCTGAAAGTACATCCCTTCTACTGTAAATCCCACTAGGTCGCTTGCTCCCTAAACTCCGCGCACGTCAATGACAGGGGTGCCTCATACCCCACCCCTACACCTGAAAAAATTATCTGTATATTGCATGGGCAAGTTTTGGTAATGATATGCTCTGAGCCTTTGCATGTGAAAACCAACAATTTTGTTTCCGATCATGTCCGATAAAATCCGACATTTACAGTTACACAATCAGCCTAGAGGACTAAATATCGGATTTAACAAAATTGTAGATTTGCCCATTGATTGTAGATTTGCCCCCCTCCCCCCACCCGCCCCGGCCAAAAATAATATAATAAAATTTAAACGAACGAAGATGCCACATTTCTGAAATATGACAAATTGCTACAAGATCTTCTCATTCATTATTTCCCGTCGCTATTTCGTAATTACCCGAACCTCACAAGGTAGTAGAACGAGATACCGAAGCGGAGCGGAGTGAAATTTACTTTCCTGATCTAAGTTCAAATGATTTTATGAGAACCTTTGTTGTTGTTTTTACAATGAGAAAGGATAATCCTTAGTTAGTATTTATGCGTTTCACATTGAATTTAACATGCATCTGGGGAGTGGGGTGCCTTATATTTAGAGCTCAGGGGTCAGGATCGAGAAATAATGGGTTCGATACCTACCTTCGCCGTGCTGTGCCCATACACAAGACACTTTAATCTCCTCCATGGAACTGTGTAGCATCAAGGAATCAGTGGTTTCGTCCCGACATGACTGAAAAACCTGTTGACTTGGACGAAAACCCATAGCCATATCAAAATAACATTCATGAAACAAGAATGCCCCTCTGTAAAAGTATACGTATACTCAACCCCTCCATCGTAGGAGACGACGTAATTGATTTATATCAACATATTTTCAAAAGTGTGGGGCTTTAAACAAAAATAGTAATTTAAAGTATACAATAATACGTAGTCCAAATAGCACTTACCTCTTCACAAGTCATTGCAAAATACCGGAAAACAATCTGGCCAAAATAATGACGTAGTCTGATTTCAAACCCACAATTTTCACGGGCTGATTTATACTGGCGCATATTTGCGTGCTGCACGAGACATGACTGCGACATAATTTTTATACCAGAACGTGCAGTGAGATATAACCGTTTGTATGCGCTATATCGTTTGGATCAAAAATAGCAGAGAATGGGTTTAAAAACGACATTTTTGTCGTAAAAATGCAAGTACCGTCTCTAAAATGGGTGTATTCTTTTCCCACCCGCTCATTATCGAACTATAGATTGGACTGCGTGATGAGTGTCTTTGTAAAAGGTCTCGCCCATTGCCTTCATTCAAAATTAGCACAACCGCCCGTAAAAACTAACAATTAAAGCATTCTACAGAACTGGAGGACATCCCGAATGAAATCGGCAATCTAGCCGTGACATTACTATAAATACACTGGTCACACGACGTGTTACGCCAGCGCGTGATATGTGTTACGTTGGTTTTCATAGGTTGCTTGATTTAATATCCAGTCAAAACACTTTGTGATCTAGTGTCATGGCAACAATGCAATACAATTATCCAACAGGATTGATTCTTTCATACGATATTTACAGTGACCTTCCACTGATTTCTAGAAACGACAGGTCACCATACAAAAACATTCCGGATCCCATCCAAGTAGACAGGTGGTGGTATAAAATATAAGTTTACGGGCGAATATGCTTATTTTTGACGAAGGCAATAGGTGAGACCTTTTACAAAATCGCTCATAAGTAGACACTCAGCATTGAAATAACGGTAAAGGGTGAAGTACTAGTTTGAGATGCGGAGAATCCCATGACCCCAATTAAATTAGGTCACCGCGTTTCCGACCTTGTCTATATAGGAGGGTCTGGATGGGGGGTCCTGGAATTCACTAATCACTAAAAATTTAGCCATTTATTCCCTGTCATTAAAATTTTGGCTTATTCATTTAAATTAGCTCGATTATTCATTAAAATATGATAATTACTAGTACCGACTTCTTCACCCATCTAAATTCTACAAGCACATATGTATTCCCTACCTAAGGCATCCCTTATCTCAAGCCACAAGGACTAGTTCTATGATACTACATTGTAGACTGCTGAGTGCAACCTTGATATCAACATCTTGAGAGAAGCATATATTATCTGCTAGACCATAAAGCCTCATAGAAACTTTCCGAAATAGTAAACTGATTTTTTTTAGCAAATCCTCTTTTAAATCTGTTGGGAATATAATCCCCTCCAAACTGTATACTGAATATGCTCTGAGTTTCACCCTGAATCTTTCTCCGTGAGACAAGCCATGTTCTGCTTGCGGGTGTGTCAGGTGGTTTTTCCCCGGGTACTCCGGTTTTCGCCCGACCTAAAACGTAAAACTGAATCAAAAAAAAAAAAAAAAAAAAAAAAAAAAAGAATCTTTCTCCAATTATGAATACCAAAGGTTAATTTAAGAAAAAATGTAACTTCAGGGGGAAAAAGTTATAATAAAATGCTGTTGTTTTTATTTAGTAAACTAGTAAGCATAGGAGTACTAAGTGATGTATAAATTTGTGCTTGTGCCTGATTGTACATAACATTTTATAAATGTCTTAAATACCGAGCGAGCGAGGAAAAAATAATGTAGCGCCATATAAACTGCAAGTTAGATTTGCATTAACGTTCTTAGTGCTGCCTTGTTTCTGATTGCAAAAGTCACCATAATTATGCTCTGTCATATAAAAAAGCAAAGTGATGTCCGTGCACAGAAAAGATTATCATTATAGGATTTGAACATACATAATAAGGACAAACTGGGGTAACAGAATGAAAAGAAAGTACATATACATAAGCAAACAAAACAGTGAAATAGTATCTGGCTCAGGAAACATCCAGATTGATTTGATTTTATTTTTCTCGGCCTTCAAATGACACATTTCTTTTTCAATTGATTCATGAAGTGAGTCCCTACATGCTTGGCTTCCAGACATATGTTTTCCAAACATTCAAAGATTTCAGAAATATGAATATAACATTTGAGCTAAATCGGGTCTGGGGGCGCCCAGACCTCAGAAAAAAAATGAAATTCTGGAATGTCAGGGAGGCCATCTAAGACAATTCTATAACCAAATTTTAGCATATTCATTATTCTTTAAAATGTTACTATTCACTATTCATTATATTATTCTGCTATTCATTAAAATTTTTCATTTATTCATTATTCTTTAGAACCTACTTATTCACTAATCATTAAATTTTTTGCTCTTTATTCACTCTCATTAAAAATTTTAGGTCATTATTCTTTAATCATTATACCCCATCCAGACCCTCATATAGTAGCCCATAGACGAGGGTTGATTGAGGATTGATAGAAAAGGTTTTAAAGGTAAAATAATTGCATGAACATATCCACAGTGTATATCCGAGCGTATGCAGAACAGACGGTTACGGAACGGACAGGCCTTTACAGGAGAACGCGCTTTTTCGCGCCAAAAATGTTTTGTACAGTTTTTCATCCAAAACTGTACGCTTCGAATGTATTGTTATATCGGCCTTGCATGTCCATCTACTATCTTCCAAAACACCATAATTTCCGGCATGGAAGCCTTGTAGTTTAAGCAGAATTTTGTTGCTTAGCAACAAAAACATTACGAAGCGGAACAGTCTACAGATTCGTTTATGTTACGGGGCGGAACAGACGTAGCCTACGAAAAAAAAAACAGACGAATCAGCATACGGAGCGGTCACAGACGGCCATGAATACTACATGAACAACACTGTGATGTCAAATATAACACTTTGCGGCAACCTTCTGTATTGTAGCACTCGAACGTGACCAGATGGAATACACCTGGTGACCTGGATCAGCATCGTACATGTATCAGAATAGCATCGACTATGTTGTGAAAACAAAAAAGTTGTTTGGGGGCAAACAGCAGATCAGAGAGAGGGGGGGGGGGGAGAGGTCCCGATAGCTCAGTGGTAAAAGCGCCCGCTCCGGGGGCGAGATGTCGTGGGTTCGCCCAGGCCGCGCCATATCAAATGCGTTAAAATGGTACCAATGGCTTCCTTGGTGCTCAGCATCACGAGGCAATCGCGGCTTTTCTTCTCCTTTAAATATAGTATCACTAATAGTGCATATCTAACAATAAATTCTAAAATAAAAGACTGAAAAAAGTCTGAAAAGGTCCGATAATAAGACTCATGTCTGTTTTAACCGGGGGTCTATATGGAAGGCTGGCATTCGTGCTGAATACGTTAGTAATATAGAGACCCTAGAATTTCGGTCAAAGGAAAAGGTTCCTTGTTTGCATACTCAGTCCTTAAGCAAAGTCATCAAGCGAACACCCACCTCCGTACACACCGGCGGGAGTACTCTCCAAAGCATCGGTCATATATTCCAAAGTCTTTCCATATATGAATGATGCGTGAGAATCAGCCAAGACGCCGCAAAAGGGAGCTTGCGGCGGGAGATAAAATCTTTGGCGTGATTTGTAAGCATATATGATTCTGTCATGCTTCTTACTTATTTGATTTACTCGCAGTTTATTACTATTTAGCCATGCTTGTGCATATTAACACGATGAAGCATCGGAATATGAACATGATGAAGCATCGAATGAATCCATGTTGTTATGACGTACGCCATAAACATTTATTAAAATTCCACTGTCTATAGTGAATCAGAACGCTCGAGTGAGCTAAAACATGTTTGTATCTTACATTTCTAATATACAGTGTCTGTTTCTATCCGTATTCTAAAGCTCGCCTACGTCTGTTCCGTTTCGTATGGAAATGCGTCATTTCGTCTGTTCCGCTCCGTAACAAACGACTGTACCGCCCCGTAACCATGAAATTACCATACGCTTCAGAAAAAAAACAAAAAACAAATCTTGGCTATTTTTACTGAAAAACATATAAAATATTTAATGTCTGGTGGTTCAAGACATATTTAACTACATACGGACTAAATCCAAAAGATTGACAATGGCTTATTTTGCAAGCAATCTCGACACACAGCCAAACTTGAAAAAAAAAAAAAAAAAAAAAAAAAAAAAAAAAAAAATATGCCATTTTTCACACGTCTTGGGCAGTTATGGCGAACCCCCTGAAAAACCATTGTGCTCTTGAGCACAAACAACTAGACGGGTATGTATGCAACACATCTGCTCTAGTTTGGTCTCAATATTTGCATTAGTCACTTTAAAAGAACGGAAAACATTTTTGGTGCGAAAAAGCGCGTGCTCCTGTAAACGTCTGTCCGTTCCGTAACTGTCTGTTCTGCATACGCTCGGATATACACTGTGATATCGTAAGGGTCTCCAAACGGGTGAAAATGCAAAAAAAAAAAAAAAAAAAAAAAAAAAAAAAAAATGGGTACAGTCGTCGAGCGCCTGTGAACGGATCGTGTGTGGTATGCAATGCATCATTTCACGGCTGGAATTGCTGCAACTAAAGAGGAGTTTTGTCCCAACTTGGTGTGTATGGCGGGACTTTTGTTCCGATTGCAACAGTTTCTTAGTTTACCTTTTGTATTTAGCGAAGAAGACTGTAGCTAGGCAGATTAGTGAAACAATCGTGCATTTAGTGAAACAAGCACGAAATTCGGCATGTAGGCTCAGAATGCCCAACTATTTTGAAAAATATCGTTGTCCAGCCGAAAATTTAAAATGGCGGACAAAATGGCCGCGATTTTCAAAATGGCCGCCCTGAAAGACTACAGATCATAGTTTGCTATTTAAAATTTCACTGCACTGACTGATTTTTATGTTTTTGGTGTCACTGTCCGTGTTTAAGAACCCGTTGAATCTAAATTTCCACTTAGTATTCATACTGGCGGGCGAAATGACGGCCATTTTCAAAATGGCTTCCATTGAAGGCTTGAATTACAGTTTTTTCATCTTACATCTCACTGCGTTGACCGATTTTGATGCTTTTGGTGTCTAAATGTATGTAAATGAACCTATAGATTATGAATTTACACAGAGTTTTCTTCTAATTATTATTTGCCATGACAAATTTGTCAAAGAAAAAGCAAAACCATCAGCCTTTAATATGCAAAATGCATTTTTATGCAGCCGTCTGATAAAATATAATGATTTTAATTGCCTTTATTTTTGTATAAAGTGGATATGAATATATCAGGTGATTACATTTAATGATTATCACTTTGCATTTAATATGTTTAGCAATGTACACCATTAAAATCAAAATAGTTGCCATGTTTTGTCCATACAGGTACTTTCCTTTGTAACTGGCAATTCACCATTTCGATTGTAAAATGGGACCGTTGTATCAATAGGATTGTTATTTTTGCGCCTTATCTTGTGTAATGAGAGTGAAATTATTCCTTCTTTTTAAATTAATGCACCATAAATATATATGCCGCCCTTTATAATTGACAATGATTGTATGGAATATATGGATTTATTGTCACTTGAAATGGTGTCTGCTAGACAGGTATAGGTATCAGTGCCATTTTTTGTGGTAGTTACGTGCATTGGATACACAATAAATGTGTCCTTGCCCTGATTTCAACTGTGCTTCATGCTTGAGCTTAGCTAGTCCTATGGCTGGAACAGACAAAATGGAGTTTGAGTTTGGTGATGAAAAGAAACAGAGGGAGAACACCCATCAATAAGCGTCCATAGAAGACATGCAGACTTAGTTGACGTCGAGGACCAGTATGTCCAATAAGGTGGAACGGGTCACATAGTTTTGCTATTTAGGGATATGGGCTGTTATGTGGTAGCTGTGAACTGGCTGCTGTTACACGCTGAAAATCAGTTTGCGGAAAGTCCCACCAACTGCTGCAACCTGTCGCATCCAACCCGATAGCATGTTATGTTTTATGCTGCATAGACTTGTGCCATGCCTGTTACTACTCTTAATCATATCAGGTGTTATGGCAGGGCAGTGGCCCATTTGATTTGTAATGTCAAAGAAAATGATGAAGCTAGTTTTTTCTCTAAAAGCTTGACATCCAAACTTTGGATGCTGCACTTTGCACGGTTTGGGTATGTTGGATGTTGCGGTGGAAAGATTGCTTAAGTATGCAAATTGCACAGAAGAGATAATGCACCCGAAAAAAAAAACTTGGGATAAAGTATTGCAAGATGCCAGAAAGAAACTTGGAATGGATTTAGCTACCTCAAAACCTGTCTGAACGGCATTTGCAAGGAAGACTTGGCAGAAAGTTCAACTCTCAGTAGAGGAAAATGGACTATAAACTGGATCTAATGATTTTATGATGATGAATTAGGTTTTTGTTTTCAGGCCTTTCTAATAATATTTTTGTGAGATGTATCATTTTTTTGCCATTAAATTTTGTAGGTGTAGAAAAAAGAGTGTCTGTCTATACACAAGCAGGGCACAAGCAGGGTGCAGTGGTGACATCACTGTCAGATACATCTAACATGAATATGGTTAGAAAAGGTCTGAAAACAGGAGTCTAATTTTATCATCATACTATCATTTAATCCAGTTTATAGTCCATTTTTCTCATCTGAGGGTTGACAAGTCTTCCCCGCAAATGCCACCGTCTGTTCAGACCGGTTTTCAGGGTGGTTAAATCAATTCCAAGTTTCTTTCTGCCATCTAGAAATAATTCATCCCATGTTTTCTTTGGCCAGCATTGTCTCTTCTGTGCAGTTTGCGTACTAAGGCAATCTTTCCATCTCTACACATACCCAAACCATATCATTCTGCTAGTGCAAAGTACTAGAGTTGAAAGCTTTGAGAGAAAGAGCTAGCTTCGTCATTTTGTTTGCCATTACAAATCAAATGGACCATTGCTTGCCATGACATTGAATATGGTTCAGAGTAGTCACAGGCATGGTCTAAGTGTCTGCAGCATGAAACATGACACTTCTCACGCAGGTTGACTACACCCGCTATCGGGTTTAAGTAGTTCACAGCCACCACCAGCGACCACATCCCTAGATAGCAATATTATGTGACATGTTCCACTTTCTTTGACATATTGGTCCTCGACGTCAACCAAGTCGTCATGACTTCTATAGATGCCTCTCCCTCTGTTTCTTTTCATCACCAAACTCCACCTCCATTTTGTCTGTTCCATCCATAGGATTAGCTAAGCCCAAGCATGAAGCATAGTTGAAATCAGGGCAAGGACACATTGTGCCCTTCATGTCATTACATTTATTGTGTATCCAATGCACGCAACTACCACAAAAATGGCTTGTCTAGCAGACACCATTTCAAGTGACCATAAATCCATGCAATAGTTGTAATTTACAGAGGACGTCATGGACATTTAAGCTGCATTTATATTAAAAGAAGGCCTGATTTCACTCTCCTTACACAAGATAAGCGCAAAAAATAACAATCTCATTTATACTAGGGTCCCATTTTACAATCAAAACGGTGAATTGCTATTTATAAGGGAAAGTACCTGTATGGCTAAAACATGGCCACCATTTTGATTTAAATAGTGTTAATTGCTAAAAAGATTAAAGAGATAATCATTAAATATAATCACCTGACATATTCATATCAAATTCATATGCAACTAAAATCATTGTTTTCATCAGAGGGCTCCATATAAAGTGCATTTTGCACATTAAAGGCTTTATATTTGGCAAATATGTCATGACCAATGATAAATACAAGAGAACTATGCGAATATTTATATTCTATGGGTTCATTTACACAGTGAAATGTAAGATGAAAAACTGTCAGTCAAGTCTCCCCGAACATCATCCATAGTGCAGGTTATATTTTCTTTTTAGTCCTTTGAGATCAGCGAAGATACTCTGAGAAATCAGAAATTTGTTATCGGTTAAGATTCATTTTCTTACCAATGTTTAATATACATTGGTCCGATTTAGATAATACTAGTCTTTGTATCGACTACCCTGCTGAAAGTTGCAAAATTTCAATAATTCTCTTTGGCAATCTAAAGGGTCACTGACGAGACTTAAATAGTCGAAACCGCGGTATGGCCCATCCCCTTTCTCATTAATGTTTTCACTGCTCTTAAAGGATCTCAGTTTTTATTTTTTATTCAGTGGCGTCAATTTTGAAAATGGTTGCCATTTTGTCCGCAATCATCAATATTAATTAAACAATTAGGTTCAATGGGTTCTTAATCATGGACATTTGACATCAAAAACGTAAAAAATCAGTCAATGTAGTGAAGTTTTTAAAAGAAGGAATAATTTCAATCTCGTTTCACAAGATAAGGCGCAAAAATAACAATCTCATTTATACATCGGTCCCATTTTACAATCAAAATGGTGAATTGTCAGTTGATTTAATGGTGTAAATTGCGAAACACATACAATGCAATGAGATAATCATTAAATATTATCACCTGGCATATCCATATCAACTTTCTACAAACTTAAGGGCAACTAAAATCATTATATTTTATCAGACGGCTACATATAAACTGCATTTTGCTCATTAAAGGCTGAGGATTTTGTTATATATTTGACAAATATGTCATGGCAAATGATAGATATTAGACACCTATGTGTATATTCATAATCTAGAGGTTCATTTACATACATTTAGACATCAAAAGCATCAAAATCGGTCAATGTAGTGAAATGTAAGATGAAAAACTGTAATTCAAGCCTTCAAGGGCGGCCATTTTGAAATTTCCGCCATTTTATCCGCCATTATGAATATTAAGTGGAAATTCAGATTCAACGGGTTCTTAAACATGGACATTGACACCAAAAACCTAAAAATCAGTCAATGCAGTGAAGTTTTAGATAGCAAACTATGATCTGTAGTCTTTCAGGGCGGCCATTTTGAAAATGGCGGCCATTTTGTCCGCCATTTCAAATTTTTGGCTGGACAACGATATTTTTCAAAACAGTTGGACATTATGAGCCTACATGCCAAATTTTAGGCTTGTTTCACTAAATGCACGATTTTTATTGAAAATTGACTTAATCTGCCTAGCTACT